>CM041014.1:17616316-17648733 GCA_022984855.1 Dimocarpus longan
AATGAGAGATACACATATAACTCAATTAAAAGTAGATGTAAGTTGTTATCAAGTTATGAATTATGAGTTATGACCGTCAAATGGGGTATAAAACTAAAGAAAACATGAATTTCACTAATCAAAGTGAAAGGTATTTTGCAATCTAATGTCAATACAGTAGTTAGTTGTAATGGTTCATTGCTAAATGATAGTTGATAAAAAATGCTACCTCACTCAATTACACAAAAATGACAACATCAAGTAGTCTTAAACATATTTAACTCATTTTATTTATTTATTTATTTATTTTAGCACAAGAATTGTGATTGGGACGGACTCAGAGGACTACCAGAATTAACTTAGATAGGATATTGATGGCGCAGTCCAAAAGACTGCCTCTGTTGACGTTTAGATCTGATTAACTCAGGTTACTCAAGCCCAATACTGCATATCATCACAAAAGCAAGTAGAAAAGAGAGAGGAGACCGAGAGGAAGAACAAAAGCAAGCTTTTTACGTGGTTTGGCCAAGGTGAAGGCCTACGTCCACGGCGCCTGCTCTGTTTAAAGAAGCAGTCTGTATTATTTCTTTTCTTTTTTGGCATGAGAGAGAGTGTGTGTGTCCAACTCCCTTTACAATGATTTTCTCTCTTATTTTATAGAGAGGGAGATGTGCTACAGTTTTAGTAAAATACAAATAAAAAAATATTTAATGCTGATTACACTTTCCAAGACTGCGTAAGATCAAATTTCGAAAAATCTGGGTCTTGATTTGATAGTTGTGTGCTCCTTAATCTGCACTGCTACCATTCTAAGAAGTCTTATTGTGCACATTATGTCACTCCACGAGCTAGTTCTGCTCTGGGCGAGCTCGACCTTGTTCTGGCCGAGCTGAAGCTCGCTAGGCAGTGTTGATTAAGACCAACGACCTGATAGCTTGTCTGCGCGAGCTGAGGTCGCGTTCTTGTGTTGAAGGCTTGAGTCAATAAGTTGCTTCATCATATGAGAGCTCGCTTATACGAGCTGCTTATCCAGTGCTTTAAGAGGTCGCTCCTGCGAGCTGAGACTAGACAAGTGAGCCTTCATTTGCTGGACTGGTCTATCGAATCATTCCCTTGGGCTTTTGTTAGCCCATTTAGTGTAGCCCAAAAATATATACAACAGCCTCTAATTGAAAGAGATCTATCCACACAGAAAAATAAAAGATCCACACTAGAATAAGAGGTCAACCCACACAAATAATTGAAAAACTGTTGTTGTTATTATTATTATTATTATTATTATTATACAATTTAGATTTGACTAGTGAGTAACGAACCTATATTACATGCAATGAAAACATGGGGGCTGCTGGCGCCAAACCAACGGCGCCAGCAACCAAAGTCACTCATTTTAAAATTCAAGTCTTCGTTTTTAATTTTTTTTAGTGGTAGTAGCTCAGGGGTCAAGGTGGGAGGAGACACGTGAGAGTTTCGCGACGGTGGGGTATACACATAACATAAGTTTGGCAAAGGAAAAAGAAATGGGGAGGTGGAGGACAAGTGGCGACAGGGGCGGGGCTAATACACGTGGCAAAAGTGGAGACATCCTTGGTGGAGGCAATGTGATGACGTGGCAATGACATAATCTTGAGGCCCTTTTAACCAACAAAGCCTCTTAAATCCTGGGGATAGAGGGAGAGGACTGAGGAGTCGATTTGGTCTTTTAACTTTCGGTGATTTTTATTATGACGTGGCGATTTGTGCCCTTTTCCATCGTCGATCTTTTTCATTCTTTGGCTTCGCTTTTTTATGCCTTGTTCTTTATTTTCCAAACTTTATCCATATTAATTTCATAAATAATAACAGTAAGTGATTATGAGTTAAGATATTTGAGTGATTAATGCTTTTAACATTTTTAAAAGTGTTAAATTAATTTTAGTATAAAGTTGCTTTTCAAACTATCATGGCTCTTTTTTTTTTTGGTGCCCTTTTGGTTTTTTGTGTACCTATTATAATTTTATTAAGACATTATCCCTTAATGGGAGTAAAGGAGCATTTTTTTTAATCCTAAGAAGATTAAGGGTTCAAATTTCACCCTTATTCTAAAACATAATATATGAATAATTTTCTCTTAATTTAATCCTCCTCTCCACTATATATTCAAAAAAATTATAATTTTGTTAAAATCTGTAAATATACATGTAATTAACACTTTGAATGATGTGAAAAAAAAAAAGTCATTGCACTAGTTTAATATATAATTCTTCTTTAATATATCTAAAAGAATGCTTTAAAAATGGTGAGACAACATTCATGATCATGCATGTTTTACAACAAACAAAAGCTATAAAGTTATATATAACTTACGTTAGTTCAAAAGTGTTAGATTCATGATAAAATGGATTTTGCTCTTTTTCACTTTGAGATATCTTTACTCTTTAATGTGAAGAAGATACTAATGTATTAACATGCATGTTGTCTATTAAATTTGATTATATATATTAAGAAATTGCATCAAATAAAACTCATTTAATATATATAGCAAGTAATTGACAAATATG
The DNA here is from genome assembly GCA_022984855.1 of Dimocarpus longan. Taxonomy (NCBI): domain Eukaryota; kingdom Viridiplantae; phylum Streptophyta; class Magnoliopsida; order Sapindales; family Sapindaceae; genus Dimocarpus; species Dimocarpus longan. Next base: position 17,618,836 of record CM041014.1, read on the forward strand.
ACATAATTTTGACATTTGGGTATTGCGTGTGTTTGTAACTTTGTGTACATTTTTATCCTTTGACTTGAAACTAACAATTATTAGGATATGTTACGTACCAACTGCAAAGTACATATAATATGGCATGCCTTCTAGCCATATGGCTTTGTGAGTTCCATGTAGTTTTCTTGGTGTTCTTGAAGTTGCAAATCCTCCTGTTTGTTAATGAATATATATATATATATATATATATATATATATATGCGCTAAAACATCATTATCAAAGTGATTTCAAGAAAAAGCAAGTGAAACAAACATGCTTTTCAAGAAAAGTCAAGGAAGATTTTTTTTCCTCTTTCAAAGGATTTATATATGCTAGCTAAATTCTATATTAATAAGAACCAAATGGAGATTAAATCTCGTTTAATCTAGTGTTTTGACTTTTAACCTTTGCCTTGACCTAACATCTAAGCTTTGAGTGTCACTTTTTCTTTCTCTAATTTTCATTAATATGTATTAAAACAAATAATAGGCTTGAATTAAAACATTATAAAAATGTATGTACAGTTAACATAGATAACAATGATATAAATTAATGGGGTGAATTAACTTAAACGTGAATATATATATATGTTAAATTAATATGATACAATTCAATATTTCATTTCACATATTTTTGACTAATTTGGTTGTAATAATGTCGTATTAAATATAAAGATTAATGACATAAATGGATTATTGTCAAATTTGAATACGACTAAGAATAAACTTATCAAAATAGAACAAGAAGGAAATCAAGAGAAGAAAAATAGGAAAAGAAAAACACTTCATACTAAATTTGACTAACTTGGGACACAAAATGTGATGTTTAAGTATAACGACCTTAACAAGTACCTGACCTCAAACCGTTTCACACAAAACACGAAAATTGTTTCCAAAAAGCACTGTTACAAAGTCTTTGATGTTGCCGCCACATGCAAGCCCACTACACGAGTTGTAATTTTATTACATATATACATCAAGTTCCTTCCCATATAAACCTTCTTATATGTAAGAAAGTCACAACCTAAAAATTAGCAAAATTTTAGTTATAAGTCTATTCTATATCATTTGCAGCCATGTTAGGTTAACCATATCTCTCTTTTATTCAACCTTCACTATCTCTTTTCACACCCCACGAAAACATTATCAATTTTGTTCCTTGCTCTTACCACCCCTTCACCAAGGACGGTTTCAAACTAAGAATTTTTAATTTAATTTCAACTTCGAGAAACATAAAAAGGAAAAGGAGAGGATCAAAGTTGTGTGAATAACCATATATTCCTTTTATTCAAAATTCGCTATCTGTTTTCAATCATACAAAAATATTTTTAATTCTATAATTCCTTGCTATCTTATTTCATATTAATCAACCTTCAACATAGAAAGTAAAAAGAAATACTGAACAAATACCTAAATGAGCAATTTTGAACGAAAACCAAATCTAATTAATAATTAACTTCAATAACAAGTAAGTATAGTTGTCTAATTGATAATCATATATAGTATCTGAACGACGATTCTGAATTGAAAATTTTCAAATAGGGATTGGAAAGATGTCAAAGAAGAAGGGGAGGGAGTAATGTGAATAGGATACAAAGAGAGCACATACTACAATGTTAGAGTTGAGATTGAAGCACATGATAGAAATTAGAAATATCAAATGTCCAAAAGGACATCTTTAAAAAAAAAAAAAGGTCAAAAGGACAATAAATACGGCCCGAGTAAATGGCGAGGAAGAAAACAGTATTAGAACCGAGTTTTATAAATACACGTTCGAAAATTAACTACGTGAAGGCACTAAACTCCCATTAGCACACGTGTCAACCTATCAAGTTTGGCAGCCAGCTGGCTGGTCGGTCCTACCTGGATACTTGTACAAGAAACACCCCCCGACCCTCCAATTATTTACCTTACAGACGGACGCACACACCCCCACTACTCAACCTAATTACTGCGGGTCTACCGGAGATTGCCGGTCGTACCTCATCACATATACCGAACATAGCCGGTCATAACATTGTCTCGGCCTTCTACACCTTTGAGAAGGTGGGATTCTAAACGGCATCCATGTGTTCCTTGTACGACAAGCACACCCAATTTAGAAATCTATAATGGGTGGTTTAAAATTTGGGTTGAAATAACTAAAAAAAAAAAAAAAATCATGACGATAAGACTTGTAATGATAATACATTTTGAGTGTCTTGTGAAATAATAATAACATTTCACCATCGTAACTGAAATTTTGACTGATTTACTAGGATAAAAAGTTACCGTATTATTGGTGGTTTTCATAATTGATGATGTTTAGGTCAAAATTGAAGTAGAGGTGTCAAAGAGTGAAAAGCAGTAAAGTCATTTCAGAATAGGAGTTTTGATATACTTTTTTTTTTTACTTTTGGAATTAATATGGAACTTGACCACAAGAAAAAGCATGGAATTTTGGTGCCATATATGAGAGTAATAGAAGGATGTACAAAAAGGGCAAAGGCCAAAAAAAAAAAAATTAGGCCTATAGGGGTACAAAGGGTCAATAACATTTTTACAATTATGTCCTTTTAGAGAAGTGTGTGTTTACTCTCTAATCCCTATAATGAATTATATTGCCACCTTGATTTCTTGCTCTATAAATATCCACTTCTCTCCGCTTTTTTCCTCACACCAAAAACAATCTATCCTTTCAGCAACGCACATATCTGTCTGTCTCTCTTTTGTTTTGCTCACAAACACACACTTTTTACACATCTCAAAAAAAAAACAGTGCAAAAGAAACCATGCCTGAAGCACCAAAGAACGCAATAAAATCCACAGATTACTACACTAGCCTTGCAGAGAAGAACAAGAAGAAGCTAGAGTTCATTGAAAATGTTACTACAAAGCCTGATGAGGTCCAAAAGAAGGTCCTTGGAGAGATCCTCAAAAGCAATGCTCATGTTGAGTACTTGCAAAGACATGGCTTGAATGGTCACACTGATAGAGAGACTTTCAAGAAAGTCATTCCTGTCATCACTTATGAGGATATCCACCCTGATATCTCTCGTATTGCCAATGGTGATACCTCCCGTATCCTCTGCTCCAACCCCATTTCTGAGTTCTTGACAAGGTCAGCTCACAAAAGCTTGTTGCTTTTGTCTTGCATGCTTGTTAAATTTCTGGACTTTTGGTCTTTGAATTGTGTGTTTTAGTGCTTGTGTGGATGCTTTGGCTTAATGGGGTGTTTTTGTTTTTGTTTTTATGTAGTTCTGGGACATCAGGAGGGGAGAGGAAGTTGATGCCAACAATTGAAGATGAGCTACAGAGGAGGTCACTTTTGTATAGCTTGTTGATGCCTGTAATGAGCCAGTTTGTACCTGGCCTAGAGAAAGGGAAAGGAATGTACTTTTTGTTTATAAAATCAGAAGCAAAGACGCCTGGTGGCCTTGTGGCTAGACCAGTTTTGACAAGCTATTACAAGAGCTCTCATTTCAAAAACAGACCATATGATCCATACACAAACTACACTAGCCCAAATGAAACCATCCTGTGCCCTGACTCCTACCAAAGCATGTACTCTCAACTGCTTTGTGGCCTTTGCCAAAACAAAGAAGTACTTAGAGTTGGTGCTGTTTTTGCCTCTGGCTTTATAAGGGCAATCAAGTTTCTTGAAAAGCATTGGCGATATCTTGTCCATGATATCAGGAGTGGCACCCTTAACCCCCAAATCACTGACCCTTCTGTGAGGGAGGCTGTCATGAACATCCTTAAACCTGACCAAAAACTTGCTGATTTCATTGAAAATGAGTGTAGAAAGGACAATTGGGAAGGGATCATAACAAGGCTGTGGCCCAACACTAAGTATGTGGATGTTATTGTGACTGGGACCATGTCACAGTACATCCCAACTCTTGATTTCTATAGCAACGGCCTCCCTCTTGTTTGCACCATGTATGCTTCCTCTGAGTGCTATTTTGGTGTCAACCTCAACCCTCTTTGCAAGCCTAGTGAAGTCTCCTATACCCTCATCCCTAACATGGCCTACTTTGAGTTCTTGCCTGTTCATAGAAACAATGGTTGCACTAACTCTATTTCCATGCCCAAATCTCTCAATGAGAAGGAGCAACAAGAGTTGGTTGATCTTGTTGATGTCAAGCTTGGCCAAGAATATGAGCTTGTGGTCACCACTTATGCTGGTAATTAAATCTATCAATCACTCACTTATGTATATGTACATATATACTTGAAACATATGTACTTATAACTTGTGTGTAAATGTTTTGTAGGGCTATATCGGTATAGAGTAGGTGATGTGCTGAGGGTGGCTGGATTCAAGAACAAGGCACCACAATTCAACTTCATATGCAGGAAAAATGTGGTGCTAAGCATTGATTCAGATAAGACTGATGAGGTGGAGCTACAAAGTGCTGTGAAGAATGCAGTGAACAATTTGGTGCCATTTGATGCAACACTAGCTGAGTACACTAGCTATGCAGACACCACAAGAGTTCCTGGTCACTATGTGCTGTTTTGGGAGCTTAGTCTCAATGGTACAACTCCAATTCCACCCTCAGTGTTTGAGGATTGTTGTCTGACCATTGAGGAATCACTCAACAGTGTGTACCGCCAAGGCCGTGTGTCGGATAAATCAATTGGACCACTTGAGATCAAGATTGTTGAGGCAGGGACATTTGACAAGCTCATGGACTATGCAATTAGCTTAGGTGCATCAATAAACCAGTACAAAACACCAAGGTGTGTTAAATTTGCACCCATTGTTGAGCTCCTCAACTCAAGGGTTGTGTCACACTACTTTAGTCCTAAGTGTCCCAAGTGGGTTCCTGGTCACAAGCAATGGACCGACTAGAACTAAGTTATGATTAAATTAAAGTTTAAAAAAAAAAAAAAAAAAAAAAAAGGACTCAATTTTTATTGAGTCTTTTTGGTAGCTCACAAGAACTGTTTTTGTGATCATCTAGGGAAAATGTTAAGTACCCTTTTCTAGGTTTAACCCCATGTTTTTATGTTTTCTTTTTCTTTTTCTTTTTTTGAATTTTTAACTGTTGTTTATTATGCATAGGGACTTCTAAATTAGTTATGTACAAAAACAGTTCCTGTTTCAAGGAAAGCATTTTCTTTTTCTTTTTTCCCTTCTAATTGATCTCTCTTTCAATTATCTTTATTACTTGCAATAATTATCACATATATGGGAAATTGATTCTTAATTCAAGCCAGGAATCATGGGGCTATGTACTAAAACGGCAAACAAGCCAAAGGCACCCAATATCAACTCCTTTTTTTTCCCTATTATTTTAACATCAAAAAGCATACCAACTTTTCCTTATGTATACATTGATTTAGTTATAGCGTAAGATTAAGACCCTTTATTTATAAATTATATGTATTTTTTAGAAACTCCTTCATGGATCACTCAGCTCCCTAAACTAACCAATTACCTTACCGCAAAAAAAAAAATAAAAAATGGTCAATATCAATCTCATGGGATCTCATTCTGCCAAAGACCAACTTAATTAAATAAAAGCCATGCCATTTTCACATGAAACAAATCTATACTAATTGGTTTCAATAAAGCTTCTCCTGATCTCTGTATTTTTAAGCAGCACATTAAAACAACCCCATTTCGAAGCAGACTAATTTATGAAACAGAAATTATCCCATTATTATATATATAGATACACAAATTGAACATGAGATTGGTTATATGTATACATTTATATATGTAGAGTGATGAATGTGACAAAATATATAATGTAACACAAAACGGTCAATAGTAGATAATCTATAAGTGAGCGTATATGTCACATTGGACCCAATCTCAGTTGCAGCCATAAAAAAAGGCAGGGATTCATACAAAGAATCAAAGAGTGAGTAGACAAAAACTGTTGAAAGGCCAAAACAATTTTGTTGTGGAGTGGCAGGACAGATAAGGTAGAATCAGAATCTGTTCCCTCTCTTGCCCTTGTCATAGAAAACAAACAAAAACACTGGAAAACTGTTTTTCAGCAAGTCAGTCAGACAATTATAGCAGTTTTCAGACAAACCCCAGAAAAAGAGAGACAATCTTCAGAGACGTTTTTCAGTACTCGGATTACATTAAAACGATTCCCCTTCCGTTGTTTCTGTTTTTTTTTTTTTTTTTCTCCTTTCCCAAAAAGCAGTAATGGATGGATGGGTGGGTGGTTAGACTAGAGATAAGGTCTTGATCTCTCGTTTTATTGTTTGGTGCCTGCAACTGTGTATGTGTATGTGTACACTACTACATATTCATTTTGATATCTGCAGTACTTCATGATTTTCTAACTGATTTCTTTTTTTCTTTCCATGTTCAAGCACTTCGTGACAAATTTGGTTCCTACTTGCCAGCCAATTCAGTCGGCGAGGTTATTGCTTTTTAAATAAGTTACATGCTTTTGCCAAAAGTGATTTTATAGTGCTTTGGTTTCATGTACCTTTGGATTTCTAAGTGTTAGTATGTTAACTGTATGTCATTCTTCAATATCAGCAAAAGTGGATGTATTTGAGTGTAAATTAGATAATTGTCTAAAGTGTTGCAGATAAAGCAAATTCTATTTTTTTTTAACAACAAGAAGCACATCATATGTCATCTCATTAAATAAGGTAGAATTAAGTTTTAGAAAGAATGAAGGGGTGGTATAGGTGGAATCCTCTATAAAAAGTTTTTTTGTTTTTTTTTTCCTGTTATGAGAAAAATAAAATGATATGGGAAAGTTATTTCCACGTGTCACATCTTTCAAGTGATAAGTTCAACTCACAACTCCCACTATTTATGTGGACAGATCTCTCACTATTTATGCAGGGAGTCTTTTCTCATCTATTAAAAGAAGAGTTCTCAGTATGTTCCTATATTAAATATCCTTATAGTCGATTTTTTTTTCTTTGAACAGAGTGGATAGTTATAATCATTATTTTTATAAATGTAACATGTTACAAGTGGACAGAGACACTTATGAAAACTAATTAGTTTATAATTAAAACCCTTCTACTGATTTTTTATGTTTATGCAATGAACTCTAATGGGCATTAAAAGTCTGTCCTCGATTAACAGCATTCATTTGCTACGATAGTCATTCTTATCTCAGTACTTATCCATCTCAACATACTTTTGTCACATAATCACTTTTTATGAAAACATTGCTTTATGCATCTCAAATCAATTGCTTCATGCATACAAATCTCACATCAATCACTAGGCGAACTGCTTTAAGCTAGCCCCTATGTGTACAAGGCCTTTTGAAAGGTACTTGGAAATGAAATGGGTAGTTTCAAGATAAATGAAATTGTACTAGGAGACATTATTGAAGTGATCATTTGCTTGTGAGATTATCTTCATTTTGTCATTTGAGTAGCTTCTACTTACTCTATTAGGAAAGTGAGAAAATTTTATGTAGTTGAAAGAGATTTTTTTTTTTTTTTTTGGCCTAAACATTAATTTTTTATTTTTAAAAACTGATAAATGTCCAAATAATAATCGAAACCGACTAAGATTTGGCTATGATGTACAGTCCAAGAATCATCTCCTAATAATAGAAGAGAACAACTTACATTAAATAAGGGGCAACTCATGATAACAAGAAAAATTACGATTTATTTTTGTGGTCATTGAGTTTCGAGTCATATACATGTTTAAACAAATATGATAAGTGAGGTGGAAGCCAATATGTCAATTCACCAAGCTCGCCTAAACATTATTTTTAGGCCCCACCTTTTCCCTTGGAGAAACGAGGAAGGAGATTGGGAGTTTAATTTGGATATTCTTTAAAGATGAAAAATATATGAATTTAGATGAAATACTTATATGTATAAAAAAGAGTGAAAAGAAGAATAAATCTTGACTTTATAATTTTTTTTTTTGGTGCTTAAGAAAGTTTAGTTAGCTTAAATAGGGACTGAATCTAAACCCAAAAAATGAAGCTCCGTTTCATATAATTTGATCAACAATATAATTGTTACTGTTATTAACATCAAAATATTAATCATTATTTATTTGTAAGGAATAAAATAGTGAATTTTATCATGTATTTAAATTTGTTTTAATTTATGTAAAAAGTTATCTTATTTAGTAGGATATAAAAGTTAAAGTTATTTCCTTCTTTCTTTCTTCTTTAACTTGAAGAAATGAAGATTTAAATTTGGAACCTCAGATTTATTGAGTGATATAATTATTAACCAAACAATGTCTACCATTACATAAAAATGTATATTTCAAAAATGTTTCTGTTTGAAAGTAACTTGTAGAAAAACACTCTCTCAAACCTCATGTACTTCTAAAATCGAACAATATATTCACAATCAAAACTACTTGTTTATAAATATAGATTATAAAAATGACAATTATATGACATCAGGCTAGCTTAAAAATAAATGGCCCAGTTTAGGCTCATAAAAAAAATAAAAAATAAAAAATAAAAGATGAAAAAACCATACCCAATCAAGTCTAGGCACCACCTATTCAAATAAGGTAAAGTCTAATACTTAACCACTTCTCCTTTTTATTATTTTATTTGTTATTTCTAAAGTTTTGGTGATATTATATGATATATATATTTATATAAGTAAGTTACCCTTTCTTCATTCATGATATACCATTCAAACATCCAATAATAAAAAATTCAGTAAATAACAAATTTTGGAATCTTTGCTGGACTTCAATTAATCATGAAAGTGTTACTTCAATTGTTTTTTTTTTTTAATTAAAATTTAGTGGGATTTTTAAAATTCTCCCTAATTAATATGTTCACTTCACTACGATAGCTAGAGAAATGTAAACGAACACAAAACGCCTCAACTTTATTACGGGTGATGGAGCTTGAGTCTAAATTCTCTTCTACAGTCATTAGAGAACTTTGCTAGCTAGTTGGTGGCACCTATTATTTGGTTTTTAAATTTGGGTATATCCCTTTTTTTTATCCGATAATGATGTTATAGAATCCAAAAAATTAGTTATCATACTATTCAATATATTATTTCATGATATATATAAGAAAAACATATTACTCCGTAATTAATACAAAATAATTTAGAGATTTACTAACTCAGATATTTATATTTATAATTAAAAGACAAATATTCTTATAATGAAGAAAGAAACCAACTTGTATAAATTTTGTAAAATATATTTTGAGAGACATTAACCCCATCATTAAGATTGATGGAAAAATGTACAATTATCTGTGTTATAAGATATTGTACACATATAACATCATTTAAGTTGATTTTTAAAATCATCATATAGCATTATTCGTTTATAACTGATAAAAGAAGTCATGTGCATTCATTTAAATGATAATGAACTCCATGATAAGACATGCTTCTCATAAACTACAAAACAATCATAAAACACCCAAGTTGAGGTCTTTTACACTCATGTCAATGCTATCATAAGTTTTGAGTAATCCCCAATTCCAGTCTTTTACAAATGATCATTGATACAAAATGATAGGATTAGACGTAACCTCACGAGATCAATACCCACTCGTTAGAAAGAAAAACTACATATTTCAAATTTCCAATTTCCTTCTTACAAATAAAAAATAAAAATAAAAATAAAATAAAAATCCCACATATTTGTTGTCAAAAAATCGGCGAGGACGACTTGTCGAGGAGAGAGACAAATCCACGTATCTGCTCGATCACTTTGTCTGTGGGGCCCACCACACTCCCCATGCAAAAGGCTTCCCGAGAAGCGTAGAATCCGGGTTTTTTAATTTTAATTATATTATAATAATAATAATAATAATAATATTTATCCACGGACTCCGAAGGGGGGACGCTGTCCATATTTTCGCCACGTGGCACTCTCCAAGCGTTGACCACACTTTGTTTTTGCTGAGGTGGGCTCTACCCCGTCTCGTCCAATCAGAGAACAGCGATTCACGTGGGGTTATCTATTTTTATGTTTTTTATTTTTTGGCGTTGGCCCCCAACTTTGCTGATTTACCAAAACAGCCCCCCACCCGAGTGACTTTGGGGTTTTTAAGAACTAGTCAGGTGGTTTTTCTACCACTGTGAGGTTCGTGGTCTATCGAGTACGGTTGTGCCAGACCGCTGGAAACACGTTGGAGGAGGGACGCCGTTCAAGGTGTGAAACACGTGGCGAGATCTGAATGGGGAGATCACCAATTATAATGGTCTTATTGACTTCTCAACTGTTTTATTTTTTTTGTTTAAATTTAACTCGTTGGATTTTTTTTTTCTTTATTATTCATCTCAGCCAGGCTTTTGATGGTTCTAATAACTCTCAAATCATAAACATCAGGGGAAACTGTGCAAGAGATACCAACATAAAATTAAAATTCAGTTGTAGTACAAAAAACAGTTATTAGTTTTCAATCTCAAACAGAAATTTAATTTTGTAAAACAATTCTGATGAGGGATTAAAAATGGATTAAAACTATTAAATTTTTGTTTGAGATAAAAAATGTATGTTGTTTTTGGGTTAAAATTAAATTTATACTATTTTTAGATAATTATTAATAATTCTCAATATATATACACACATGTATATATAATCACAAATTTTATAAAAAAATCCATCTAGTCAATAAAATATTAGGTTTGTATAAATTATATATCGAATTTTATCTTTGAGTCAACTCTCAACATAATGATTCTTGTGTACATTTTTTCTAATGACTATAAATATTAATAAATCACTAAAAAAAGACTATATAGACATGTCCGCGCTTGAAAATGATCACTAATCAATATAAAATATATTGTAATTTTTCAAACTCAGAAAAGAAAAAAAGAAAGAAAATGAGATTAACTTAATAATATGCCAACATCAATAACTAACAAAAAAAAAAACTATCTATATATCAATGAGATTGTGACTTGGAGTAATACCCCTTCCGTCCAAATCCTTTGTAATAGTTCAAAAAATGAAAAAGTAGACTTAAATGCGACGTGTGTTCAATTAATACCACGTAATAAAATTCTTGAATTATGAAGGTTATTACAAAAAAATGGAATGCATGTGGTGATCACAGTGAAACATCTTCATCCTCAGGTGCGATTGGGAACTTAAGATAGTGATTTTCATAATCTAAACAGCAATAATATTGAAATAGGAAAATAAAAAAGAGTGTGATTTGAGGGTGATGGATCGAAAGATATGATTAAGAAAAGATGAAACTTTTTGAGAGTGATATAGAAAGCAATTAAAAGTTTTGCTTTTAGAGACAAGTAATCCAACAATGACTATGATAGCAACCAATTATAATTTACATTGATGCCCATGATGAATTTGAAAATTTGAAAGAAAGATTAGATTGATAAGACTATGAAAGTTGTAACAATAATGAAGCCCTAGGATGTTTGATAGAAAACGAAACTTAATAATATTGGAGAGAGGAGAAAGGGACTTGTCAAACCCATTCGTTGCAAGAATTATTTGTATTTACAACCCGGGTGAGATAAATTCCAAATGGGTTTTGTTTTGGTTTTTTGTTTCTATTTTCTTTTGACAATACAATAGTGTGTATAGGAATTTATGTAATAAAATTTGGGGACATTGCTTTTGCTTCTCATAATTATAATAATAAGATATTTTGATGAGAAGTAGAAGAAAGAATACACATAGCTAATAAATCTGGATTAAAAAGTGAAGGTGAAAAACGAGTTGTACTATTTTGATAAGATTCATTTATGTTATGTATCACATTGAGATTTTGACAAGATTAATTTATATTGCATATCACGTTAAGATCGAAAATAAAAATTATAGATGATCAATGATATGATAGCAATACTTAGAGACATCTGGATGTTTTTACTTATATAAAATTGTGTATATTTTTTATGGCCTTAGTCAAATGAAAACAGGACATGACAGGTTGATCATGCTTGATTGGATTTGTTTTCAATATGATAGATCAACTTAACTAATTCATTACTACATTGATTCTACATCGTGTGATGTTTATAATTTTAGACTTAGTTTAATCTACATATTCAAACCAATAGGATCCATTTAATAATTCTCGTCAAAAGTTGAAAAATGAACTCCAAAGCATTTCCGCGGTCCAATTCAGCTACCAAAATTAAATTAACCATTTTTAGTCACCTACAATTGGCCTTAATTAGGCAATCAAGTCAAAGTTATTGAAAAATAAAGTAAAATAAAATAAAGAAGAAAGTAAGGACCCCTCAAAAATGGGTATATGTTTATATAATATAATATAAAATAAAACGTGACAGGACAGTCAATTTTTAATTGAACGATTATTCTTCTGTCTCTTAATTTCAATGATAAAAACACAAATGTTGGAATATCCCTTTCCTTAGTTGGTCGGGATTATTGTCCAAATTGTATGAATATTATTTAATTATGATAAGTTTTGATAGACTTTTAACTTGATTTCAATATCAATTTCAAAAAAAAAAAAGAAAAAATAGTCGGAAGAATAAACAATTGGGCCAAAGTCCACGTGAATTGTTGAGTTAGGTGGGTGTTAGAAGGCGACGGCCCAACTTGGGTGGTTGAGGAGGCAAACATCCAATTGTCACTCTCACACGTGACACGACATCGGACAAAACAAGAAACAAAGAAACAACAACAACACGTGTGGCCCAATTGGAGAATGTTGACTTTTTGACTGTCCCTCGAACCCCACGCACACGTGAGGCAAAATCCCACTTTGTTCCCTTAATGGGCCCCCACCTTCAGGCCGGTAAGCCCATTTTGGGCCCATTTAGTTGTCATCTACAGTCTCTAGTATTGTGACCTAATATTACTAGGTGGGTTGTATCTCAATTTTCTATCGTCCTAGTTGTACAAATGCTGCATGGCTCATAATTATATTTGTTTTTCATACGCTAATTATTGTTTATCCATCATGATTAGGTTAATTAATTTCGGCCGTATAATGTTGGATTTGTACTAAGAAAAGGCCAAATAATCCAAGATTTTAGTTTATTATTTTATGTATTAATGTTAATTAATCCAAGGTGTGACGACAAAATCTCCTAATTTTGAAGATCAGGACAAATTTTATTGGTGGGTATTTTTAATTTTCTTACATAAGTAGGTTCTTATGTGACTATTGGATCATTTTTTTAATTTGTAGTGAATATTTTTTTAATTGAAAAGATATACCGATTGTTGGTGGTAATGGTATTGTTTTTGTTATCATGTTGGAGGCTGTTGACAAGGTCTTGTCTAGTGTCTTCTAACATCTGTCATGGTTGAATTTAACAAATATTAACACTCTTACTAAATCAAACTTATAGATTATTCTTTATAAGAATGTTTTTGTTCAAATCCTTTTCAAGTAGAAAGCCATTTCTTCAAAAAAAAAAAAGCAAAAAGAAAACCAACTTGCAACTTTTTCTAGAATTATACCAATTTGGTTTATTTTAATTGAATACTGCAAATATATATATATATTTCTAAATACTTATAGTAAAACTACTTCTAACTAAACGAGTTTATTTATTTCTTTTAATAAAGAAAGATTTTGTTCATTTCAAGTTTTCAACCAAACATTGTGAATAAATAAACGAATTGTTTTTAACTATTTAAAATCGCTACAATCAGTGTAAGAACATTTTCACATGCACCCTTAGTATTTTAATAAGCTTGAAAGAGTTATGGTGCTAATTAAAGGTTAGAGAATGGAACAATTTTCTCAATTGTTTTGGTAATGGATAGGGAGATAATGTAACAAAAGTATGTTTCAAAAGAGACACCTCAACAAGAGAGATTAAAATTTTGATTAATAGCTACCTAAACCACTATTGATAAAACCATATATTAATCTTTGATTCAATCATTGATTGCTCTTTAATTATTATAACATAGTTTATTAATCACAAGAAAAAACGAATACATCGAGTTGTCACTTGGGGATGGTAGAATTGTAGTCAAATCTACATAATTGGTAGATAAGAGACATTTTTTAATTCTTGTAATTGACCTTTTTACATTTTTTTTTAAATCAATTTTACAATTTTAATTGGTTGTTATCTTTTCAAGATAGCGTCTGCTAGGAAGCTAGATTAAAGAAATTTGAAATGGTAATAGGTTTAATTATAGATTAAAGATTCCAATGTGATGCATATATATTTTATATTTTATTAAAATATTAAAATTTAAACAATGTCACATAAGTATTAAACATTTTCTCATCAAACTGTCCAAGTGGCTTTAAGATAGGAGTTTTGCTACAATCTTATCGAACAAAGTAAGATATCTATTAGTATCATGGACCACTATTAATCCACACAAATCTTATAATAGTATCATATATATATATATAATTTAATTAAAGTGCAAACTTCTTATCAAATAATTACATTGCAACTTTATAAAATTAACAAATATGGGTTCTAATCTCTCGATCTCTTCATAAGATCATAGCAATGTCCTTATATAATCAGGAAACTTAAATATAATTGTAAACATGTCAAGTCAAGGACAAGTTTTGTTTTTGGCTCTTCCTTCTTGTCACAATGTATTGGCATGATGTCATCAAACTCGAATTGGGTCAAATTTTGTTACTCGAGAGAATAAACAAAGCATAGATTGATCCAATCCATTTTACATCTTAACTAATATAAACACCTCACTAATACATCATTTTGCTCCTTAAATTCATAAAATTATCTATTATAAAGAGAGTGATAAAATCACCTGTTTAGACATTGAGAAGTACATGTTTGTGTCTTGCCAACATCAAACAACCAAAATCCAAAGCTACTAAACAAACAAACAAGAAAAATTAAAAGAAAGTAAAACTTAAGGATAAGCTAGAAAATTTTTAATACAAAACATTTAATCACAACCTTGACTTGAGAGACCTTTGATTATTCTCCTGTTTCCAATCTGCATTTAACACTTGCCTCCATGATTTTGGTGATGGAAACTCGACAGTCACATTAGCTTGCATCACTGCTTACAACAGAAATTTGTTTTAGGAAGCAAAAGAAAGAGAGTGACCTATAAATATTGTTGTCTGGTTTCTCTTTTGTTTTTTAATTTGAAGGTTATGTTACTTTCATGATGTTGTGGATGATGTAAATTATGATTCCAATGAAGACAAAAATGTGAAAAAGAAAAAAAATGTATATCATCAATTTTTTATCCCCTAGGGAGTGCAATAATAGAGTGAAAACATTTTAGTTTGCATTTGACAAGTAATCAACCTATACAGCCCACGATAAAGTGTACTCTTGATTAAACTTCACTTTCCAATTCAACAAATGTAGCCCACTTGATTTGACAAATGCAGGATTTTAATTGGGCTCGGATGATCCAAAACAGCCCACTTCATGTTGGTCCAACCTGGCTAGAATTGGACAAATGTCAAGTAACAAAGAGCATCAAGGAGCTGCTACAATGAAAGAATGTCACACTGCTACAAGCCCATGTTCTAATGTAAGTGGATCTAGACCAAGTAACAACAAAGAACCAGAAATATTCTTTTATAGGAAACAAAACGCTTTCCTCTCTGTGACGTCCGATTTCTCATTCTATATACATTATAAAGTACATATATTTTTACATAAAAATAATGTATTAAAAGAAAAACACACCCAACAAGTACTACATACCTGACATTCCATGACATGTAGTATACATTTATTACAGAAAAGATTTTATTAATTTGAACAAATAATGAGTAAATTATTTTTCCATTTAAGAGATAATGATAATTGAATCGACTAATGAACAAATTACTCTCATATAATTAGCAGGGACAGGGCTAAAGATATATTCAGTAATTGTTACCGGTGATGTAATTTCGAATGAACATCTAATTTTGATTTTGGGAAATGGGCCATGGCCCAAAGGTGTAGTGACCGAGAGTGAAGGCCCATAGGGCGGCCCTATGGGCCTTCTCCCCCTGTGGCTACACACCAGAATTTTTCGCAGGTGTGTGTGTCATTATTTGTGTGGAACGTGTGTCGCGCTTGTTAAGTAACACTTTGAGAAAAGGTTAAATGTTAAAAGTCTTTTAATCTAGAGTTAAATTTGATACGCGAGATTGAAAATAAGAATGGAATTGGAATGAATTAAGATTGTATTAAAACATTATTGTCTCATGTTTGATAAAACTTAAGATTAGATTAAAATTATACTATATCATGTTTGGTATAAATTGAAATTGAATTGAAATAAAATTAATTTAAATAAATTATTATATGTTTAAAATTAATTTATAAAAATTCTTTAGAAAAAAAAATGAAGATCCATCATATTAGATTTTCACCGTTCATCCATAGATTATATCTCACCTTATTTAATAGAAATATATTTATAATAAATAAAAAATTTATTTTTTTAGTACTTAAGATATTTTATAAGTTCACAGTAATTAACATGAAATTCACCAAAGGTATGTTTACTACTCCTTTAAGGATTACAATAGTTTTAATAACACAATTTAATTATCAAATGATGGTTTAATTAACTTTACAGTAAATTATTTTTTCTCACAACTAACCGTGATTATTTTAAATCTATAGCAATACTAAAATAACACTAGAGATCAAGTGAGCTAGTATTATGAGTGCACATCCTGTTTTAGATCAAACAATAATAGCTGATGTGTTTGAGCAATATGCAACTTGAATCAAACCTCCCTCATCAAAGTTTATTTAGACCAACAACTTAGAAGACATAGTATATCCAAATCAATCACTATAAACTTCACACAAATTGTGTTTATAAGCATTATGAAACTCTAATCGAACACTCTTATAAGCATTGTGAAACTCTAATCAGACACTTTTACTAAAAGAGGGGAAAATGCACAATTAGTTATTATCATTGTTGATTTTTTTTGTCACTGAAATACAAATAAAATTCCCAAGTACGTAAATGTACAAATAAAATTCCAAGTATGGAAATGTTTATTTGAAGTACAAGTCTTATATATGGGAAAGATTGTTAGAACTTGAACGTACAACCTCAATATATAGAAGTGCGAGACTTACCATCAAGGTACCTCAGCTTTTGCCAAACATGGAAGTGTTTGCTAGATATGATCATAAGATCGTATTATCCGCCAACATTTTCTATACTAGAATTAAAATAATATAAATAGAAAGTTTCATGAGTACATCGTGTTTAATCTTGTGGTCATAAAATCATAATTGGGAAATTAATTGTAATTTTATAAGTAATTTTAATTACCCAAACTTGGTTCAAATTACATTTCTTGGATATTGTTACATAAATCAGACTATAGTAATGTAAATAAGTGAACTCGATCCTTTTTCTATACGGATAATTCCAAAAAACCTACTGTAACTTGTAAAAACGTTTAGTTTACCATCTATGATTTTATTTTTGTTCAAAATTCCCCCAAACATTAATAAATTAACATAAAATATATATTTTATCACCTATGACTTTATCATTAATATGTGACTATTAAGGACATTATCATCCTTTTAAGGTAATTGAGTGTTTTATGCGCAAAGGAATCACAAAAGAATTGGCTGTTGAGTTTTTTAAAAATAAGTTTGAAATGGAAAAATAAGTTACAATCCCACATTGAAAAAGAAAACCTTTACTTTTAAGTATAAAAGAAAACCAATATGGATTAAATTGTTGAATGGTTAACAAGGCTTATATGGGCCTTGTTGAAACTCCCCACATACATACATATATATATATATATATTTAATTATCAAAAGATGGGTCTTGGGACTCTTAAAGTAAATAACTCAATATTTTTTAAAATACTCATTTTGAAAATTAAGATAGATATGGATTATGTACTGAAACATGACATGTGCTTCTTAAACACTTTCTTTAAAGTTACATGGAATAGACATTTTGATAGATACCATATCTATAATGCCGGCTGATATATACCATATCTAGGATGCTGGCACCCTTTCAATTAAATTGTATATTGACATTATAATTGGACTATCCAATACAATTGAATTAGCTCATACTTTTAAAAAGGAGCCACTTAATTATGTAACGAGGTGATTGTATACAGAATCCTCTACTAGGAACATTTCATTATAATAGTTGAACCAAGCAATGGTTACTCAAAGATATCCAAATATAAGCCATCCCTACCTAAGATGTATTATCTTACATTACCATTACCAACCAAATATAAGATTTTTTTCACTCTTTGTGCTTAAGGTGAAATATCATCAGTTCTTATGTTAAACTAAATGGCCATCTAGAACAATTGAATTCACGTCAATGAAATATCTTGAAAATATTGATAAAATGAAAGGAAAAATAAATAATTTATACTAACAAAAGGTGAATAAATAATGAATAAGCGTGGCATTACCATATACAGGAAAAGCTACATTAACATCATTCACCAGATATAGCATATATGAGATAGACTTAAAGTGCATGACGTTAACTTACTATCAATATGAGCATTTTCATAAACTTTAACATTTACAAGTACCAGTGTGTACTTCTACTATCGATATGTTCATACATTTCAATATTTATATAAATCAGTGCACGTAGTGTTGGGTTGGGTTCCCTCTTATGTAGAGGGCCAACAAGTCTCATCAGGTTAAATTGAGCCCATATGGAATTCCTAATGGATTTAGGAATTGTAACCCTATTTATATCTTATTTCCTTGATCAATATAAATAAGAGAAAAGAGGGTTTGGTGGCTGGTGAGAGTTTAGGGTTTTTGGTGGCAGAAAACAACACAAAATCAAGTGTGAAGAGAGAAAATCGTGTGGAAGAGAGGAGGAAAGAAAAGAGTGAATTTTCTGCACAGAAATTCATCCCGCGCAGTTTTGGAGTTACTGTGATATCTTTTTTGTTAACCGTCGGATCGTGCTGAAATTTGGACAGCACATTCATCTCTTCTGGATCTTGATTCTGAACGGTGAAGATCGGAAACGAAGTTGTCGTTTGTGAGATATACAGCCCGTAACAGAGCTGTCAGGTTTCACGGTCACTGTCAGCGCAGTAGTTTTGTAAGACCGATATCTCTTTCGTTCACCGTTGGATCGAGCTCAAATTTTGACAGTATACTCAGCACTCGTGATTCTAAATTCTGGACGGTGGAGATCGGATTTCGAGATCCCAATAGAGAGCGACGCAGTCCAGAACGTTCTACTGAGTTTGTGATTTTTCTCTTCACTTGGTATTTAAACTTAAATTTGTGTTATTAGGGAACCTAGATAATTGTTGCTCGATTTTGGTTCCTAGTTGATGTTAAAACAGTTTGTTACTCTCATCTTTGATTATTAGTGGAGATTTTTGGGTGGACTACGGTCCCGTGGTTTTTACTCCTCGCATTGGGGAGGTTTTCCACGTAAAAATTGGCTTGTGTTATTGGTGCATGTGGTGGCGATTTAATTGCTCATTATTTGATCGTTGGTGGTAATTATATTGTGGTGGATTTGTGCATTACTTAGTGGTTTTTCATAGGATTCATTCAGGGGGAGAAAAAGTTCCGCTGTGTAATTTGTTTGTATTTGGTTTTTCTCCCATCAAAGTGGTATCAGAGCCAGGTTCCGAATTTTGTAATGATGAATATGGAGAACAATTTGAATCTAAGTAGAATGATTACTCTGAATGGTTCGAACTATCATATTTGGAAAGGAAAGATGGAGGATCTTTTGTATGTGAAAGATTTTCACTTACCTGTTTTTGCTACCGAAAAGCCTAGTGATAAATCTGATGCAGATTGGACTTTGCTTCATCGGCAAGTATGTGGTTTCATTAGGCAATGGGTGAGTGATAATGTTTTGAATCATATCAGTGGGGAAACACATGCACGAACTTTGTGGGTCAAGCTTGAGGATTTGTATGCCAGAAAAACCGGGAATAATAAATTGTTTCTGATGAAGCAATTGATGTATTTGAGATATCATGACGGTGCTCCTCTGACAGATCATTTGAATACATATTAGGGGATTATAAATCAGTTGGCTGGCATGGGTATCAAGTTTGATGATGAGGTACAAGTATTATGGTTGCTTGGTACATTACCGGACTCATGGGAGACTTTCAGATCTTCTTTGTCGAACTCTGCTCCGAATGGAATGATGACAATGGATTTGGTCAAGGGTAATATTCTGAATGAAGAGACGAGAAGAAAAGCACAAGGGTCTACTTCATCTTCAGAAGTTCTTGTTACTGAAAGCAGAGGGAGAAGTAAAAGCAGGGGTCCGAAGAATAGAAGTCAGCATAGAAGTAAATCCAATAAGTTTGCAAATGTTGAGTGTTTCTACTGCCATAAAAAGGGACACATGAAGAAGAATTGCAAGCAGTTGGAAAGGAAAAATAAAAATGACACAAGCAAAGAAAAGAAGAATGAAAATAATAGCAATGATGACAGAGTTGTTACCACCATTCAGGAAGACTTTCTTTTCATGTATGATGCTGATTCCATTAATTTTGCATGCCATGAGACTAGCTGGGTGATTGACAGTGGTGCTTCCATTCATGCTACATCGCGGAAGGATTTCTTTACATCTTACACACATGGTGATTTTGGGAGTGTAAAGATGGGGAATGATGGCACGACAAAAGTTGTTGGCATTGGAGATGTGAACCTGGAAACAGATAACGGCTCCAGGTTAGTTTTAAAAAATGTAAAACATATTCCTGACATTCATGTGAATATTATTTCTACAGGTAAACTTGATGATGAGGGATACTGCAACTTCTTTAGTAATGGTCAGTGGAAGCTTACCAAGGGTGCTATGGTTGTAGTCAGAGGTAAAAAGTGTTCTACCTTATATTTGTTGCAGGCAAAAATTTCAAAGTCCATCATCAATGCAGTTCAGGATGAAGATAAAGTAGAACTTTGGCACAAGAGGCTTGGACACATTAGCGAGAAATGCTTGATTGTTTTAACCAAGAAAAAGCAGCTACCTGACATAAAAAACATACAGTTGAAGAGATGTTCTCATTGTTTAGCAGGGAAGCAGAACAGAGTCAGCTTTCACAGCTCTCCACCTATAAGGAAGTCAGGTATACTTGATCTAGTGCATTCAGATCTCTGCGGCCCTATGAAGACGAGATCACTCGGTGGAGCCCTATATTTTGTGACTTTCATAGATGATCACTCGAGAAAGACTTGGGTTTACACCTTGAAGACGAAAGATCAAGTATTAGATGTGTTCAAGAAATTTCAGGCACTGGTTGAGAGACAGACTGGGAAAAAGTTGAGATGCATCAGAACTGATAACGGGGGAGAGTATACAGGTCCTTTTGATGAGTATTGTAGACAGCAGGGTATTCGACATCAAAAGACACCTCCCAAGACTCCTCAGTTGAATGGTTTAGCTGAAAGGATGAACAGAACACTAGTAGAGAGAGTGAGATGTTTACTTTCACAGGCACAGTTACCAGGATATTTCTGGGGTGAGGCTTTGAGTACTGTTGTACATGTCCTTAATCTCACACCGTGTGTTCCTTTACAGTTTGATGTACCAGATAGAGCTTGGAGTGGTAGAGATGTTTCCTATGATCACTTACGTGTTTTTGGGTGTAAGGCATTTGTGCATATTCCCAAAGATGAGAGATCCAAGCTTGATATGAAAACTCGACAGTGCATCTTCATCGGTTATGGTCAGGATGAGTTCGGATATAGATTCTTTGATCCAGTTGAGAAGAAACTTGTGAGAAGTAGAGATGTAGTATTTGTGGAAAACCAGACTATACGGGATATTGAGAATGAGAATTCAGTGTCCGATGACAATAATGGTTTGGTCGATTTGAGTTCTGCTTCTTCAACAAGTTTGCCAACACAGGTTGATTATCAGCAGGTTACAGTTGATACAGGTGGTTCCTTATAGGCAGAGGAAGATATTGAAACTAATGAACAGGTGCAAATTCCTGATGCTCCATTAGATGTACCACTCAGGAGGTCTACCAGAGACCGACGTCCTTCCAATCGATATCCTACAAGTGAGTACGTGTTATTGACTGACGGGGGAGAACCCGAGTGTTATACAGAGGCCTTGGAAGACGAGCACAAGAAGGAATGGCTTGAGGCTATGCAAGATGAAATGCAGTCACTTCATCAAAATCATACTTTTGAGTTAGTAAAGCTGCCTAAAGATAGAAGAGCTTTGAAGAACAGATGGGTTTACAGAATTAAGCATGATGAGCTTAGTACTCGACCTCGATACAAAGCCAGATTGGTTGTCAAAGGGTTCAACCAAAGGAAAGGCGTTGATTTTGATGAAATTTTCTCTCCAGTTGTTAAGATGTCATCCATCCGTGTTGTGCTTGGTTTAGTAGCCAGTCTTGATTTAGAGATCGAGCAGATGGATGTGAAGACTGCATTCCTCCATGGTGATTTGGAGGAAGAGATTTACATGGAACAGCCAGAAGGTTTCATTGTAAAAGGAAAAGAGAATTATGTGTGCAAGTTGAAGAAAAGTCTTTATGGTTTGAAACAGGCACCGAGACAATGGTATAAGAAGTTTGAGTCAGTTATGGAAGAGCAAGGCTACAAGAAAACAACTTCTGACCATTGTGTATTTGTTCAAAAATTCTCTGATGATGACTTCATTATTTTACTGCTTTATGTTGATGACATATTGATTGTTGGCAGGAATGTTTCAAGAATTGATAGGTTGAAGAAGAAATTGAGTCAGTCTTTTGCTATGAAGGACTTAGGGCCAGCAAAGAAAATTCTTGGCATACAAATTGATCGTGATAGAAAGTCCAAGAAGTTATATATGTCACAGGAGAAGTATGTTGAAAAAGTACTTCAGAGATTCAACATGGACAAAGTTAAAGCAGTTAGTACTCCACTTGGTGCACATTTCAAGTTGAGTATGAAGCAGTGTCCTCCTACAGATGCCCAAGAAAATGACATGGAAAAATTTTCATATGCTTCAGCAGTCGGAAGTTTGATGTATGCAATGGTATGTACTAGACCAGATATAGCTCATGCTGTTGGTGTTGTTAGTCGGTTCATGTCTAATCCTGGAAAAGAGCATTGGAATGCTGTCAAGTGGATCATGAGATATCTTCGAGGTACTTCCAGTTTCAGACTTGGTTTTGGTGGTGAGAAGCCACTGCTAGTTGGCTACACAGATGCAGATATGGCAGGAGATGTGGATTCTCGTAAGTCAACGTCTGGTTACTTGATTATCTTTGCAGGTGGTGCTGTAGCTTGGCAATCGAGATTGCAGAAATGTGTTGCTCTTTCTACCACAGAAGCAGAATTCATTGCAGCAACTGAAGCTTGTAAAGAGTTGTTGTGGATGAAAAAGTTTGTAGTAGAACTTGGTTTCAAGCAACAGAGATATGTGTTATTATGTGATAGTCAGAGTACTATTCACCTTGGGAAGAATTCAACCTTTCATGCAAGATCGAAGCATATCGATGTGAGATATCATTGGATTAGAGATGTGTTGAATGACAAATTGCTGGAACTTGACAAAGTTCATACAGACGACAATGGATCTGATATGTTTACAAAGGTATTACCAAGGGAGAAGCTTGAGGCCTGTAGGATGATCGCCGGAATGGCAAACCCCTCCACATAATCGGGAAGGGGGAGATTTGTTGGGTTGGGTTCCCTCTTATGTAGAGGCCCAACAAGTCTCATCAGGTTAAATTGAGCCCATATGGAATTCCTAATGGATTTAGGAATTGTAACCCTATTTATATCTTATTTCCTTGATCAATATAAATAAGAGAAAAGAGGGTTTGGTGGCTGGTGAGAGTTTAGGGTTTTTGGTGGCAGAAAACAACACAAAATCAAGTGTGAAGAGAGAAAATCGTGTGGAAGAGAGGAGGAAAGAAAAGAGTGAATTTTCTGCACAGAAATTCATCCCGCGCAGTTTCGAAGTTACTGTGATATCTTTTTTGTTAACCGTCGGATCGTGCTGAAATTTGGACAGCACATTCATCTCTTCTGGATCTTGATTCTGAACGGTGAAGATCGGAAACGAAGTTGTCGTTTGTGAGATATACAGCCCGTAACAGAGCTGTCAGGTTTCGCGGTCACTGTCAGCGCAGCAGTTTTGTAAGACCGATATCTCTTTCGTTCACCGTTGGATCGAGCTCAAATTTTGACAGTATACTCAGCACTCGTGATTCTAAATTCTGGACGGTGGAGATCGGATTTCGAGATCCCAATAGAGAGCGACGCAGTCCAGAACGTTCTGCTGAGTTTGTGATTTTTCTCTTCACTTGGTATTTAAACTTAAATTTGTGTTATTAGGGAACCTAGATAATTGTTGCTCGATTTTGGTTCCTAGTTGATATTAAAACAGTTTGTTACTCTCATCTTTGATTATTAGTGGAGATTTTTGGGTGGACTACGGTCCCGTGGTTGTTACTCCTCGCATTGGGGAGGTTTTCCACGTAAAAATTGGCTTGTGTTATTGGTGCATGTGGTGGCGATTTAATTGCTCATTATTTGATCGTTGGTGGTAATTATATTGTGGTGGATTTGTGCATTATTTAGTGGTTTTTCATAGGATTCATTCAGGGGGAGAAAAAGTTCCGCTGTGTAATTTGTTTGTATTTGGTTTTTCTCCCATCACGTAGGAGAAGCTTTCACCAAACGCAAAGTCAGATCCTTCAATTTACCCGGTCAAATCCCGTAACAAAATTCAATATTATATCAATTTCATTGTGCAACAAACATTGGAAGAAGAGGTAAAATTTATATATGCAGGTTTCTGTTTTTCAAGAAACTTCTTCTCATTTATCTATTATCCTTAATTTAAGTTATTATGTGCCTAATTTTATGAACTTTCTACAACCATAAAGGCTCTACCAACAAGCATGAATTTGCCAGGACAACTGCCAACTGCTTTCAATTATCTGAAGCATTTGAATGTATTAGTGGGCTTAGTGAAACAAGAATTACCAGGCATATCTTGCATTTTACGAAGGTCCCAAGATTTAGAGAATTTAAACCTACAAATGCAGGAGCCTATAGATGTTTCATGGGTAGGCACTACTAAATTCATAAATGGTTTTGCAATTCCATATTTTGATCCTATTAGAATTTTTTTTTTTAACATACCCTATTGGTTAATTTTTTAGGTTGCCTTCCAAGAGGATGTCCAAGGCATTTTCAACTTTGAAGAGCAGACTTAGTGGGAGACACTAAATTTGATGATCAATTGTCTAAATTTCTCTCTTAAGAAAGTCACAATAGTTTGCTGTAAGAGCAACTGAATTACAAATGATTAAGTTTTTGCTAAGAACAGCAAGAAATCTTGAAAGGATAATCTTCTCCATTGCATTCTATAAAAGCCGCAATCTAGTGATATATTGTTCAGCAGAAATCCCATTTCACAGCCACAGAATTCAATATTAAACAAGAAACATATGACAGATTAACACATCCAACAAAACAAAAATTACCCAGAAGACAAAAACGAGAGAGAAAATAACAGGGCAAGCAAAATGTAATTTTGAAATGATTTGAATGATAAAAAAAAATAAAATGATCTTTGTTGACCTGTTACTGCATACAAATGAGCCAAAATCACTCAAGCGAATCCCCATTCTGCGGAGCCACCAACCTGAGAAAACGAAAAACACTGACAAAAAATGAATAAGTAACAGAGAAGAAACCAATTCAAAAAGAGCTTGATCAAAGGTCTTTGAATGGACTCACCAGCACAGAGATGCAGACCAAAGTGCCGCTGGTGTAAATCCGTAATCATAAGCCAAAATGGGAAATGTGTAATAAACTTTGTTTGATTGGGAAAAATACATGGGCCGACTTTGTCTGCTCTGTAGCCTCATAGTGTGCTCTCTCTATCAGCCTATATACGTTTAAAAAATTATATACCGAGACGTGATTTACACCAAATTTGGCTGCATGGTGATACTCAATTCATCATAATAAAAAATCCTGCTAGTGGTAGTTGTGCAGTTTTTTATACACGTTAATTACTGGGATTCAAATTTTACTAAAACATTTTATAAGCTTTACGTAAATCTTCGATTTTTTTTTCTTTTATTCAACGTTAACATTTTATGGATCAGATTTGTTGAAATTTATCAAAATAGATCATTAATAATACAATCCAGATGACTATTATTTCAATCAAGGGGAAATAACTTTTATCAAGAGAAAACTTATAACTCATACCTTATATTTTAAAAGATAATAATGTGATTTGAATCGTTGATATATTACGATCAAGATGGGTTCTACTCCCGTTAAAGGGTGATGTGTAAAATTCTCCTACTTATGAGTGCAAACTTAATGACTGAATATGACATAGATCCCAATACCTTATTTTGGTGTTGCAAAATCTAACAGGCCAACCCGAAACAAAGAGAGACTGTAATAAGAAGCCCAAACCCATGAAAAGAAAAAACATCTTCCGGTTACAAAAAAATCTCACCACTTCTCTCTTTCATTATCTTTCCACTGAAAACACAGAGTCTTGGCTCTCTCTCTCTCTCTCTCTCTCTGTCAACTCAACCAATAATGGCAACTCTACACACACCATCGCTTCTGATACACAAGCCCCTCATATTATCTCGCCCTCGACTCACTCTCAACTTCCGATTCAATTCACTCAGTCTCCACTTGTCTGCGAGCGACGACTCCCGCCCTCGTCGCTCGCTTCTGACCGTCAGGGCCGGTCCAACTGATAGCGACTACTCGTCCAAAAGAAGCAGCAATGAACCAAGAGAGACGATAATGTTACCGGGTTGTGACTACAATCACTGGCTGATTGTTATGGAGTTCCCCAAAGACCCTGCTCCCACTAGAGAGCAAATGATCGACACTTATCTCAACACTCTCGCTACTGTGCTTGGAAGGTCCTTCTTTGCTTTCTTTTTTTGGTAGTTAATGAGAAAAGCTTAAGTGGGTATTTTGTTTCATGTGGAAATGTTTCTGGGTTTTTTTTGGGCTTTTAGGCTTTTGTTTACATTGATGATGAGAAAGTTTTTGTTGGGTGGTTTTGTTTGTTTTTGTTTTTTGTTTTTTTTTTAAGAAGAAAATATCTAGTTTTGGTTGTTTGTAATTGAAAAGTAGTTCTTGGAAAGTGAAAAGTTCCAAAATTCAATCAAAGTTTCTTACTTTACTTTGTTGTGTGTGTGAATGTTTTAGCTTTATATGTGCATAGAATGATTGATAATGAATGGTGTTATTGTGAATGAATTGAGTATTCGGAGTGAAAGTGATGATTTTGTAGATGTCTGTTAAGATTGTGTATGAGCTTCATGGTTGTATGGCCATTAGAAGGAGAAAATAAGAAGAAGAAATGCAGGCTGGATGGTTTTTTCAGGAATATTTTTGACTGGGAGAAAGGAGTCTTTAATGAGGACTGAGGAGATGAGACTTAATTTTTCTGTTTGTTCATTATCAGCTTATTTATCAGCATTGGGGATTTTATCCATTTATTTGACCAAATGTAATAATTCAACTTCATGTATGTATAACAAAATGTATGAATGAGCATACTTTAAATGCACTACAAATTGTGCCTTTTGTAGACTAAGATATGTGAAGTATGCGAACTTAGATTTGCAGGCAATGGCAGGATTCAGGAATCACTTATGATGCCTATACAGTATTCTTTTAGGAGTCTTAAATGAAGAGATGTGATGTTTTTTTCAATTAGTTAACAAAGCAAATCATTTGTCGACATTATTTGAAACTTTTTTCATTTTGCTTCAATTGAACATAATAAAATAATCCAATACACATATATGCAAATGTATGAATGAGCATGTTTATACTCTGTGAATTGTGGTTTTTGTATACTTTATATGTGAAGTATGGAAATTTAGGCTAGGATGCAATAGCAAGAAGTAATGCCTATATGTTCTTGAACTTTTCTCATTGCTTATAATGAAAAAATCTTGTATTGGTTTTTATTGCTACAGCATGGAGGAAGCAAAGAAGAATATGTATGCTTTTAGCACCACCACTTACACTGGATTCCAATGCACTGTGTCTGAAGAAACCTCTGAGAAGTTCAAGGGTGTGTAGATAATTAAGGCCCTTGATTGTTTACACTATGTTGCTTATTTATGACTTATGGGTGCTTTTATATTTTTTTTCCTTTGGTTAGGACTGCCTGGTGTTCTCTGGGTGTTGCCAGATTCATATATAGATGTCAAAAATAAAGATTATGGAGGTTTGTTTTCTCTACTGTATCACAGGAAGAAATATTTGAATTACCAGACCGCTTTAATTTTATGATCTCATGATGTGCTTTGCAATATTTCTTTTGTGTTTGTAGGTGATAAATACATAAATGGGGAAATTATTCCCTGCACTTATCCTACTTATCAACCGAATAAACGAAGAGAATCAAAATATGTGAGCAAAAAATATGAGAGACGAAGAGATGGACCTCCTGAACAAAGAAGACCAAGACAAGCAGCAGGACAGTCAGAATCAGCATCTGGATAGGGTATCTGAAATGCCATTTAATACAATGATTACTTGATTATGGTCTTACAAAATTTATCTTAATATTACTTGTTTTACCATTTTGTGACAGTTTATGACTGCAAAGGTAGATTTACTGCGTTGCTATTGATATCAGTTCTGTAATGAAGGCAATTCCTTTCATGAGTAATCAGCTGTACTTGATTTTTTGAACTGGATATCAGTTTTTGTGTTGAAAATGCTCATATTATTGATAGTCATCTACTCATGGTTCTTGAGAGGTGGGGGCTTGGAATTGCTGATGGTGGTGGTATAATCTATTACCTAGGCGAAACAATTGTGCTGCATAGCCTTGCTATTGAAACACTGTTTATTGAGATTGTGAAATTATTCAAGTTAGTTGTCTAAGGCTATGTTTGTTTGCCAGGATGGGATTGTTGGACAAATTTTTTGTTCAAACCCATGTTTAGTCCAACTAAGTGGCCTTCACTAAATTATCCCACCACCTAATTTAGCCCACTAGAATGGGTTAATTGAAACCCATTGAGAAGGTGGGTTAATTTTATCCCACCATCTGCTCTTTTTCCTCTCTGGCTCCTTCTCCTTCAGCTCTTCCGCCTCCACCGTTGGTCACTTCTCCCTCATCCTCACGGCAATTCGTGTTAGTACCAATCATTCTCTCTCTCTTCTCTGTTTTTCTCTCTCTTCTCCAATCAAACCGCTTGCCTTCCACTGTCCATCGATTCTCCTATTAGGAACTCGCCAACGAGGTTGAGATCTATATCGTCTTTGTCTCTATTCCAGGGCATCCGCGCTTCCATTGTTTCCACTGTCTGTCCCGCTGTTGGAAATAGTGTGGGTTTGGATGGATTTGGGGGGTGATAGGAGAGGGAGGAGGGTGGTGGTGGAGGAGCTGGAAACGGTGGAGGTGGAGGAAATGGAAATATATATATATGAAAATTTTCATCTAAGTCCTTGAAAATTTTCATTTAAATTCTATTCTATCCTAGTGTTATCAAATATGTGATTACATTTAAATTAATTCAATCGTATTCCATCCAATCAAATTCAATCTAATCTCATATAAATAATCTAATCCTATCGCACATAACAAATGAGGCCTTAGTACTGTAGTGTCATATTTCTCAATTCAAGCTTTAATGTATATAGTTAATCTTATTTAATTTGATCACATTTGGTCACAATGCTACTTGATTTCTTGATTCAATGGTTAATTTCCCTAATTACCCAAATTTTCATGTTTGCAGCTGTGCATGTCAAAGAAAATTAACATAAGTAAAAAATCACCGAAGATCAGTATAGTTAATCATATCTCCAGAATCATCACACGTAGGGTTTTGAGAATGCATAGAGCTTAGTTCTACTTAAACTTTTGAAAATGGTTGAAATGATCAAATTAGGGGTCTTTTTGACTATCCTCAAATTGCATAGCTGAATAAAATTTAAGTTCATTTTGTAGCATGATTGCTGAAGCATTGTGTTTAGTGGTGGAAATTTTCAATCTGTTAGACGTGGACGTTTGTGGGTACGGTTTATTTGCTT
>CM041014.1:18248833-18643833 GCA_022984855.1 Dimocarpus longan
TAAAATCAATGCAAACTCACATTGAACATTCAACAATAAAAAATATATACAAATGACTTAAATCAATAAAAGGAAAAAAAAAAAAAAATGTGTACCTATAGTAGAGCATTTATTGTCCCCATCAATGCTGTCCACTGTGCTCAACACAAACACAAACCTGAGAAGAAATGTGAAGAAGAGAAGACCATAAAACAGCATTCTATATGAAACCCTTCTGGACCCAACTTTCACTTTGATAAACTCTCTGACACCTTTCCCTGGTAGCACTGTCACATGCCTCAAACTTGGAGATATATGTAGCTGCATTTTGTTGTTTTCCAATTTTTCACCTGGACAAATTAGTCCTCCTTCTTTTTCTTCTTCAGGTTTTTCGCGTCCGGGTTGGAGAAGAACCTGAATGGGGGAAATATGCTGTAGAAGGAAGGGATTGGAGGGTGTTTTTGTTGTGTGAGATGAAGGTTGCTTTCAATCACCTAACCTTGCTTAGTATTTGGGCTAGATGCTGCACGTCATTCCAAGGTTTCAATGTACATGCAGAAGTTATTGTATGTATTCAGACTGATCAAAGGAGGGTTGTTAAAGGGAAAGAGACAGATGACTTAATTGGGTATGGTTTTCTTGGACTTGAGAGAGGAGCTCCCTTTTTTGGCTTGGTTTAGAGGGAGGGAAGTTGAGAGACTTTTTAAATTTAAGATAATTAATAAAGAGTAAAAAATAAAAATAAATAATAAGAAAAGATGAAATGTGGATAGTTTGGTAATACATAGCTTTGCCTCCAAATGAAGTCTTTGTATGAAGAGAGTTTGAAGTTTTGACAATACTTGGTTTCCTAAATGGAAAATGACTGTCTTTCTTTCTGTCTATATGAGTTGCTTTGTTATTAAGAGGAGTTGCCTGGTTGTTGGAGAGTGAAAACACAGGAACATCTACTCTTCAGTTTTATATTACCAAATCAATGGAGACTACTTCAAGCAGGCTCTTCTGCCTTGGCTTGTGAGAGAGAAAATATTTGGTCATTTTTTTTTTAATTATTATTTTTTAAATTTTTTATTTTGGGGGGCGGTGGGGGTTTCAAGTATTATATATGTAATTCAATTTGCACATGAAAAATTCAAGAAAAGAAGAAGAGGGTGAGAGAGAGACTTCATGTTTCACTATCATGATTTTCTGTGGTAGGAAGCTATCAGCCTATGACATCTCAGTCAAAGTGAATCAATGATTCATTTATTGTTTTATGTGTTTATTTATATTTTCATTTTGTATTCATGTTCAAGTCTTGTGTCATGTGTAAGGTTAAATTTAGTAGGTTTGATATAATTTGGTTGGAGAAGACAGAAGTTATACAAAGATACGCAAATGAGCTTCTTGTTGTCAGTTAAGAGAATTATAGAAGTTGTGTATTTCTCAGTTATCCATTTATATTTTTTGGATTATTGTACATCCAAGATTTGGGTGTGAGAATATATTATTCGAAGAACCTTAATGATTTAATTGTTAATAACTTATTTTCAACTTTCAACATCATTTATTAGTCATAATTTTTAAATATATCAAAATTTTCGATTATTATTTGTCTAATTGAACTAACTCATATGGAAGAATAAAGTTTTTTATTTATTTGTTTGTTGGTTTTTCTTTTTTTTCCTTCTAAAAGAGACAATATCTAACATGTTTTTGTTATTTTACTTTACGACCGCAAGTTGGGTATGATAGAGCCATGCAAGGTGGAATTTATGGCCCAGCATTTAAACCCAAATTAATTAAATATTGACAAGCCCAATATTTCCTACGATTGGTTTTTGATTCTCAAGATTTTGTATAACATGAGCCCAGATTGAATTCAATTTTTTTATCAGAGGTAAATAGATTAAAAAAATCTGCTATTTTTTATTTTTTACTTTTAAGTTTACACCTGCCATATGATAATATAACTATAATAAAATTGTAAGCAACATCACAAAATTCATTTTTGAGAATTGTTTGCATAAAATTTTTGCAATATGAGATTAAAAGTGAAAAGAGTTAGGTGGTGCTCTTGCCTTTTGAGGTTGAACAAGATATCCTTCCTCCGGAAAATTTAAATCCACAAAAAAGTAAAATATCTTGTTCAATTAAACCAAGGCCGGCTTTTCAAATAATTAATGCATTTAAACAGTTATATATTCAATTTGCATATAAAAAATTAAAGAAAAGAAGAATAGGGCTAGATAGAGACTTTATGTTCTCATATTATGATATTTGGTGATAGGGAGCTACCACATTTCTGAGACAACGTGAATAAATGTTGTATTTGTTATTGAAAGAAAATAATGGTAACAAATTCATCTTTTTATGAACTATTACAATAAATTTGAGGTTTTGAGACAGGAAAATAATTCGAACTTATAATCTTTAGTGTGTGATTGTGAAAAATATACCATTTGATCAATCTTATCTTATCAAAAGACTTGTTATCAGTTCACTTAAAGGCTAAATTTGTACAAAAACTGTAGACTGTTGCTGGCATTAGACATAATTATAAACGTATAAATAATGAAAATTCCTGAAACAAGAAGAATATAAACTGAAAAATCAGATAAATATAAGAACACAATATCTAACTAAAAAGTACTAAAAGTAGACTTACCTGTTTTAACATAAATCCTCATCACACAAATCTGACACACAAGTAGTCTTAAAATGTACAAAACAACTGATGTTTCTATAAAATTTGTAAAGTAGATGCATAGGCAACAACATAAATTTGAAAAAACATAATGTCAA
Source organism: Dimocarpus longan (assembly GCA_022984855.1). NCBI lineage: Eukaryota > Viridiplantae > Streptophyta > Magnoliopsida > Sapindales > Sapindaceae > Dimocarpus > Dimocarpus longan. The sequence continues at coordinate 18,251,597 of CM041014.1, forward strand.
TGGATGTATGAATTGTAGAAGCTAGAAAAGACTAGCTTTGAAGGAGCAGACCGGGCTGACCTGCGGAGACATGGCAATACCAGCTGACTAATCTTCTTACAACATATGTCTGCGTTTTGGTGATACGCATCCTATCTCCTCCTGGAAGAAAGGCTGTAGAACTGACAGGGCACTGTTGTCTTCCCACTTCAACTGGCTCCACCACAGCTCTTCTCCTCTTATTTCTTTTATGGTGTCAGCGTTTTCAGTGGTGAGAGGCAGCTCTTTTAGCTCATAGCATCCAGTCACCATAACATGCTTGATTGCTTTCATGGTATACACACGAGGTAAAGATTTTGCATCTAGCTTGGAATTATTCAGTCCATAAAGAGTTCTCAGATAGTTGAGGCTCTGCAGTTCCAGTGTACGTAAATTTGGAATAACAGGTTCTGGAATGAAATTTTTCTCCGAAGAAAAATTGAAAAGCTCCACTATACTGCTACAGAAGCTTACCTTAATTCCCTTCAGGTTTGGTAGTGCTAGAATGACACCACCGAGAGTGAGAAGATATTTTAATCGAGGACATTCAATCACTTCGACCAATTTTAGTTTCGAAAATCTTAGTCCAAGGAAACCAACTAGCTCTGAGATGCTTTCTAACTTGGTCAGACGATGAAGACGAAGCTGTTCTAAATTTGGTAGCAAGTCATGTTGGGCAGCAAATCCGCCACTTGGCCTTAAACTACATTCAGAATTTGAAATGCTGAGATATTTCAAACAAATATAGCTACCACTGCTGCTTTGCACCAATCTCTCCAGCATTTTATTCAGTCCTGAGCAATGATTTAAGACCATGGAACCTGCATTAGTCAACAACCAACACATCTGTTCTTCTGAAAGATCAAGGCCATGAATTGTCACCTGCCTTTGTTCATGATTATTGGTAGAGGAGATTATTTCTGAACCGATAAGGAGTTTAAATGTTCTTAATTTACTTATCCAGGTAAGGTCCTCGGTTCCAAGACATGGAATACCTTTCAATCTTATTGATAATACACATAACCATTTAAGGCACCGCAGCTCATCAAAAGTTAGTTGTCCATCATTTGCCTCTGCCTTAGAACCCCAAACACAAGCACTGTATGTCATGTCTAGAACCTCCAAGTTGGACAATCGAGAGATAATCCCACTTGGAATGGTTTCTAGGTTCTGTGTATGGGATAGGTATAATTGCCTTAAGTTGCTCAAATTTTGCATTCCACTTGGCAAGTTTATGAGACGAGTGGCACTGCAATCAAGCACTTGGAGTTTTCTAAGCCCGTCTAACTGAGATAACTGATTTAGATAATAGCAATCCCTTAAGAGAAGCACTCGAAGGTCATGCAGTTGGAGAATGGACTGAGGTAACGTCCAGATTCCAGTTCCACTTAGATTTAGAATCTTGAGTGACTGAAATGCTTGAAGAAATCCGTCAGGAATTCTCTCGAGGTAGTGATTACCTTGTAGTAGTAAAGTCACAGTTTCTGGATAACAAATCCCCCAATCGGGTAAATTTGTTAGTTTGTTATGCATGAAAGAGACTCTTTTGAAAGACTCGGATGTCTCTAATTCTGAAATCTGTGTTAAGCCAATACCAGATTGGACTAGTGATTTACATCCGTCTTCCAAGGAAGAGGAAATCCATACAGCAACATCACGGACTACGTCATGCATCTTCACTGTGCTCTCTTTGTTTCCAGGTTCTAAGAGACAAGAGTCTTTTAGATTTTCAATCAAAGTTATTCCCCTATTATAAGAGTCCTCATAGGTTTGTTGTTCATCTATCAAACCTTCAGCCAGCCAGCACTTAACAAGTTCACTTACTTCAATAGAGAAATCCTCAGGATATAAACAACAGTACAGAAAACAAGGTTTGATGTTTTTACCTTGTAATGAATCGTAACTCCACTTCAAGGGCTTGTAGACTCTACTCTCTATGCCTTTGATGTTGGGAACTGATCTCCGCAATGCATGCAAGGCATCTTCCCATAACTCAGTCATTGCCTTTCCTCTCATAGCTATCCCCACAGTAATGAGAGCCAAAGGCAAGCCACTACATTCTCTAGCAAGTGCTCTTGCAACTGGTTCAATCTGTTCTGACGTAGCTACCTTCCCTGCATTTTTAGTAAAAAGTTGCCAAGACTCCTCATCGCTCAGGACATTCACTTTCACCTCCGTATCAGTCATCATCTCCCTACAGACCTCTAGAGAGCGAGATGTCAATATGATCTTACAGCCAGTATGAACTTCAGGTTGTGGGACACCCAAATAATCCAAATCAATTGACTCCCAAACATCATCCAGGATAAGAATAAATTTCTGTTTTTGGAGCCTCTGATGAATTAGGATTGCTAGCCTCAGCTTACTGTCTCCCGTTCTCACCTCCAAATTCAATCTCCCTGCAATTTGTATTTGGACCTTCCTTAAATCCAGCTTCTTAGACACAGTAGCCCATATTACAATGCCAAAAGGCAGTGTTGAAGAACTGTCCTGGAGCTTGTTGTTCAAGTTCTTTACCAGGGTAGTTTTGCCCACACCTCCCATGCCCCAAACCCAATCCTTGAAACGTCATCGTTATTTAATAGCTCCATAACTTTGGCTAAATTTTTTGATGCCGTTTCTTGATTTTGAACAGAAGGTCCGGGGATATGTTCAACTGCTTTTGTCAAATAATTCCCACCCACCATGTTAGCAGCAATGTTGCCAGCCTTGAGAAGTCTTTCCACCTCCTTGAGCATTCTGGCTGTCTCCCTGCTATATCTGTACCTTTCCTTGCAACCAAAGAAACATCCACAAAGGTTTTTGTTATTGGCTGTGGTATCTGCTTGCAGAGAATTCACTTCAAGCATTATTTCTTCGACCTCTCGAAGCCACTGTTTCATCTGATTATCAGATGATTCAAATTCTTCTTTCAACTTATTCCTTACATCTAGTAGACTTTTTGTCTCCTTTTCCAAAGCACAGCAATTCTTTTTGAATCTCATGAAGTTCTTGATGTTCGGATAGGAGGCATGGACTAACTGGCCAGTCTCGCTCACTGCAGAGCCTAAGATTGCAGCCAAACATTCCATTGCAAAATTTTGCTAAAATCAGTAGCCAAGCTTCAAAGAATTCAAGGCAATGAAACTGCAAAACAAATGCAATAAATTTTAGCAGCCTCTCAAGGAAAAAGGAACTGCCATGAGAGAAAGTCAAATAATATTGAGAATACTGCAAATGGTAGTTGAGCGCTTCCTCATTACTTTATGTGATCAGCTATTGCTTAAGAATATAAAAACATACACTTCACTTGACTTGGATAAAGTCACTAAGGTGCCTTCAAATCCAAGGTAGATCCTTCTCTTTGGCTAATTATTATATTATATCCCTATTCTGACTGTTTCATGAAGGGCCAAATTGGTTTCAAGAACTACAATTTCTTTCTTAAATGTCCTTTCACTAGATAGCCTACCATCAAGTTTGAAAGCCAGTGCAAGTTTCACTTCCCATAACTGTACCAAAATTCTGCTTTTTGTCGGCTAACACATGTTCTTGTATTCCATATCAAGTACCATCCTTTGATGCTAATCTTTCACACTAAGTCTTTAACAATTTTGGAAAGGTTTTAGCCATAGATATCCAAATCGTGTAAATAGTATTTGATCTTAACAAATTCTGTTAGACCACTGATTTATTCAGGTGTAGGCTTGAAAAAAAAGTTGACTTTTCAATATCATTAAATTAAGATTTTCATTCTCATGGAAGCAAATAAGTTCAGCATGAAAATGAAAGGCTGACAGAAAAGTAATCTAACCTGCAGAGAAGTTTCCTTGAATTACTTTATTTTTCATTTGGTTTTGGCTTACCACTTGAATAATTGACCTGAAAAATAGAATTAGAGTTAAGTTTCGTTTCTCTCTAACAGGTTAGGATTTTTTGCTCCTGCCTAGTTTGATAGCCAACCTGCCTCTAGCTTTGAGTTGTCTTCTGCTTTCATGTTTTGGAGACACCTTCCCACTTAATGTTCACTTGAATGTAATTAGTTAATGGTTATGGAACTTGATAGCGTTAGGATGATTAAAAACTAGCGGATCCACTGGTTTCGATGGATCCAGTTAATGTCTGACACATGCAACTGTAATTGTGGATAAAATATATTATTAGAATTTACTTGACATTTAAACATACATCCAGTAATAATTGAAACGGAGTTGCATAGATACAATTCTCATGTTTCTTAATAAAATCAAAGCGTGGAGAGACCGCATGGGAGTTGCTTTCCAAATAGTAGCTATTGATTCCATCAGATCTCGTTATATAGACTAATTCCGCATTTTGTTTGTTCATTGGACTCCTTTATAAAAGAGAGTTATTAATTTTTTGCGTTGTTACGTTTTCCTTTTTCTTAGAAGTAGTTAATGGTGTGTGTATTATGAATAGCCTTACAATCCACAAAAGACTATTATATTATGACAACCATTGATCTATATATCATTCTTGACTTTTAAGTTTTAAATATAGGATTTATCTCATTTTCTTGCTTCACATGTGAAACTTTCCAATAAAACTGGTTGATATATTAAACTAAAATGAATTTAAAGGCAAAAAGGCATAAAATTATTATTAGTACCAAAATTTGTTGAAAAAAATTCAAGCTATCACATAAAAATTTAGTAGTTTGTGTAGTGGTATGAAACCTGCTGCAAAATGATTCAAATATCTCTCGTATTGATAATTCTTTTAGCTTTCAGATTGTAATCTAATGACTGAAAATTATTTGTATAACAACACAGAACCTAGCATGATCTTTAAGTGAATGTTAACAGAAAGTCTGTCTATTGATTGGTATCAAAACAGAAAGAACAACCTTCATTACACTCAAGATCAACTACCTCGACAAATTTAGATTTTCTTAAGTCAGATCAAAAGCGACTACCATGGATAGTTAGTCATTGTCTTATCTTTGCCTCAATTTGTTGTCATTTTCATATGTGTGGCCCTCAAAGAAAAAATCATACAAAGACAAATTAAAAGTCTACAAATTGAAAATAAAATTCAAAACAACGCAATAACATGATTGAGCCGGCAGACATGGTTGCTTGTCAAAAGGATACTCAACAAGTCCAAAAAACCTCCACCATATATGTGCTTCTCTACAAGAAGTTGATTTATGCACCCTGAATTGCTTCTCTATATAGTTTCTTTCCTTTGAAGTTTCTTAATTCACTTTCCCGGCATGGATGTGGTGATTTCAATCTTGGGGTATGTAGCAACAGAGGCTTGCTGCTTCTTTTGCTCTTGCATAGACTGTTGTAACACAGGCAACACTGTCCGGTTCAATTCTAACCGCAAAGCTCTAGAGGAAGAGAGTGAGGCTCTGGTTGAACTTAAACACAAGGTTGAAAATGAAGTTCTAACTTGCGAGGGAGATGGGAAATCAGTGAAACTTCAAGTGAAGGAGTGGCTTGGAGAGGTAGAGAAGTATATGGTTGAACTGAAAACATTGCAAACAAGTATCAAAGACTATGAGAGAAGACAACAACAAAGTAGATGTTCAAGTCATTGCAGTCAGAGGTGTAAATTCAGCAAGGAAGTTGGAGTGTTGCTCAAGAAAGTGAAAATACTTACTTCTGCTGGAAGTTTCAACACTGGCATGGTTGATCATAGCCCTACACATTCAACAGAAGATCGAGCAACTGCGTAATGCATCAACCATCGTTGAACTCATTTTTGCTCAAATTGATTTACTTGAGTATACAATCTATGTAGTGTTCTGCTTCATTAGCTTATACAACTCTATTTGATCTAGAATTTGTGTCTGTTTGTAGTATGTTACAGCTTTTATTTTGATAGCTTGGGAGCATTTTAGAGTTTCATTGTTAAGACGTTTGATACTGGAGCAACTAGGGGAGTTGATGAAGATTTTTCTTTAATTTGTTTGGCACTTATATGAATATGCAACAGATGTTTATACGTAATATTATAGCATCTCTATTACAGTAGGAAATCTTTTAAAATTTTGATGAAGAACAAATAGAGTAGCAGCACTACTGAAAAAGTGAAAAGAGACGTCAAGTCAAGTAGCTATTTTGCCACCAAGAATAAATAAAAGAAGAACGAATACACAGGAAAAATGAAACATAATGCTGAGGCACAAAAACTAAGGAGTTTCCCAGCTGACATGGTGATCATCTGACTTTGGTATAGCCAAAATATGACTATTCAAGATTCAAACTACAGCATCAATTTTAAATTTGTGACAAGTATTACGTTTGGAGGTAGTCTGACACTCGAGCATATTCCAGGGCCACCTCTAGTAGATCATACTACAACATCAAAGACTTTCTCCACATTAATCTATCTGCTTAAATTTATGGATCCAGGGGATTGCTGCTTCATGTTTGATGTAATGGAAAGTTTTTAAAATTTTTCAGCAAGTAATTAATTAAATTTATGGGTTGCCAATTTGAGAGTAATTGATGAAAAATATATATTTTTCCTATCAATTTAAAGGAAGGATTGAAGGAACAAAAAATTAGCAAATATACGTAGATATATATAACATATATTTTTTCTCCTAATCACTACAATTAAGTTTGAGGTCATATATATACATATATATATATATATATGAATATATATTATTTTCTCTATTCTCAGCACCCACTTCTCTCTCTTGAAAACATATACATATATATCATTTAAAAATTCTTTTCTCCATTAACAAAGTAAAACTGTCAATCATAGTAAGGTTTGAGATCAAAGTTGATTGTGAATTGGGTAAGTTTTCTTCTCTTTCTTTCATATTTTTTATTAATATTAGAAACTTTTTGATATGATGAACTTATGGCGTCGCATTGTTATGTTTGGAGTTATTTCACAATAAGATTATAATTATATGAATTTATTTGAAAGAATTCGAGGCTGTTGGAAATTTTGTTTTCTAGTAGTCTTGTTAGTTTTGTTCGATTGTTTGAATAAACAAATCAAGATATAAAATTATGAAATTTGGTGTCAATGCTCCTTAAAATGTTACGTTATATTACGAAAAATTTCGTGGTCATATGGTAAGTATATAATTATTTACAAATTTTTGTTTAACTCTCACTCAGTGAAATAAAAATCTGGACAAGACATAACTATGTTGAATCTTGAATTTTTTGAACTTGTAATTGATGTTATTTGGTCTCATTAAATTTTTATAGGAAAAATTATGAGTCTTCTTTAAGCTCTTAAAATTTCAAGCATTTTAATGGGGCATTTTAATTTTAAAAATTCGGACATCAAAGGTTATTTAGTTTCAAAACTGATGTTAGCACAGTCTTGGTTTGGATACGAAGGTTTAAGTTGATAGGTTAACAGAATTATTTAAAGCTAGAAATGTTTATAATATTTATTTTGCGTCTTTAGAATATATATATATATATATATATACATTTTTGCGATGATTGATTTTATATACAATTTATTAAAAATGAAGAAAATAGACTGCTTCAATAGAGGCAATATTAATAGTAGTAGATTTTAATGGTATTTGAAATTAGATTAATTTAGTAAGTGTGGTTTGTGTTAAGCTAATGTTAGTATAAGATTTATAAAATGATATATGGAGATTCAATGTTTTTTTTTTTTTACTAGTCTAGATTAATTTATGAAGTTAACGATTTCTTATAGATTTATATAAATGAGTTTCGTGATGTGATTTTAAGTTAATAAGTGAGATTAATTCATAAAGTTATTTTCTCTATTCGTATAAACAAAAGAGGTAAGTAAACCTTAAATATTACCTTAATATATTATATGCTCAATTTCAAAAATATTTTGATTAGTCTTTTTAAACAATCAAACGAAACTTTGAGTTTTTCAATGTTAGTTTTAATTATATTCTATTTAAATGATTTTCCATCTTCAAATATATGTATTTTGTACATTGAGCGAATTGTATGAAAAATATCTACTTCCTATTTAAAAAGTGTGATATGTTCTATTAAAAGTTTTTATACGTATTAGAAAAGTATGATATATATTATAATTGTAATTGTAATGAAAATGTTGGGGCTCATCTATCCGTAGTTCATTTAATTATATTGGCTTAGGTACCGGGATTACATGTGTTATAATTGTATTATATTGATTCAACCCAAATATTTATTGTTGCACAATATTAATTGTATTGACCCCGCACTAGGATTACAGGTGCTACGATTGTAACATATTGTCTGTGTCACCGAAATTGTGAATAATATTACGTGATATGAGTCACTTCCATTTTTATTTAAATTCGTATATAGAATGTTTTCCGTTATTTTTTACTTTGATTTAAATATTAAATATTTTTTTATATCGTATTGTTAAATGTTTTATTTTCAATTACCAAGAAATTACGGTTTTATTTTTAGTGTAAAGTACTTTATGAAATTACAAAATATCATTTTGATTATATACAATATCATAATATATAATATTTATCTATTGAGTTGACGGCTCACCCCTCGTCTCTATTATTTTTATAGATTAGTAAGCTATATTTTTCTTGAGAGATCGACTTCAAGTTATTGGTGTCACTTGAAGGAGGATTTTAGTTCTATTATTGTGGTTACATCTCTTACTATTATCTAAGAACCATTTAAGTCCGTTTCATTCATTAAGACTTAAATGTAAGGATTGGTTTTGAATGATCATGAATTTGAGTTGTTAAGACTTTTATTGAGGTGTTGAAACATATTTGTGTTATTAAAATAAATATTTTGTTGAATTATTCATTCTTTGTGTTTTAGTTTTGCAGATTTAATTGGTTAATGGAATATATCAATATATGGGTTTTTATGGCAAATCGGGGTGTTACACTTGAAGTATGGCAGGAACAGAAAAGAAAATAATTCGATGTAAAAGAGACCTGTGATCAAGAAGCCTAATATGTTTTTGACACATGTAAAAATATTAAATCCACAAAATCAAGAAAAAAATAGGAGTTACTTTTATGGAGTTGACATTTAATGCACTCAATGCTAGAGATCAGCTCCTAAACATATTAGTGGCTGCAGCATTTACAGCTTCCCTTCCAAGCAGACACACCAAACCAGTCCAAAAAAGTATTGATTAAATATATTTTCTAATTCAGGTCTACTATTTGCGGAACAAGCAAAAAACCAGTCATTGATTGTGACATGGTAATACTTATCCATTATGATGATAATCAAAACTCAATTTTAATAAAAATTATTGGCCTCTAGATGGTTGAACTAGCAAAAATATAAAATATAACAATATTACTTCATTTAATTAGCAGACATGGTTGCTTGTTGAAAAAGATATTGAACAAGTCCAACAAAAGATCTACCCCTTACATTTGTATCTTCACATGGTGTTTGATTTATATATCCATAATTACTGTGAGTAATTGCATTGTTCTCTATGTAGTTTCTTGTCTCTGAAGTTTCTTAATTTTCCTGCCATGGATGTTGTGTTTACAATCTTGGGTTCTGTAGCATCAGAAGCTTGCTGGCTCTTTTGTTGCTCCATGGACTGTTGTAACATCTGCAACACAGTCCAGTTCAAATCAAACCGCAAAGATTTGGAGGAAGAGACAGAGGCTCTGGTTGAACTTAAAGACAAGGTTACTCAAGAAGTTGAGACTTGTGAGAGAGATGGGAAATCTGTGAAAACTCGAGTGAAGGAGTGGTTCGGTGAGGTGGAGAAGCTTGTGGTTGAAGTGAAATCACTGGAGACAAGTATCAAAGATTTTGAGAAAAGAAAACGTCGAAGTAGGTGTTCATTTCGTTGCAGTCAGAGGTGTAAATTTAGCAAGGAAGTGGGAATGTTGCTCAAGGAAGTGAGAAGACTTACTTTAGCTGGAAGTCTCAGCTCTGGCGTGGTTGATCACGGCCCTGGACTTTCAACTGAAGATAAAGCAAAAGCATAATCCAAATATCATCTTCGAAATCATTCTGTTCTGAAACTGAAGCCAGGTTTTTTTCAGTTTGTAAGGCATGATTGGTGTTCTGCTTTACTAGCAACAACACTGTTCCAGGATTTGTGTCAATTGGCAACTACTCACGTTAAGTCATTGAACAATAATCAGTTAGCTGATGCTTTCAGTTCATGGTATTACAAAGATTTTACTAGATCTTTCATATCACATTGATTATTTTACTTTTCATTGTCCTTACAATATTTTTATGCATTCACTGTAAGGACAATGAAAAGTAAAGTAAACAATGTGATATGAATATTTGACGTAAACAACTAGCACTGTTAGAGAGTTTTACATCATCAATTGGGCTCTTTCCTATCAGCTTAAGTACATTAGAGTTTGAACTCCTGCACGATAAAGTTTGAATCGGTTATTTGTTAAACAATTGAGATCAAAATTTTGTTGAATCGAATCTTGTTGAAAATAAATAACTATAGAATAACTGGTCTTTAAGACACGTTACAGATTTTGCTAACCTAAGGACACTATTTGTCCTACCAATTGAGTGATGCAATTTAAGATACAATGAAGCCTCTTTGTTTAATATCATTGTGCATTAATGACTTAAATCATGAACACTATCTAAATCAAACCCGTCAAGATACAATATTTTGTTACTGCAATTTAATGAACTATTGATATTTATGCAAGAAAAGAATGACACAAAACTAATTTATTTGTAAATGAGAAAATGAGGGAGAAGAGGGCAATTCGGCAATTGGAATGCTTTGACAAATTTTTGGTATGTCAAATTAATGAACTGTGTGACCTATTTATAATAAGCTTTGCACAATTTTATGATAAGTTACAACTATTCATCGTGGCTTTTCACTTTAAATCCAGACCATTGGATTTTCCTTGTAACTTCCATTTTTAATCTGATGATTAAAATTACATTTTCATAAAGTTCACTGTCTTTACATAGAGTCACATTGTATGATAAAAATCACAACCATTCATTAATTCTTCTATATGCTCTTATGCATATGTTCTAGAAGTTTCTCATAAATACATATAACATGTGTTCCATTTAATAATTGTTTTGTATTATCACAACTGATGCTGTACTTAAATTTTCAATATCATATTCTATAGAAGCAAAACTCAGATGATCATCATGCCAGCTGGAAATTGGCCAAGACTCCCTACCTGAGTAAAACATTTCACTTTTATTTAATTTGTTTTAGGTGGGGCAAGTTACTGCTTGGCTTACAGTCTTCTGTACCTTGTTGACTTCTTACTAACAAATGATTAAACTATAAGGCTGAATAACATATATGGCTGTCAGGTTCCTTGGCTTACAAATTTTTCTCTATTATAATCTAGGTCCAGGAGGTTTCATATTAAAGCAACAAGAAACCAGCTATCATAACTTCTGTATTCTAACAGAAGAGCCTAAAGAATTCAGTATATCTTTCAAGTGAATTTGATTGGATTTATGTTCCTTGCTTTAGATGTGCAATTTTAGACAAACATAAATAACTTTTGGATAATCAGTCTCTTCACCCTTAAATGGAAAATCAAGTCTGTTCCTGACTTTGATGGATGCAAGTTAGCATCTACAGTCTACGCAAAAGGAAAATCAAAACTATTGCTGTGTGTTGATGAAATCCAAGTCAAATATTCATTTCCATACCAGAAATCAATCCCTCATCATAAACCAAAAGCAGCGGACTACGTAAAGAAATCCCTTAGGACCTATTTGTTTCCCAGGTTTGAACTAGGTTTGGATTAATTTTTATTCAAACTCATGTTTGGTCCAGCCAAATGAAGCTTCACTAAGTTATCACTTCACTTAATTATCCCGCTAGACTGGGATAAATCAAACCCGTGGAAACCACGGGTTAAAAAAAAAAACTCGTCTCTCTTCACCCATATCTTTCCTTTCACACCGCTGCCCAGCCATATCCCCATCGTCCCAGCCATCACACACACTAAGACCCGTCGCCATCACATGCTCACAAACCCAGCCGCAGTTCCTGCCACGTCACTGCTGTGCGGACGTCGCCATCCCAACGCCGTCGCGAATCTTGGCGTCAGTTAGCTCTCTCTCTCCTCTGACCTCTTCTCCATCCTCTCCTTCCTCAGACATCTCCTGCTTCAATTGCTTCTTCTGTATCCTAGCAAATGTTGCTTCTTCTCCATTGTTGCTCGGTCTTAAAGAAGAAATGGAGAAGAAGAAACCAAAAAAAAGATGGGAGCAGGAGACTTGAGTTGGTCTTGAAGAAGAAGAAAAGAATCTTCTAGAAATGGCAAAGAATAAATACAACAGTAAAATTCCATTTTAACTCATAATAAAATTTTATTCTAACCCATATCAAATACAAAATATAATTTTTCTTATCAAATTCTATGCTGCACAAAATAACAAACAATGTTACTTTTAATCCAATCCAACTGCACCAAACACAAGACAGTACCAATTAGAGAAGCTAGAAGCCATCAAAATGAAAAGCTGGTCTACAGATTCTATACATGTCTGAATAGCGGACTCACATCTATTTCTTTAGGTTACAAAACCATTCCATCTATTTTCTGCATCTCCATTGGTCATAGCTCCGGCATAGCTGCCGTCTGTCTGAAGTAAGGCTGTAGACTTGACTTAGTCTTACTGGCGCAATCCAATTGGTTCCACCACAGCAATTCTCCTCTTATTTCTTTTATGGTATTTGCATTTTTAGTAGTGAGAGGCATCTTAGTGAGAAGGCTGCTCTTGATCACCTCAACCTGCTCAAGATGCTGCCAGCATTCCTTATTTCTGCAAAGAGTCCTTAGCTTGGGAAGGTTCTTCAGCTCCAGAATTCGAAGGTTTGGAACAACAGGTGCTGGCTTGAAACCTTGCTCTGAACAATAGTAAAAGAGCTGGACTAAATTTTCACAGAAGCTTACCTTGATTTCCTCCAAGTTTGGAAGGCTTTGAATGAAACTACCATCAATGAGAAAAGATTTCAGTCGCGAACATCGCGTCACTTCCATTAATTTTAGTCTCAAAAATCTGAGGCCAAGATAACCAACTAGTTCTGAAATGCTTTCCAAGTAAGTGAGATCATGGAGATGAAGTTCCTCCAAATTTGGTAGCAGGTCCACATGAGCAGAACATCCTCCTGCTGGCCTCATGTAGCTATTAGAACTTGCAATGGTTAGAGATTTCAAACTAGTAAAGCAATCACTGCTATTTATAACCAATGTTTCAAGCATTTGATTTAGTCCCCAACAATGATTTAGGACAAGGGAAGTTGCATTGTTCAACAAGCAACCAATCCATTCTCCTGAGAGATTAAGGCCACTAATTGTCACCCTTCTTTCGTCATGTTGAGTTGGCAAGGAATTAGCTGTTGGACCTATAAAGAACTGAAATCTTTTTACTCTACCTATCCAGGCAAGATCTTCGGGCCCCAGAGATGGAATGCTCTCCATTCTTATAAATAAAACGAGTAATCGCTGAAGGCAACCAAGATCTTCGAAAGTTATTTGGCCTTCTTCTACCTGTCCTTTCACTCCCCAATGATAATCACTGAGTGTCATGTCTAGAACCTCTAGAGAATGCAACATGGATATGGTTCCAGCTTGGATCGTCTTGAGATAGTGAGTTCGGGAGAGGTCTAATTGCCTCAGGTTGCTCAAGTTTTCCAACCCTCTTGGCAATTCTGTGATACTAGTGGCACAAAGATCAAGTACTTGGAGTTTACTAAGGCATCCAAGAGAAGGTATGTCTGTGAGATAGAAGCAATCTCTTAAGATAAGAGCACGAAGGTCCCATAGTTGGAGAAGGGAATTAGGCAGCGACTGGATACGTGTATTACTCATGTTTAACACCCTGATTGCTGGAAATCCTTCTAGGAACCCCTCGGGGATTCTGTCAAGTGGAAAGTTACCTTGTAGGAGCAAAGTTGAAGCCTCGGAACATTGCGTTTCACAATTAGGTAAAATTGTTATTTTGTTATTCATGAAAGAAACTCGCTTCAAGGAATTCACTAACTCGACCTTTGAAATCTCATTCAAGCCAATCCCTGAACGGACAAGGGATTTATATCTAACATCTACAGAGGATGCGATCCATATAGCAACATCTCGGACAACATCATGCATTTTCACTGTACCTTCGCGAGCACCATCTTCCAACAAGCAATAGTCCTTCAGGTTTTCGATCAAAGCAATTCCTCTGTTGATTGAATCTTCACAGTTCTCTTGTTCGTCTATCAATCCTTCAGCCAACCAGTACCGTACAAGTTCACTTACTTCAATAGAAGAATCCTCGGGAAACAAAGAGCAATACAGAAAACAAGATTTTGTGTTCTCATCCTCCAGTGAGTCATAGCTCCACTTTAAAGACTTGTAGACATTATTTTCAATGCCTTTGATAGGTGGCACTGATTTTCGCAACTCATTCAAGGCATGATTCCACAGTTTCGCCATTGTCTTCCCCCTCATAGCTGTCCCCACGGTGATGACTGCCAAAGGCAATCCCTTACATTCTCTAGCAATTTCTTCCGCAAATGGTTTAATGGTGTCTAAACTAGCCACATCACCTGCACTTTGACAAAACAGTTGCCAAGCTTCTACACCATTGAGACAATCCACTCTAACTTCAATGTCAGTCCTCATCGCCCTACAAACATCTAAATTTCTAGACGTCAATATGATCTTGGAACCCACAAGATCATCAGGCTGTGGGATACCCAAATCATCCAAATCAATTGCCTGCCAAACATCATCTAGAATGAGGAGAAAATTACTCTCTTTCATGAGTCTTCTATGCAGTCGAATCCCTACTCTTTCCACTGTTTCTTCCATTTTCACCTGCATATTCAATCTCTCAGCTATTTGCAGCTGCACTCTTTTCAGGTCCAACTCCTTGGACACTGTTGCCCATATCACCACACCAAAAGGCTGCAGTGAAGAATCTGTCTTCAGCCTGTTGTTCAGGTTCTTAACAACAGTCGTCTTGCCAACTCCTCCTGTACCCCAGACACCAATTCTCTTGACACCATCATTCTTCAGCAGATCCATAACTTTCGCTAACGTTCTTGATGCTGTTGTTTGATCCTGGATCAAAGGTCCCGGAATATGTTACACAGTTTGTGCTGCACCATTATCAGTCAACATGCCATTGGGGAAACTTCCAGCCTTGACAAGTCCTTTTACCTCGTTGAGCATCCTTGACACTTTCCTGCCAGTTCCATAACGCCACCTGAAACTAAGGAAACATCTGGTAAGTTTCTTATCATTTGCTGGCTTACCTTCTTGCATCAGCTCCACTTCACGAATAAAATCTTCAGCATTTCTGAACCACTCTTTCACTTCAATTTTTGGTACTTTTCCATCTTTTTCAGCTATGGCAAGTTGCCTTCTCATATCATCTCTAATTCTGATTAGATTCTTCATCTCCTTTTCCAAGACTTGGATATTTGATTGAACTCTAACAGTGTTGCTGATATTAGAGTAAATTGAGCCACAAAGAAGGCGGCCGGCTTCTGCAACTATTGAACTTGTCATTGCAGTTGCCACTTCCATGGCAGAAGTCTAGTATTAGAAGCTCAATAAAATTCACAGGAGAGAAAATTTTCACGGGAGAAGTTTATCTAGACGAACAAAAATATTAGATTTGAAGATGTTCACCATTGAAAATTTTTCTTCTTGTATTTGATTCATTGTCCTTGGATTAGCACCAGCATTTTTTATTTGGTCAACTATTGATTTCACATGTATTGTCTCTCCTTCTGACAAACTTCCTTTGATCACTGTACCACATAGGTTTTCAATTTTTTAGTTTTTATTTTTTATTGTGCCACTTATGTACCTGGTCAGAACAGAAATGCAAATAAAATTTATTATTACATGAATTTTAAGGGAAGTTGACCCAACAGCTTTTAGAAGAATTGGTCAAGTCTCTGCCAACAGAGAACTTGGTTGCTTGACAGCTTAATATGAGTTATTTGACTAATTACATTGGTTGTGCATGTTAGCAACCAGAACTAACCAATGATATAAGACTCTCTAACACATCTTCTCATGAACAAGACAAACGGGTTTGTCATGAGGTTCCAGCTCAAACACAAACACACAACAAATTCTACGGAAATACACAACCTTTGTTTTCAGACACATCAATATTCTAACAGAGCAGACAAATGAAACCTGTCCACAAAAAATGCCCAAATTCTTTTTCTATTTCAGGTCAACTATTCATGTGTCAAGCCAAACCATAACAGGAATTTAGTAATAACATAAACTTCTCAGCATGGTACCCATAACCTTTTAAATTCATAATAAATTAATCATTCATCTGGTACAGTAGCAGTGTTAATCCCACAATGATAAAAGGTCAACTTCAGATCCCTCCGAAAATGCTGCAAATACTTGCATACTCCCTGCATTTTCTTATCCTGAACTTTTTCCCCTGCATTTTGTTACCATGAACTTTTTGTTGGCCAAAACAGCTCCATGGGAAGACACTGGCTGCACTGTCGGTAGCCTATTATTCTAACATCAAAATATTGTAAGCAAATCTCAATGCATATGCAAAAGAGATATGAAATATTATTGCACCGGCGGTGAAAATAAGTTATTATCAATGCAGCTGAAAGATTTGGCTTCAGGTTTGAAATAACTGAGACGGGATTCGAGGACATTATGACAACCCACAAAATAAATAAATAAGAACCTTTAGGATGCTTCTCCAATATAATTGTTGTCTGTACTAGTATTCACTATTCAGAGAAATAAACTTCTACTGGCTTCTTTGTTCAGTTTGTTATCAGTAAGACATACTGTTGTATATATAAATGATAGTGTCAACGTTAGCCTTCAAGCAATTGCTAGGTCCATTATCAATAATTAAAAAGATTAATTGAGCCCAAATAAGAATTAATAAATAGACTTAAATTGACTGTAAACCCAAGTTATATAATAAAGTTAAAGCGATTGGACAAAAATCCAATTGGGTGAAGGTTGATTGTTTTCACAGCAGCCAACTCTTATATTATTCAAAATCTTCTTCTCCATTAACGGAATTAAACCTTCAACCATCGAAGCATTGGAGATCAAGGTTATTGTGAAAGTTGATTATGAATCAAGTAGGTGTTCATCTTTTTCTTCCTTTTTCTTAAACTTTATGGTATCAGAGGTTTGTGGGATCATATTATTTAGGTTTTGGAGTATTTTGATGTTAGATTAAAATTGTATGAGTTATTTTAGAATAATCAATAATTGCTGGAATGTTTTATTTTGAAATAATTAGATGAATTAAAGAATTTAGTTAGGATAGTTATACTACTAATAAAATTATGAAATTTGGTACAAATGATCCTTAGGATGTTAGGTCATATTCTTTCAAATTTTGTGGTTATATGATAAGTGTGCAATTAATTACGAATTTTTTATCATCTCTGACTCAATAAAATAAAAATTTAGACAGCACTAAACTAGGTTAAATCTTGAAATTTTTGGGCATGCAGTTGAGTTATTTTGATGTCAATAAATTTCTGTACGAACCAATATGATTCCTCTATGACCCATTAAAATTTGAAGGATTTTTATGAAGCAGTTAATTTTAAAAAATTCTAAGATCAAGGGCAATTCAGTTTCGAAACTGATATCGATACAGTCTTGGTTTGGATTCGGAGGTTTATGTTGATAGGTTAATAGAGGTATTTAAAACTGAAAATTTTTATGGTATTTGTTCTGAGTCTTTAGAACATATATATGCATTTTCAAGATGATTGGCATTACATATAATTTATTAAAAATAGAGAAATTGGATTGCATCAATAAGATAATGTTGACAATAGGGGATTTTAATGATATTTGGACTTAGATTAATTTAGTAGATTATAATTTCCTATAAATTTATAAGTTTCGTGATGTAATTTTAGGTTGATAAGAGGGAGTAAATTCATAAAGTTATTTTTTATATTGGGATAAGCGAAAGAGTTAAGTAAACATTATACATTACCTTAATATATATGTATTCAACTTCAAAAACATTTTGATTGATTCTTTTAAACAATTACATGAAAACTTGAGTTTTTCAATGTTACTTTTCATTACATTTTATTTAAATAATTTTGCATCATCAAATATATATATTTTGTACATTGATTGAATTATATGAATAGTATTATCTTTCTTATTTAAAAAGTATGAAAGTGTTCCCCTATATTTGAAATGCATAATATGTATTGTAATCGAAATTGCAATGAAAATGTTTTGGCTCATTTGTCCGTAGTAAATTTAATTGTAATGGCCTAAGCATCGAGATTACAGATGTCATAATTGTATCATATTGGTCCAGTTGAAATATTTATTGTTGCACAATATTAATTGTATTAGCCCCGCACTGGGATTATATGTGCAAATTGTATTGGCCCCACATCGAGATTATAGGAGTAAATTGTATTGGCCCCGAACGGGATTATAGGTGCAAATTGTATTGGCCCTGCACCGGGATTACAGGTGTAAATTGTATTGACTTCGCACCGGGATTACAAGTGTGAATGATATTACACGACGGAAGCCACTTCCATGTTTATTTAAATTATGTATATAAATGTTTTCGTTATTTTTACTTCAATTTAAATAATGAATTTTTTATATATCATATTGCTAAATGTTTTAGTGACTTCGATTTTGAAAATTTAATTTTTATATTCTATCGTTAAATGTTTTATTGGTATTACTATATTCATTGTTTTTTAATTACTATGAAATTACAGTTTTATTTTTACTATACAACTACTTTATAAAATTACAATATATCCTTCTGATTATATACTAAATCGTAATGTATAATATTTACTTATTGAGTTAACGGTTCATCCCTTGTCTCTACTATTTTTATAAATTAGTAGGCATTATTTGTCTTGAGAGACGACTTCGAGTAATTGGTGTCTCTTGAAGAAGTATTTCAGTTTGCTATTGTGGTTATATCTCTTCCCATTATTAAAGGATAATTTAAGTTTGTTTCATTAGTTAGGACTCAAATGTAAGGATGAATTTTGAATATTCGCGGATTTGAGTTGTTTAAGATTCTTATTGAGGTTGAGATGAATTATGTTATTGATTAAATATTTTATGGAATTTTTCATTAATTGAGTTTTAGTTTTGGAGATTTAAGTAATTGATTGAAAATTGTGTTATATTGATTTTTATGGCAAATTGAGGTGTTACATTTATTTTGTAAATTCTGAAAATACTTGCATACATTGCAAATTATCATAAGCTTCAAATATCTTTGTTTACCAAATTTCTTCCATGGGAGTGGCAACTAGGGGTATATAAATATTAGTTCGTTGCAGTTGACAATTAACATCAGAATTTCACGGTCAAATCTTATTTCGTCTATTAAAGTGAGATATGAAAATATTTAACTCATCTCAAAAACAACCTGAACTCTGACCTTGCATCAGCTGAGAAAGGTAAGCAGTTGGAAAATTTCAAAGAGATTGTAACTAGTGACTACAGAAATTCACAGGGCCATGACTCCCTCAAAAAATAAAATTTTCCTTTGAAATAAAATTGTAACTTCACCTTAATATTTTGTAACTTCTCCAGTTTTTTCCTTCGTAACTATATGTTTTAATATAATACTTAATTCCAACAAAACATTTGACTCTGCCCCAAATATTGACTTCAATCAAACAAAGTATCCAACTCTGCGGCAATATTGACTTTGTGGACATTTGAGAGTGAAGAAAATGATACCAGATGTCAAAGGAAAGAGCTTGCTTGGCAATTGACATTTTCAGAGCTTGTTTGTTCATTGGACTCCTTTATAAAAGAGACATTAATTTTTTGCGTTGTTACGTTTTCCTTTTTCTTAGAACTAGTTAATGGTGTGTATTATAAATAGCCTGACAATCCACAAAAGACTATTATATTATGACATCCATTAATCTATATAGCATTCTTGACTTTTAAGTTTTAAATATAGGATTTATCTCGTTTTCTTGCTTCGCATGTGACACTCTCCAATAAAACTGGTTGATATATTAAACTAAAATGAATTTAAATGCAAAAACGCATAAAATTATTATTAGTACCAAAATTTGTTGAAAAAAATTCAAGCTATCACATAAAAATTTAGTAGTTTGTGTAGTGGTATGAAACCTGCTGCAAAATGATTCAATTATCTCTCCTATTGATAATTCTTTTAGCTTTCAGATTGTAATCTAATGACTGAAAATTATTTGTATAACAACACGGAACCTAGCATGACCTTAAGTGAATATGAACAGAAAGTCTGTCTGTTGATTGGTATCAAAACAGAGAGAACAACCTTCATTACACGCAAAGATCAACTACATCGACAAATTTAGATTTTCTTTAGTCAGATCAAAAGCGACTACTATGGATAGTGTTGGAAATATAAAATTCTGAATTAAATAAAGCGAAAACAATTAAATAGAACCTGGTAGTTGTTCAACCGGTCGATTTCAGGTCACCAAATAATTGGAATCTGAAACTCTTCTCACAGTGTAAGAGCCCCGCCTTCTCTTATCAAGAATATAGAAAGATCCTCAAAGGAAATATCAAGTTCTCTTCTCTAAAAAGAAATTGAACGTCTGTTTCCTTTTTCTGTTTTTTTCTATACGTTGTTTTTTCTTAGATAAAAAACAAAACTGTTGGAATGAATAAGTTTAACTATCAGTTAAACTCTAAAGCAGTTATCTTTAGATAACTGCTAATTCAAAAAATATATTAATAACCACCAAATAACTGTGGTCTTATCTATTAAATATGGGCTTGGGCTCTTGGGTCATCTCGGGTGGACCCGGCCCATAGCCCATAATTCATATTTATCCAACATCTCCCACTCACACGAGATGAACCAAACGGTACTGTGTAGGAATCACATTGATCAACTTTTTCTTGATAAGACATTAAGGCATTCATATGGACAAATACACTGTATGACCTATGAACAAAGATAATAAATAGCGCGTATTTTAAATCTCAATTATACATATTTATAAGAGATTTCGTATTTTGTTCATTGTGTGTCCTAGATTCAATAAAATTTTATTTGTCAAAGCATATGTAATCCCCCACGATTATATGCATGATCTAAATCTCCATTTCATATATTTACAATTATAATTTCAAATTATAATTCGTCGATGAGTAAATATATGAATTTAAATAAAATTCATTAAATCTTCCTATTCCTCTTTCATTTTTTGGTCAACAAAAATGACTGACACCATAGTCATATCCCATAAGCCGAATTATCATAGCCATAGAAGACACACTAATGGTACAAACATCATTCTATTACTTTAAAATAAAGAAAACAGTCATTGAGGACACAATTTTGAAGTTTTGAGTAAACTTCAATGGAATTTACACAATGAGGAATTGGGGATAAATTCACTCATTTTTCATGTCGGTCATTATCAAGCACATGCGGTATGAAGAGCATGTTACAGTGGATCTTGTCATCAATTAAGGATGCGTATGTCTGTGATTATTATATTATCCACTGTACAGATCTTAGTTCAGTTGCAATCTTTGTGTCTAACCTGATTTTCAAAAAACTCGCTTTCAAGCGTCCATTAAAAATCACATCTGGCTTAAATCAGGTTTCATGACAATGGGAGCAGGTCATGAATGGTTTAATAATTAACTTAGATAGAACCTCATCTTGACTATATATTCAAGGCGACATATCATATCTTCGAGCCTTTAGAGGATAACCTTTTAAATATCATCTAAAATATATGTGTCTCATCTTGACTTGCCATCTTAGCAATCAAGGCGGCTGTATGTGTAAAAATACTAGTCTCATACCTGACGACATACTTTCATAAATAGATGAAATGAATATGTGCTAGAATTAAATGATCAAAACACAAATCATTAACTAAATAGATATAAATACATGTAACAATTACAATCATTATAATCTATGCAAACCCAATGATCTAGCATGTGACATAAAAACATCTCTTGTCACAGCTTTTGTAAGTGGATCCGCTATCATCTGATGCGTAGATATATACTTGATTGTCACACCCTTTTTCATTACAATATCTCGTACAAAATTGTATTTAGTCTCTATGTGTTTTGATTTACTGTGATATTTCGCATCCTTGGTGTAGGCAATCGCAGCCTGACTATCACAGTATACAGTTACTGGCTTCTCTGCATCATTTTGCAAGTTTAAATTCTCTAAGAATCTTTTAAGCCAGATTGCTTCTTGTACTGCTGCCGTACATGCTATAAATTCAGCTTCCATGATTGACAACGCAATACAGGATTGTTTCTTGCTACTCCAAGAAATAGCACCTTGGCTGAGCAAAAACACATAACCAGATGTAGATTTTCGCTCATCCAAGTCTCCTCCCCAATCAGCATTTGTATATCCAATTAGGCGCAAATTGTCGCCTTGGTAACAGAGGGAATAATCTGCGGTCCCCTTAAGATAAGCTAATATTCTTTTCACAACAATCCAGTGTTTCTGTCCAGGATTGGATTGATAACTACTTATCAGTCCGACTGCATAGCAGATATCAGGTCTCGTACACATCATTGCATACATGAGACTTTCGATGGTACTAGAGTGAGGAACTCTTTGCATTCTTTCACGCTCTTGTGGAGTCTTAGGACACATTTCTAAACTAAGAGTTTGACTTTTTGAGATAGGAGTATCCATAGGCTTACAGTCAGCCATATGGAATCGTTCAAGAATCTTCTTAATATATGGCTCTTGTGATAGAGCAAGGATTCTTTTAGAACGATTTCTCATAATCTTAACTTCTAAAATGTAGGCAGCCTCTCCCATATCTTTCATCTCAAAAGTCGATGACAACCATTCCTTAATAGTTGTCATAAACTCCTTATCATTTCCAGCCAATAAAATATCGTCCATATATAAAGACAAAATTATGAATTTGTCTTTTACCCATTTGACATACACACAATGGTCCTCTTCAGTCATTTGAAAATCATAGGACATTACTGCATCATGAAAACAAAGGTATCATTGTCTAGAGGATTGTTTCAAACCATAAATAGATCTCTTGAGCTTGCAAACATTTTTCTCTTGACCTTTTGAAACGAAATTCACTGGCTGTTCCATGTAAATTTCTTCCTCCAGTTCTCCATTGAGAAAAGCTGTCTTTACATCCATCTGATGCAATTCTAAATCCATATGTGCGACGATAGCTAATATAAGGCGAATTGAAGCAAATCTTACCACAGGTGAGAAGGTTTCTTCATAATCTATACCCTCCTGTTGAGTATATCCTTTTGCTACTAATCTCGCCTTATACCTTTCTATTGAGCCGTCTGCCTTACGCTTGATTCGGAGAACCCATTTATTTCTAATGGCTTTCCGATCTGGTGGCAATTCAACCAAGTCCCAGACGTGGTTGTTTTTCATTGACTCCATCTCTTCTTGCATAGCTTTAATCCAAAACACTTTAGCAGGTGAGTTGGGAGTCTCATTCACATTCTTTGGCTCATCACTATCATGTGAAGCAACCATAAAAGCTTCCCCTTCTATCTCAAATCGACGACGAGAAATAGTTTTACAGTCACTTCTACGAATTGGTGATTTTGGTGGTATAAATTCATTAGTCCCTATGCTCCCACTAGGAAGCTATAAGGGAGCACTTTAAATTGAAAATATTTTCCAACTTCACCTCTGCTAGGAAATTTATTCTCCAAGAAATTCACGTCACGTGATTCTAATTCAGTTATGTTGCCATCTGTATTCTCAATTATAAGTACATATCCAGTTGAGTGCTCTGAGTATCTAATGAAGATACACTTTCTTCCTCTAGCACCCAACTTCCCAAATTTACTTGAAAGATCATGTACATATCCTGCGCACCCCCATGGTCGCATGTAAGTTAGATCAGGTTTCCTACCTATCCATAGTTCATAAGGTGTGATAGCTACTGACTTAGAAGGTACCCTATTCAAAATGTAAGCAGCAGTTAATAGTGCATCCCCCCAATAAGATACTGGAAGGTTCACTTGTGCCATCATAGATCTGACCATGTCCAATAAAGTTCTATTCCTTCTCTCCGCTACGCCATTGTGTTGCGGAGTTCTCGGAATAGTCAGTTGTCTATCAATACCTTTCTCATAACACAATGTTTTAAACTGTTCAAAAAGATATTCTCGCCCTCAGTCAGTTCGTAAAATCTTAACTATTCTATCTGACTGATTCTCTACCAAATTCAAGTATAATCTAAAGCAATCCAATGCCTCAGATTTATGGGAGATCAAGTAGACATAACCAAAGCGAGTGAAATCATCTATAAAGGTAATAAAATATGATGCACCATTTCTTGCTCTTACATTCATTGGGCCACAAATATCCGAATGAATTAGATCTAATGGATTCTCAGCCCTAATTCCTTTTCCAAATGGTTTTCTAGTTGTTTTTCCTATTAGACAACTGTCGCAAACAGACAATTCTATTTTACCAATAGAACCTAAAAGTCCCTCATTTGCCAATCTGTTCATGCGATCTTGTCCTATATGGCCTAATCTAGCATGTTAAATATCAACATCAATATTTGCAATATCAGCGGAAGATATTAACGAAAAACAACTATTATCATCAATAGTACCACCGACATATTCGGTGTCCAGCACAATAAATCCATCACTAACATAACCAGTTCCTAAACATACTGAATTCAAAGAAATTATCAAACATTCACCATGAAAAGTCAAACAATATCCTAGGCTTAAAAGGACTATTACAGAGATGAGATTCTGTCGAATCTCTGGAGCATACAAGACGTCATGTAGATATAACATTTGGCCACCACACAGAATCACTTTGCAGGTGCCAACTCCTCTAACTTCGACCTTGGAGTTATTTCCTACATATATCCATCTTGTTCCTCGGCTGATCCGACGATATTCCACAAACGCTCCTCTATCTCTAGCTATGTGGTCTGTGGCTCCTGAGTCTACAATCCAAATAGGATGAGATTCAGCGAGAAATATTGAACTAGAAACGTGAACATAAGTTAGTGGATCAGAATAAGATGGTACCTGTTTCTTCGGCTCAGTGCATTCACGAGCGAAATAACCCATCTTGCCACAATTGAAACATTTCATCTTGCTCTTGTCCTTTTTAGCCCCACCGTGCTTACCCCTCTTGCGCTTTCCGGACTCAATTTTGTTGGAATTAGGATTTGCCTTTCCTTTTCCCTTTTGAAAATACTTGTTCTTTCCTCCCCTCTTGCGCTTAAAGCCAGAACTTTTACGTACATTGGACTCAACTATATAAAGTTGACCTGAAGCTTTAGCTGCCTCTAAGCGCTCATCTTCAAGTTCAACATGACGAGCAATATCATCAAACGTTTTGATGCTGTCATTATGAGTCATATTGATTCTTATGTTTTCCCAGCTATTCGGGAGGGATTGGATCACGGCTTGCACTTGCTGCTCATCAATCAGGACATGGCCTACAGACTTCAATTCACGAATCATGTTCGACATCTCCCTCAGATGCTGCCTCATGTTATGTTCTTGGCGCTTCCGATAGGTATCGAACTTGATTGTGAGCCTTCTAAGTTTTGTGGTCGAAGTACCACCATATTTGTCCTTTAAGGCCAACCAAATATCCTGTGTTGTATCGATTTCTTCATACGCACACATGAGGTCATCAGCCATACTTGACAGCATTGTTATACAAGCGATGTTGTTTTTCTTTCTCCAGGCTTGATATGCCTCCATATCTTTCTTATGTTGAGCAGAAGTACCATGTTGGGGTTCAACCATGGTATTTGACAGGGTTTCAAGAGCCTCTTGCTCTTCAAGGATGTACTGAATCTTTCGGTGCCAGATATCATAGTTGTCACCATTCAGTTTGTCACCCTTGTTCAATTCAGCTATAATTGACTTTGAAGCTGATGCCATTTTCCCTGAAATGACATTTATTCTATTTAGAGACTTAAGAGTTATATTTATCTCTATTTATACTAGCACATTCATTTTCATTTCATCAAAAATTGCAGCAACGTTACACTCATATATATAATAAAAGAATCATTTGGATAGAATTCGAAAAAGTGATCAAGCCACTCATCATCATTCATTTCCAAGTTTTCATATTGCCATATATGTGAGTGTTTCGCACAAAACAATCCCAATATAAAGTATCTCTAAAATTGTATATTCATATAAACATTCAATGATAAATAATTAATTCAACGAAACTAAATAAATTACCATTAAATTAAATAAATATTCAAACAACTTAATAAAGAATTCACCACAATCTTAAACAATACAAAAAAATAAATTCTAAAATGTATGGTGACATAATTACACCCCCGGGAGGATATATATCAAGTAAAACCTTATACACTAGTCTATAAAATGTACAAGGTCCTTGGGAATAGGTTCATTAAGTGGGTCCCCTAAATTCAATTCAGGAAACCAATCATTATTTTCACCAATTCCTTCTTGATGTTCACCAGGATCTTTCATAGGAACGTTCTCATTAGCCATATTAGGCTCCCCTTGAGGTATCTCCTCAGCAACAGGATTAGCTCCCTCAGTAGGATTAGGGCCCTCAATATGCGCCTCTACAGGCTCCTGCTCCATAGGCTTTTCCTCAAGAACCTTTTCCATTGGTTCTTTCTCGGTGTTCCTCAGGGCCCTCCATATGGACCTCTTCCTGATTCACCTCCTCGTCTGAAGAGATATCAATAATCTCATGGTCAGACGAAATGTTGATCACCTCCACAACCTCATCATCACTGTCCGACGGAATATTAATAATTTAGGTTGGACATGATTTTGTTGATTAATTACATCGGGGTATAAATTGTCCATATAATAATCATTATCATCATATAGAGCAGGGTCAATATTTTTCATTTGCACACATACAAAAACAGAAAAATATGCAAATACATGTGAATTAATATTGGATTAATGATAATGAAACTAAGGCAAAATTTAAATCAGCTCCCACTAGAGCGATATAAATTAAATTAAATAAACTCAACTCACTTATTAGAGCGAATTATAAAATAGGATGAAATTAATTTTTTTTTTTAAATCGCCTACGACCACCGTCACCGGTGGCGCGTGAAAGTCACGCGCCGGCTACGGTGGTCACGCGCTGCAGGTGCGTCGCACCACGTGCCGGCGCATGGTTTTCACTAGCTTGCCAGGTATCCCGATCCGCTGGGACACGTGATGACATCTCAGGTCGCCACGTGTCAGATGACGAGATTGCCACCTGTCTCCACGTCATCTGACACAGGGCGACACGTGTCAACACGTGGAGCATGGCTGGCATGCTCTCTTCCTCACGCGCCAGGCCGGCGCGTGTAATGCACGTGCCGCCTTGCCGATCTCGAAAGGTCACCGGACCGCCACTAGAAAACTCAAAATTTCATCCTCTTTTCATTTATGCCCTCAGTTTCCAATTTTAGTGGGTAATGAATTACACAAACCTTAGGCCGAGACTATAATTCGTTTTCAATCTTATAAAATAAATATTATTAATCTGAAAACAATATAATTACGACAGAAACTTTAAATGCCCATAACTTTTTCATTTTAAATCGAAAAATAGTTATTCAAAAGCCTACAGATTCTTCTCGAAGTCTACTTTCACTGCTTTTGGAATCAAATAAAAAGGATTTCGATAGAAAAAGTTATGACATAAACAAGTTTCGGGTTCATGTTCTATTTTCTAGGTTCTCAACAAACATAATCAAAGTTTTCAATCAATGATTCAAACAAAATTGCTAGAACCACTATCCTACCAGTAAACAACCACAAACTTGGCTCTGATACCAATGTTGAAAATATAAAATTCTGAATTAAATAATGCGAAAACAATTAAATAGAACCTGGTAGTTGTTCAACCGGTCGATTTCAGGTCACCAAATAATTGGAATCTGAAACTCTTCTCACAGCGTAAGAGCCCCGCCTTCTCTTATCAAGAATATAGAAAGATCCTCAATGGATTTATCAAGTTCTCTTCTCTAAAAAGAAATTGAACGTCTGTTTCCTTTTTCTGTTTTTTTCTATACGTTGTTTTTTCTCAGATAAAAAACAAAACTGTTGGAATGAATAAGTTTAACTATCAGTTAAACTCTAAAGCAGTTATCTATTTAGATAACTGCTAATTCAAAAAATATATTAATAACCACCAAATAACTGTGGTCTTATCTATTAAATATGGGCTTGGGCTCTTGGGTCATCTCGGGTGGACCCGACTCATAGCCCATAATTCATATTTATCCAACAGATAGTTACTCATTGTCTTATCTTTTTGCCTCAATTTGTTGTCATTTTCATATGTGTGGCCCTCAAAGAAAAAATCATACAAAGACAAATTAAAAGCCTACAAATTGAAGATAAAATTCAAAACAACGCTATAACATGATTGAGCTAGCAGACATGGTTGCATGTCAAAAGGATACTCAACGAGTCCAAAAAAACCTCCACCATATATGTGCTTCTCTACAAGAAGTTGATTTATGCACCCTGAATTGCTTCTCTATATAGTTTCTTTCCTTTGAAGTTTCTTAATTCACTTTCCCGGCGTGGATCTGGTGATTTCAATCTTGGGGTATGTAGCAACAGAGGCTTGCTGCTTCTTTTGCTCTTGCATAGACTGTTGTAACACAGGCAACACTGTCCGGTTCAATTCTAACCGCAAAGCTCTTGAGGAAGAGAGTGAGGCTCTGGTTGAACTTAAACACAAGGTTGAAAATGAAGTTCTAACTTGCGAGGGAGATGGGAAATCAGTGAAACTTCAAGTGAAGGAGTGGAAGTTGCCATTCGCTGCTAGGGGAATTATGATGGAGAACAAATAGAGTTGCAGCACTACTAAAAGAATTAAAAGACTTCAGGTCATGTAGCTATTTTGCCACCAAGAACAAATACACATATATGGTATATTCCCACTGAAACTTCAAGAGATAAGGGAGGTTAGTGCGAGTTACCAAAATATAGTCATATACATTCAATTTCGCTAAACCTTACTGTGTTTGTCGAAGTTGCCATTGAAAAAATTAAAAATAAATAAAAATTATATTTTAATACTTTGTTCATTTTAATAAGTTATTGATTATTATATTTTAAGTAAATTATTTCATAAACTAAATTATAAGTAATTATTTAATAAGAAATTTCAAACGCAGCGTGGATATTCACCGCAGATGAGAACAGGGGAGGAGGCGTTGTGACGGTCATAAACATTTAGTCATTACCAGCGTTGACGAACTTCCTAGTGGATGCAAAGAAGGTACCTTTGGTTCTCCATCTGAGATCCACTTTCCTTTGCGCAGTTCCCTTGCCTTACAACTTTCTTGGCTATACTCATTGCCACAATTCTGCAATGGAAGTGGTGGCTGCAATCATAGGGGCGGCAGTGACAGAGACTTGGCGATCACTGTTTGGCTTCTATCCAAGCATCAAGAACTTCATCAGTTTCAAGTCAAATCTCAGAGCTCTAGAGAAAGAGAAGAAAAGGCTACTTGATCTAAGGGATAGAGTGATAGAAGATGTTGAATCATCTGATGCTCAGAAGACACAGTGGCTTGGGGAGGTTGGAAAAATTGTGCTTGAAGTTAATACAGCTCAAGCGGGTATGACAGCCAATGACCAAAAACTTAGCAGGAAAAGGTATAGACTTAGCAAGGAGATTGCCAGAATGATCAAGGATGTAGAAAGACTGGTGAAGGAAGGCAATAATGCTGTCAAATTGGTGGGTCGTAATACTTTGGTAACAGCAGTTGAGCATATACCTGGTCCTTCTATTGAAAATCAAGGAACTGCATCAAAAAATTTAGCCAAAGTTGTGGATCTACTAAATGATGATGATGTTAAGAGGATTGGTGTTTGGGGGATGGCAGGGATCGGTAAGACTACCCTCGTACAGAACTTGAACAACAAGCTCAAGGAGAGTTCTTCAACACTTTCTTTCAGCATCATAATATGGGCTACCGTGTCCCAGAAGCTGGATTTAAGAAAGGTCCAAATACAAATTGCAGAGAGACTGAATTTGGAGGTGAAAGTGGAGGAAAGTGAAGAGTCTATAGCTAAAAGACTTCACTGGAGGCTCCGGAAGGAGAAATTTCTTCTTATCCTGGACGATGTTTGGGACACAATCGATTTGGATTCTTTGGGTGTCCCACGACCTGAAGATCATGCAGGTTCTAAGATCTTACTGACATGTCGCTCGTTTGAGGTGTGCAGGAAGATGAAGACTGATAAACAAGTGAAAGTGGAGGTCCTGAATGATGAAGAATCATGGCTATTGTTTAATGAAAGTGCAGGGAAGGCAGCTACTTTAGAAGTTATTGAACCAATTGCGAGAGCAGTTGCTAAAGAATGTGGGGGTCTGCCGTTAGCTATCATTACTGTGGCAAAAGCTATGAGGGAAAAGACAAGGCTTGAACGGTGGAAGGATGCCTTAAGCGAGTTACAGAGTTCAGATGTTCCTGACATTGAAGGCATAGAGAATACAGTTTTCAAGCCCTTGAAGTTGAGCTATGATTCTTTACAAGGTAAAAATATCAAACCTTGTTTTTTATATTGCTCTTTATATCCTGAGGATTTCTCTATCGATGCAAATGAACTCATAAAGTGCTGGCTAGGTGAAGGTTTGATAGATGGACAAAAAAATTATGAGAATTCCTATAACAAGGGAATAACTTTGATTGAAAATCTAAAAGACTTTTGTTTGTTGGAACATGGAGCCCGTGAGGGTACTGTAAAAATGCATGATGTAGTTCGCAATGTTGCTATATGGATTTCATCTTCTTTGGAAGATGGATGTAAAGCAATTGTTCGGTCTGGGATTGGTTTGACTCGGATTTCAGAATCCGAAATATGTACGGCTCCCAAAAGAGTCTCTTTCATGTATAACGAGATAACAGAGTTACCTGATAATGGAATTTGCTGTCCAGAGACCATGAGTTTATTACTACAAGGTAATCGCACTCTCCAGAGAATTCCTGATGGATTTCTTCAAGCATATCAATCACTCAGGGTTTTGAATTTATGTGAAACCCGCATCCAGTTGTTACCTCAATCCATTATCAAATTGGGTGACCTTCGAGTGCTTCTTTTAAGGGATTGCTCTTTTCTAGAAGATTTATCTCAGTTATGTGGGCTTAGTAAACTCGAAGTGCTTGATTGCAGTGGCACTCGTATTACAAAATTGCCAAGCGATATGAAAAATTTTAGAAACTTAAGGCAATTATACCTCTCCCGGACGCTCAAGCTAAAAACCATTGAAAGTGGGATTGTGTCTGGGTTGTCTAGTTTGGAGGTTCTAGACATGACGCTCAGTGTTTATGTTTGGGGTGTGGAGCCACAGGTAGAAGCACAAGCAACTTTCAGAGAACTGTTGCGGCTTAGGAATTTACTTGTCTTATCCGTACAATTGGAGGGCATTCCTGATCTTGGGCCCATAGAACATACCTGGATAGGTAGACTTATAAGATTCCAGTTCGTTATAGGTCTACATCGAAACGCCTTCTGGCAAACTGAACTTGATGGAAAGCGGGTGACAATAATTGGCTTTGATGGTTTAAGTTGTAAGACTAACCCGTTGTTAATCAATGCAACTTCTTTGGTCCTAGATTTTTGTAAAATGGAGGTTCCGATTGATAGGTTGGCCAATTGCTTTGCTGGTTTGAAATCTCTGACTATTTCAAATTCTATGTTGTGGGGCTTATCGAGAGATAATGCTTCCACATCGGACCTACTACCAAACCTAGAGGAACTTCATCTCCTTGATGTTGAGCAGGTTCAGAGCATTTCAGAGTCAACTGACAGTTTTGGACTCACATTATCTAGACTACGTCTAATAGAAGTTACCAGGTGTCCTCAACTAAGATTTCTTTTCCAGTATGGTAATTCGAAGCTGGACACAGAAAAGCTGGAAGTAATCAAAGTTAGTTTCTGTGATCAGCTGTATGCACTCTTTCAGCATACTGCTAGGGGGACTAAAGCTCGGGCCTCTCCTGTCCCAAACCTACAAATAATAGAAGTGAAAAACTGCAATGCGCTCAGGGTGCTACCTCTCAGGGACCTGAATCCAAATACCATACAAGAGATAAGAGGGGATGAAGTTTGGTGGACCAAATTGGAGCTGGGCTGTGATCAAGTTACCGAGAGACGTCTACAGCATGTTTTCAAACCTGTCAAGGATGCAAGAGCCATGGATGCAAAACCCCCACGTCTAGTACCTGTACGTGGAAGGATTAATGCCACAATATTTAAATCATTGGTGGTAAATGTAAAGGTGAGTTGCTCTGATTATTATTCTTGTATTGAGGTTTAATTAACAATTTTTTGTCTTCTTATGTTTGGTCATAATAAACACCTTTAAGTAATATTAGGTTTCCCAAATTTTTTATCCAAATTCATGTTAAAATGATGTGGTATGTAAGTTGTTAATAATTTATAAATCATAAGATGATATGATAATTAATGTGATGTTAATAATTCATATGTCATATTACTTAGTTTGGACAAATAATTTAAGAAGTCTAACATTATTCAAATATTTTTAGTATGTTTACTTTGACTATTTACTTTTGTTTAAATTTGATTTATTTAATTTTGAAGTTATACTTATTATTCTTTCTCATGTCAACTAGGAATTCTCTTGCATTAATAAGTTTTGTATGCATTCTGAGTCCATTAACAGTTTGGATTCGATAGATTTTGATAGATGATATTGGTAAAGAGTACCCATACCTTGTGATATTTTTATTTATGATGTTAGGCCGAGTCTGGTTTTGAATTTCAATATTGAAATGCTAGAAATAAGATGGATAATGTATAATTTCATGATTATATAAATTTTGTGAATAAATCATTGGATTTACAAATTTGACATCAATGTAGTTACATTAAAATGGAGGAAAATTCTAAATTTTGGAATTTGAGCTCTAGATAGACAAAGGAGTTTAAACTTACTACATAAGTTATTATGAATTTTAGGGATAATGGGTCTGAATCGCTATACTATAGGTGCTATAATAAAACGATTCCTGGTTGTATTTGGTTGAAAAATAAAAATTCTGGTTTGATGATCTTATTAATGTGTATTGAATGAGTTTAATTCTCAATTAAAAATGATAGTGGAGGAGATCAGTGATATGTTAGTTAATACAAGAACCGGAGAGAATTTAGAGATGTATAAGGATGTTAAATTTGGATAAATGTTTAGTGTAAATCAAATTTTCTGTATTGGCAGATTTGATTATGGTGTTTTTATAGAGTGTAATACTTCAAATGTATTAGAATGAAGAGATGAATATAGAAATTGAAAGCCTTTTTAATTTGTATACTGGTTAAGTTTTGCAATTTTTGAAGTTCTTAAATTAACTTTTGAATATAACAGAGGGCTGTTGTGCCTTGAGCATTTACTTGTTTTATCCATACAATTGGAGGGCATTCCTGATCGTGGCCCCATAGAACATACCTGGATAGGTAGATTTACAAGATTCCTGTTCGTTGTAGATCTACATCGAACAGTCTTCTGGCAAACTGAACTTGATGGAAAGCGGGTGACAATAATTGGCTTTGATGTTTTAGGTTGTAAGAGTAACCCGACCCGTTGTTAATCAATGCAACTTCTTTGGTCCTAGATTTTTGCAAAATAAATGTTCTGTTTGATATGTTGGCACCCACTACTTGCTTTGCTGGTTTGAAATCTCTATCTCAAATTCTGTCTTGTGGGGCTTCTCAGGAGATAGTGCATTCACCTCGACCTACTGCCAAACATAGAGGAACTTCATCTCATTCATGCTGAACAGGTTCAGCGCATTTCAGAGTTAACTGACAGTCTCGGACTCTCATTATCTAGATTACGTCTAATAGAAGCTAACAAGTGCCCTGAATTAAGATTTCTTTCCCAGTATCAAAGATATGAATTATAGGAGTGAAAAACTGCAAAGGGCTCTTGGAGCTACCTCTCAGGGACCTGCATCCAGATACCAGAGAAGAGATAAGTGGGGATCAACTTTGTTGGACAAAATTGGAGCAGAGCAGTGATGAAAATGACCAAGGGACGTCTGCAGCACGTTTTCAAACCTGTCAAGGATGCAAAAGTCCAACTCGGACGGACTCAAATGGAGAAATACTTACAACGAAACATGAAGAGGTGAGTTGCTCTGCTCTGATTTTATTAACAATTTGTTGTTTTTTCAAGTTTGCCCATAATAAACATTTTGTGCATTAATATTGAGTATTCACATTATTGAAGTTCTTTGAGTTTGAGTTACTCAAATTTGAAGGGTATACTTATTATGCTTTCTGATGTCAAATAGGATTTTTATTTTTTTTTGGGCATTAATATGTTTTGTAAACATTCAAGTCTATTAAGAGTTTGGATTCCAGTTGGTTAAGAATTTTGATTTATGGTATTGGTAAAGAAGACCAATTATATTGTGATATTTTTATTTATGATGTTTTAAAATATTATTCTTATCTACTTTTTTGAATAAATTCTTTTAAAAATAACTCAATTCATTCCTTATAACCAATTCAGGTGAGAATTGGCTGAGACCAAGAGAGACTGGTTATGCTTAAAATATTACTTTTGTCTAAGCACTTGTTACAATATAGATTTAAAGTATCAATCGCAAAGAGAAGTTAGAAGAATTCAAGATCTTACAAAATAATAATAATAATAATAATAAAGAAAAATTAAAGGGAGAACTACTTGAGAATTTTTAAATGGAGAATGAATCGAACAAGGTAATATATATATATATATATATATATCTATATATATAAAACTAAGAGAGAGAATAGTAAGACTTTGAAGGTCATTTAATTGTTTAATTTTCTGTTATAAAGTTTGATTTTTAATTGCTACTCAATCATATGTTTCACATCCCAAACAAACAAATGGAAAATATGAATTTGAAGATCAAATATAAACATAATAATATTTGCAAAACTCTTTACATTTAAGAATAAATTCGGGTATAATTTATAATTTATTTAAGAATAACAATATATCAAATTGATAATACTATAATCGAAAATTAATTTATAAATATATCAACCAAAAATTATAATTTCAACATAAATCACGTAAAAAAAAAAAAAGTTTGATTGAAAATATATGAAAATGCAAAAATGTAAATTTTGAATCAAAACTTCAAAAAGAGTTTAATATAAATAATGAAGAACTTAAAAATAAACAAACTTGAATAATAGTAACCTTATAATTAAGATCACCCCTCAACCTCGCTCTAATTGTAGTCTAATTTGTTCATTATTTCACAAGTTCTATAAAGAAGATGTGAAAATAAAATAGCAAGACTTTTTCTCTCAAAACTCTAATATTTTTTCTTTGAAGTGCTTCCTTTGAATCACGTTGAAGCTAGTATTTATAGGCTAAGAATTGAGAGAATCAATTAAACATCCAATTACGCAAATCTCTCTTTAATTGATTGCCCAAAATTGTGAGAATTGAGAGATTTTCTCTCTCAATCAATTAAACATCTAATTACAGAATCGAATCAAATGATTAATTGTTAAAAATATTCATAGTAAAAAAATAATGAACAAATTAGATCAGTTTTGGATTATCCTTCAAAATAGCTAATGAATTCGAGTTTTATTTTCATCCAAAAAGTTAATCTATCGATTTGAATTGAGTAAAGTTTAAATTGATCTAATTACAGCTCATCATCTATTCTAGTTGATTTGACCAATAGGTCTAGTTGAGAAAAGCTTTTATGCGTTTGGTATACACGTCTTCACCATCTAAAATCAGGATATATAGATATATATTATTAATTATATGAGAAACTCATTGAATTACATGACACGTTTATGTCACGTGTCATGATTTTAGATGGTAAAAAAATACACGTCTGGTATATTAAAATTTTTCTTGATCTCTATATTAGTATAAATGCATATTGCAGAAGGCATAAAATTTAGTTCTCACCAGCTTGCCACTAGGTGCGAACTATAAAGAAGGTACTTGACCTCTTTAGAAGACGTCATCCCACTATTGCCTATGAATGTATTACAAATTTACAATTAAGCCCTAATTAATTGGGACAAAAAAATAATAATAATTGATGATGTGCTGCTTTATTCTTGTATTAGCTGTCTCTACGATAACATTAAAACATAAAGTGGAGTTCATTAAAGATACAAAAGGAGGAAAATGAATTGTTAAACCGATAATTCCTAAGGGATTTCTTCAAGCATTTCAATCACTCACAATCCTGAATCTATGTGGAACCAGTATTCAATTGTTACCTCAATCCGTTTGCAAACTAGGTTACCTTCGAGTCCTTTTAAGGGACTCTTATCTGGAAGAGATATCTCAGATAGGAGGGCTTAGTAATCTCCAAGTGCTCGATTGCAGTGGCACTCGTATTAAGGAATTGCCAAGCGAAATGAAAATTTTGATCAACTTAAGGCAATTACACCTATCACGGACACTCAATCTGAAAACCATTCAGAATGGGATTATGTCTAACTTACGTCGTTTGGAATTTCTAGACATGACACACAGTGCTTATATTTGGGTACAAAACATGAGAGAGGTGGCAAAAAAGGTTGGTGTGTCGGATTAAGCTGAATTCGATTCGATTCGTTTATGAATTCGATCCGATTCGACATTTAAGAAGCGAGTTGACATTTTTGAATTCGACATGAATTCGTTTATACACGACTGATACGACACAAATTCGTTTAACCCGTTTAATCATTAAAATCGTTTAATTTGTTTAACCTGTTTAATTCGTTTAACCCGTTTAATTTCTTTAACCCGTTTAATTTCTTTAACCTATTTAATTCGTTTAACCTATTTAATTTGTTTAACTCAAATATAATAAATAAAATTTCAACTAAATATTAAAATCAACTATAAAATCTATACATTAAATCAATTATAAAATTTCATATTATCTATATTTAAAAACTACAACAAAATCAAACTCAATGCAAATACAAATATAATAAATAATTCACAATCAAACATTTAAACACCTAATTCAACATTTCAACACATAAAAACCTACACATTAAATCAACTACATAAAATTTCATATCATCCACATTTAAAATCCACAACAAAATCAAACTCAATTTAAACACAAATATAATAAATAATTCACAATCAAATATTTAAACACATAATTCAACACATAAAAACCCACACATTAAATCAACTACACAAAATTCCACATCATCCACATTTAAAAATCACAATAAAATCCAACTCAATGCAAAGCCATATAAATTAAAATGACATAACATTATCATTCTCCAACATCAAACTTTTGTCACTTAAATTCCTTCCTCATTGATTCGAAACTCCAAAGGGATTTTCAAACTACACAAAAACACGAAATTAGATATCTACATTCACTATCTTAAAATTAAGAACTATAATTAAAATAATTAGATACTCTACCATGCAAATGCTGGTAACACATATGATGGATATGCATCATATTTAGATGCAAGAGTTTGTACAGAAGATAAATCTGCAATTTCTCCAAAACTGTTGAGTCCAAGTTTCAGTGGTATGGATCCCTCATGTGATAAATGCTGACTGGATTCCAGCTACATTTGCATCTTTAATATCATGGTGAAGAGAATCACCCACGACAATAGACTCACAAGCATCCACACCACCATGTCGATAGCTGATTTATATATTATCTGACGAAATAATTAGGAGGTGTTAAAAAATATAGTCACCAGTGCATGCTGACAACAGAACGACAATTATTTGGACAATCTAGTTAAGAGAGATAAACACAAGGATCTTAAGGTGCAAATGCAGAGAGTTAATGTCACACAATTCCTTTGCTTGCTACTATGTACTGCAAAAATTCAGGCTGCAGGGCCTTTCTGGTCATGGTTCTAAAAATCAGGCTGCAAACAGGCACAACCAATGGCATGATTAGGTCGTGATACAACAAGCTTTGCCAACCTGGTGCAGTTTACATGTCTACATTAAATCGTTGATCTGTAATTTAGACCTCCCAGACACATCACATCATGGTAACAACCATAACAATAGTAATCCCCAATTTACATTGGCAAGATAAACATGAAAGCAAACCTTATTTGGTACTAACCCTGAAGATTTCATCTCTTGTACCAACTCATCAGCCTTCTTGTAGTTTCCACTGGAAGAGTAAGCATTGAGTAGCGAGCTATAGTGATACAAATTAGGCGAATGACCTACACCCTTCATCTGATCAAAATAGCGCTGAGCTTCCTCACACAGATTATTTGAAGCACAAACAGCCAAAAGTATCTCATACATTACACCATCCATCTGCAACCCATAATATTTTAACTCCTGAACCAGTTCTAATGCCTTCAGATAGCCATGTTTAACTTTAATGCAACTTGAAAGCAGCTAAGGATGACAAAATGGCAACAGTTATGAAGAGCAATAAAAGAATTATAATCGATTAAATGGCATGATTTATAACAATGTTTCCCACTCTCAGAGTAAGAATATCTTATTCCAAAGTTTGTATAGGATTTAGCATATAATTATAAATCTAATCCTTACTAGTTTTATTTCATCAGAAGCTGGGACTTGGAGTTGCATTCCAACAACACACCCTAATGCTATTCCACAACTATACATTTTACTCCTTAAAAAATTACATATCTTCTGAAAACTATGCCAGATCTCTTATTCTGCACTTGTTCACATATGCAACACATTGGAATTAAATGAGCAGAACATCAAATAAATTTAAGGGATATGGTTTTTCTAATCAACAGTACATATAACAGGCATATGGTTTTTCTACGTCAATGTCATCGTCGGGATCGTCGCGTCGTCGGGCTATCATCAGGTCGCCGCGTTGTCGTTAGGTCATCGTCGGGGTCGTCGCATCACCGAGCTATCCTCAGGTCACCGCGTTGTCATCAGGTCCTCGCGTTGTCGTCAGATCGTCGTCAGAAGAAGGAACAAGATGGTGGTCTACTGTCTGGTCACCAGTGTAAGAAGGAGGCAGTGTCGACAGACAGATTTCAAAATGTTTAGTATGTGTTAGTGTTAGGGATTTGTTAAGTGTGTATATATATATATGCATAATTACACCTTAATCCCTCTAATATATTAAATTATAATTTGACCCCAATTTAATCGTGTCAACCCGCGATTCGTTTAATCAAACCCAATCCAATTCGTTTAATAAATGGGTTAGATAGGTTGACACGATTACGACATGAATTCGTTTAACTCCAATCCATACCCATTTATTTTTTCACGAATTCGTGTCGACCCATCGTATTGTGACTCATATTATCATGAGACAGAAGAAAAGCATTCAACTTTCAGAGAGCTGTTGTGTCTTGAGCATTTACTAGTCTTATCCATACGATTGGAGGACATTCCGCATCTTGGCTCGATAGGTAGATTAAAAAGATTCCAGTTCATTATATGCAAACGTCAAACAGCCTTCTGCCAAACTGGACTTGATGGAAAGAGGCTGACGATAATTCGCCATGATGTTTTAAATTGTCTGAATAACCGGTTGTTGAGTAATGCAACTTCTCTGGTCCTAGATTGTTGTAAACTGGAAGAAATGCTTGAAATGTTGGCCAGAGAACCCACAGATAGCTTTGCTGGTTTGAAGTATCTGACAACTGCAAATACTAACTCGAGCGAATTATCAAGAGATATTGCTTCCAAAGTAGACCTACTGCCAAACCTTGAGGAACTTCATCTCCTTGATGTTGGGAACCTCGAAAGCATTTCAGAGTTAACTTAGAAGTTGGGACTCTGTTTACATAGACTACAATTAATATAAGTTATTGTTGGAAGAAGTATTCAACTCTTTCAACATAAACAGATGTTGTAGCAGTCATATCAGATTGGATCACCAAAGGTATTATGGTATACTAGCAACATTGAATCATCAACTCATCTTGGCATGAAAAACAGTTGTAAAAGTCCAGCTCATCAATCTGATAACTGACTCCCAGAAAATGTAAAAAACATGTCATTCGTGTATCACATGCTACCTCATAGATATATCTGATAGTGTTGTATATTGGGCATATATGATTGATAAACAGTTTTCAGATATCAATAGAATTCTCTCTGAATTTGTTCTTGCTAATATCAAGATTTCATTTCAGTATATACATTGAAGTGTTAAGATTTTCAATATGGTATCAAAGCCATCACATACCATGGCTTCTACTTTAAGATTCGATGCTATCAATAGCACAAATGGAGGATCAAGTCTCTTATCACCGATGAAGCTGGAATTGACAGTGAAGCTTGATCATAATAATCATCTGCTGTGGAGGCAATAGGTTCTGGCAGCTATTAAAGGTAATCGACTTAGTTCTTTCATTAATCAAGAAGTTACTCCGCCTAATCGATTAAATGAGGATGGATCTGTGAATGAAAGATTCTTAGATTGGGAACAGCAAGATCAAATCTTACTGTGTTGGATGCTTTCTTCGATAAGTCAGGAAGTTCTACCACACTTGGTAGGATGTGCAACAGCATGTGAACCTTGGTTGAGCATTGAACAATTGTTTAAGTCTCAAACCAGAGCAAGTGTCATGCAATTGAAATTGCAATTGCAAACCTTGAAAAAGGAAGGATACACAATGACTGAATACCTAACTAAGAAGAAAAGTATTATTAATGCCTTATCTTTTTCTGGTTATGTGATGTCTGAGGATGATAAAATAATCTATATTAAGTGGTTTAGGGACTGATTATGATCCTTTTGTGATATCTGTTACTTCGGTTCCTGTTAGCTATTCTATGTCAGAAATTACTGCTTTACTATTGACACATGAAGCTAGAATTGAGAAGAATACACAAGTGGAGAGTTTGAGTGTAAACATGGCGATGAATAAGAAAGTTTCAAGTGGCAGTTCTAGCTTTTCAGGCAAAGAAAATGTTAATGTCAATGTTAATGGCTTTGGTGGAAGACAAGGAGGTAGGGGTGGCTACAATTTTGGAGGAAGAAGAGGTCATGGTAGAGGCAGGTCTTATAACAACAGACCACTATGTCAAATCTGTCACAGATCTGGTCATGATGCCCTGAGATGTTATTATAGGTATGATCAATCATTTCAGCCAAAATAAGTTAATTCACATACTGGAAATGACAGTGCAACATTTGGTAATATGACAGCTATGTTTGCTGGTCTTGAAACAAGTTTTGCACACTCACAATGACATCCAGACAGTGGTGCTACAGACCATTGTACTCCAGATGCAGCTAATCTTGTGAATAAAATAGACTATCATGGAAGTGAGAGGATCTATATGGGCAATGGTGTAGGTTTGACTATCTCCTCCATTGGTTCTAACTCCTTTAATCTTAAAAAGCATGCATTTCTACTTAAAAATATTCTTCATATTCCTCATATAACCAAAAACCTTCTTAGTGTCTCCAAGTTTGTTAAAGATAATCATGTTTTCATAGAGTTTCATCCTTTTTCTTGCCTTGTGAAGGACCAAGCCACCAAGAAAGTTCTTCTTCAAGGGGTTCTTAGAAACGGGTTGTACGTATTTGATCTGCCTTTGAAGAGTTCAAAAACATCCCAAAAGTCTTCAAGAGCTCATACCTCTTCACAATTCACAACTTCTTCAGCTTCAAAACCAAATAAATCTCTTTCTTGTACAGCTTCAAAAGAGAGCAAGTGTTCTGTTGTTGAAAGCAATACATACTTTCCTTGTGTAAATAATGTTGTCAAAATCAATAAAACCTGTATTGCTAATGATCCAAAGTTGTTTCTTTGGCATTTGTTATTGGGGCATCCTACCATTTCGGTTGTAAAAGACATATTGAATAAAAACAATATTTGTTTCTCTAATTCCAAGTCCTTTTTCTGTCACTTTACCATTTCAGCAGTCTCACACTGTCTACACTAGCCCTCTTGAACTCATCATAGCTGATGAATGGGGTCTTGCTCCCATTACATCTTCAAATGGATCACGATACTATGTTAGTTTTTTGGATGCATACTCTAGATATACTTGGATTTTCCTTCTGAAATCCAAGGATCAAGTTTCCAAAATTTTTAAAATATTCAAATCACAAGTGAGTTGCAGTTTTCTTTGAAAATTAAAACCATACTGATAAAGATCAATCTAGAAGGTCAATGAGGAGGCCACAAATTTGAATTTGATTCAGTTCTTTATTTTGATTCAATTAAGGATTTTAGGCAGTTTCTTATTTTGATTCAATTAAAGTTTTTTAGGTTATTTCCTGTTTTAATTTAGTTTCTTATTTTATTATTTCCTTGTTTAGGTAGGGATTCTAGCCTATTTAAAGGACAACTTTATGTAGTTTTATTATTCAGTCAAATATCAATAAAATTGAGAATTTTCTCTGCATTCGGTTTCTCTTAGATTCTAGGAGAGCTTGGGCTAGGGTGAGGGCTAATAACTCAAACTCTAGAGAGTTAGCAAAACCCTAATTAAGGTGACCTAACTCAAATCTATCGTTGTGTGGGTGCAAAGTAAGGACTGCTGGGCGTTGCTTGCTGCCTAAGTTAGGGCTGTTAGCACGTTGCTTGCTGTTCAAGTTAGGGCTAATTGGTCTTACTTGCTGCCGAAATAAAGACTGTTGCTACAATTCTTGTTGGTCAAGTTAGAGTTGTTAAGGTGGTTATTGGATCCCTAATTGGTACCTTAACAATTTGGTGCTCTTGGGGTTGAAAGTGTGGTAAAGGCGAACTCATGGCGGGTAATGGAAAAGATGAAGCAAGTGGGAGTGTGGTCAACTCACCGTCCAATGCACCAATCTCTAATCAAAATCGGTTTGCAGCCTTGGAAGCGGGACAAGCGGAGTTGCAAGCGGGTCAAGATGAGTTGCGAAGATCGTTGGCGCAAATAATTGACAGATTGGATCGGATGGAAAGAAGGGATCGACGAGAGGGCCAGGGACATGTGAATGAGAATCCGGAGGAATTTAGGAGAGGTGGTCGAGTCGAGAGAGGTCCGTTACGAGTGGAGAATTGGGTGGATCATGAATACGAGAATCGACGGGATGATGATGAATATCCTAGGCATGGCAGGAGGCTTCGCGGCCGAATGCAAGCCGATGAGAGACAAAGGGGTCGCTGGAGAGAAGAATATAACTTGGATGATGATTGGAGAGGATTACGCAATTATCAACAAGGGCCGAGAAGGCCGAAGGTGGACTTTCCTAGGTTCAGTGGGGGTGATCCGTATGAGTGGCTTGATAAAGTAGATCACTATTTTCGAGTCTACGAAGTTGCTAGGGAAGATAGGGTTAACACTGCATGCATTTACTTAGACGAAAAAGCCAATAGTTGGTGGCGGTGGTTAAAAGCGCAGTATAAAGAGGAAGAGAGGCATCTACGGTGGACGACATTTGAGAGAGAGTTTCTGAATCAGTGGGGTCCATCGCCTGTTGTTAATCATCATAGGCAGTTAGCGAAACTCAGACAAGAGGGAAAGGTACAAAACTATATTGATGAATTTCGCAGGTTGCAGACTCTAGTCAGAGGGTGGTCTAAGGAGACACTACTGGGAACGTTTATTGAAGGATTAAAGCCTTGGTTGTCACGGGAGTTGAAGCTAAAGTAACCACAACGGTTAACTGAGGCAATGAGACTAGCGGAGATATTAGAAGACAGTTATCGTAGTGACAAAAAACCATTCAATGAGAGTGTTGGGACTAGAGACTTGAAAGCTACTACGTCCTGGAAAGGAAAGGAGGCCGTAGAGAATAAACCCGAAGGAAAGAGGTTGTCACGAGAGGAGGTTCATGAGCGAATGAAGAAAGGGTTGTGCTTCAGATGTGGTGAGCCTTGGGTCAAGGGACACAAATGCAGGAATGGAAAAACATATTCGGTGATTGAACCTAGTGATAGCGAGGATGGAAGTGAAAAAGAGGAGTCCGATGATGAAGGTGAGATTCGAATCACTGATAAAGCGGATAGTGTGGAAGAAGCTAAATTGTCTTTACATGCCTTATCGAGAGCGCCTAGGCCATCGACTATGCGACTGTTGGCATGGATTGGTAAATCTGAGGTAACTTTATTAGTTGATTCGGGATCGTCACATAATTTTATTAATGCGAATGTTGTTAGAAAAATTGGGTTGACAGGAGTAGTGATTGATCCATTTGATGTACGCATAGCTAATGGGGAGAGATTGAGATGTGAGGAAGTAGTTAGGGATGTGAAACTAAATGCTCAAGGGGTTCGAATTGTGGCCGATTTGCATGTACTACCATTGGTGGGATTAGATGTAGTCTTGGGTAATGCTTGGTTGAAAAGCATAGGTAAGGTGCTCCATGATTTTGAGAATATGACAATGGAGTTCAAAATAGGAGGGAAAAAGAAGACTTGGACTGCTTTATCCTCTAAGGAAATTAGGCATTGTGAGGCTCATATGATAGAGAAACTATGTAGAGGAGGGGCGCAATGTTTTGCAGTAGTGGAAATGAATGGCATTGATGGGTTATCCGAAGATTTGCAAAAATTACCGAAAACAGTACGAGAGGTGGTAGTAAAGCATAAGCAAGTTCTAAAGGTACCGACTAGCTTGCCACCATCTCGGAGTTTTGACCACCGCATAACTTTGAAAGATGTGTCGAGGCCAGTGCATGTTCCTCCGTACCAATACGCACATTTCCAAAAAGGGGAGATAGAGCGTCAAGTGGAAGAGATGTTGAAGAGTGGATTGATTCGACCAAGCACTAGTCCTTTTTCGTCACCGGTGTTGTTGGTGCGAAAGAAGGATGGAACATGGAGATTTTGCACGGACTATAGGGCCTTGAATGAAGCTACGGTGAAGGATCAATTTCCTATACCGACAGTGGATGAGATGCTAGATGAGTTACATGGAACTAGTGTGTTCACGAAGCTTGACTTGAGGGCGGCATACCATCAGATTAGGATGAAGGAGGAAGATGTACACAAGACTGCTTTCAGAACACACTCGGGGCACTATGAATATTTGGTGATGCCGTTTGGACTGTGTAATGTGCCTTCAACTTTCCAAGCGGCCATGAATGAT
The DNA here is from genome assembly GCA_022984855.1 of Dimocarpus longan. Classification (NCBI taxonomy): domain Eukaryota; kingdom Viridiplantae; phylum Streptophyta; class Magnoliopsida; order Sapindales; family Sapindaceae; genus Dimocarpus; species Dimocarpus longan. The sequence goes on from CM041014.1 coordinate 18,296,554, forward strand.
ATTTTTCGACCCTATTTGCGGAAGTTTGTGCTCGTGTTCTTTGATGATATTCTTGTGTATTCCAGGTCTATGCAGGAACACTTGGAGCAACTTGACTTGGTGTTGAAGATTCTTGGCCAACACAATTTTTATATCAAGATGTCTAAATGCGAATTTGTCAAGGAAGAATTAGAGTATCTCGGACATATAATTTCTCATGAGGGAGTCAAAGTTGATGCCAGAAAGGTTGAGGCCATGGTGGATTGGCAATTGCCAAAAGACGTGTCCGCTCTGAGAGGATTTCTTGGCTTAACAGGATACTATCGAAGATTTGTCAAAAACTATAGCCTAATTTCTCGACCATTGACGGCCATGTTGAAGAAAGATAGGTTTGAGTGGACAGAAGAGGCAAGGCAGGCTTTTGAAGACTTGAAAAGGGCAATGACGCAAACACCAGTACTAGCATTACCGAACTTTGAGAAACCATTTGAGATTTATACAGATGCTAGTGGTGAAGGTATTGGGGCGGTGTTGGTTCAAGAGCAAAGACGGTTAGCATTTATTTCTAAAGCTTTGGGTCCTATGAAGAAAGCTTGGAGCACTTATGCACGGGAGATGTTAGCGGTAGTATATACGGTTAAGGTTTGGAGGCCTTATCTTTTAGGTCGCAAATTCACAATAGTGACAGACCAACAGGCCTTAAAGCATTTGCTGGACTAGAAAATTGTGACGCCAGAGCAACAAAAATTCATGGTGAAATTACTAGGTTTCGAGTACGATATTGTCTACCAACCGGGCAAGGAAAACAAGGTTGCGGACACCTTGTCTCGAAAGGAAGGGAGCCTTATGCTATGGAACGTATATGGTGAGGATGATATGTGTTTATTGGTTCTTAGTGGGGCTGAATGGAGGATTTGGGATAGGCTTCGTGAGGCAGTGAAGTTTGATTCTAAAGCTCAAGAGATTTGCAAGAAGATTGAAGTCCAAGAAACTGGGGTACATTGGTATCGCTTGAAAGATGGACTACTACTTTATAAGAATTTGGTGTATGTTCCAGGAGTACAGGGGTTACGTGAAGAGATTCTTACTCACTTTCATAATAGCAAGGAAGGAGGTCATTCGGGGTGGTTGAGAACTTATGTGCGTAGTAAAAATTTGTTCTACTGGGAAGGTCTCAAGAATGCAGTAAAAACTCTAGTAGCCGAGTGTGACACTTGCCAGAAGGTAAAATATGATCAGAGGCAACCAGCAGGGCTATTACAACCGTTGCCTATGCCAGAGCGAATTTGGGAATATTTGACTATGGATTTTGTTGAGGGATTGCCTAATAGTGGTGGTTATGAGTCTATTTTAGTTGTGGTGGATCGTTTAAGTAAGAATGCTCACTTTATTCCACTTAAGCATCCATTCACAGCCAAAAGTGTTGCTAAAGCCTTTGTGGAAAATGTGGTAAAGTTACATGGGATTCCAAGGAGTATTGTGACAGATAGGGGAAAGTTGTTTATGAGTTCCTTTTGGCAAGAGTTGTTTTCATTGCAGGGTAGCAAGTTAAAGCCAAGTTCATCTTACCATCTGCAGACCGATGGTCAAACGGAGGTGGTGAATCGAATTCTAGAGCAATACTTGAGGTGTTATTGTCATGATGACCAACGAAAATGGAAGGAGTATATTACGTGGGCGGAATATTGGTATAACACAACTTATCAGGCATCTATCAATATTAGCCCGTTTGAGTTGGTGTATAGGAGGCCACCACCTGTGTTAAGTGCATATGAAAGAGGTACGGCTCGTAACGAGGAAGTTGAGTAAGAATTGATCACAAGGGATGAGGTGTTGAAGCGAGCTAAGAAACAGCTTGAGAAGGCTCAAGTGAGAATGAAAAAGTACTATGACCAAGGGCGAAGGAACGTGGAGTTTGAGCCTGGAGACTATGTGTATTTAAAGCTTCAACCTTATAGGCAGAAGTCATTGAAGAAAAGATTCAATGTCAAATTGTCTCAAAGGTATTATGGGCCATTCAAGGTATTGGAAAGGGTGGGTGAAGTTGCCTATAGGTTGGATTTGCCGCCAATTTCTCGACTACATCCGGTCTTTCATGTGATAGTACTGAAGAAACGAGTCGGAGATCCTAAGTTAGTGGTAAATGAATTGCCCGTGTTTGATGATGAAGGACGAATGGTGATTCAACCGAAAGCTGCTATGAGATACAAGAGCTGGCGGAAGAGGCGTGAGAAGAAAAGAGTTTGGATGGTTTTGATTCAATGGAAGGGGTTACCTATGGAAGAAGCTACCTGGGAGGACTATGATGAGATCGTAAAGCGATTTCCAGATTTTATCCTTGAGGGCAAGGATGTTCTTGAAGACCGGGGGAATGATAAAGATCAATCTAGAAGGTCAACGAGGAGGCCACAAATTTGAATTTGATTCAGTTTCTTATTTTGATTCAATTAAGGATTTTAGGCAGTTTCTTATTTTGATTCAATTAAAGTTTTTTAGGTTATTTCCTGTTTTAATTTAGTTTCTTATTTTATTATTTCCTTGTTTAGGTAGAGATTCTAGCCTATTTAAAGGACAACTTTATGTAGTTTTATTATTCAGTCAAATATCAATAAAATTGAGAGTTTTCTCTGCATTCGGTTTCTCTTAGATTCTAGGAGAGCTTGGGCTAGGGCGAGGACTAATAACCCAAACTCTAGAGAGTTAACAAACCCTAATTAAGGTGACCTAATTCAAATCTATCGTTGTGTGGGTGCAAAGTAAGGACTGCTGGGCGTTGCTTGCTACCTAAGTTAGGGCTGTTAGCACGTTGCTTGCTGTTCAAGTTAGGGCTAATTGGTCTTACTTGCTGTCGAAATAAAGGCTGTTGCTACAATTCTTGTTGGTCAAGTTAGAGTTGTTAAGGTGGTTATTGGATCCCTAATTGGTACCTTAACACATACAAACTGACAATGGAGGAGAGTTTATGGTCTTAACACCCTATCTTACAGAATGTGGCATCATTTTTAGGCATTCATGTCCCTTTACCCATGAACAAAATGGTCTTATAGAAAGGAAGCATCGGCACATTGTTGAGACTGGTCTTAGTCTCTTGTCACAAGCCTTATTACCTAGCAAGTACTGGTCTGAAGGATTCATTACTGCCACTTATCTGATTAATAGAATGCCTACATCAGTTCTACAAGGGAAGTCTCCATTTGTGCGTTTATATGGAAAGGAACCTGACTATTTTGGTCTCCAGGTCTTTGGTTGTCTGGTTTATCCTCATATCAGACCCTACACGAAACACAAGCTTGATTTCAAAAGTGAACCTTGTACATTTCTTGGCTATTGCAATCAGTATAAAGGATATAAGTGCTTGAATTCCAAAGGCAGAATCTACATTGCTCGAAATGCAATTTTCAAAGAAGATGTGTTTCCTTTTGCTAAGTCCACTTCACCACCTGCTTGTACTTCTCAAGTCAGATCTGCGACACAAAAAATCCAGTTGGTGTGTCATTACTTCCTCCTGTTATCGCTAGTTCCTTCAGCTCTGTTCAATCAGGTTCACAAGCTTCAGGTTCTGTCTCTGCTGATATTCGAACTCCACAATCAGCTGCTCAACAACCTACATCTCCTCTAGTTGATTCTTCATCCTCATTGCATCCTCAATGTCACTCATCTGATGCACCTTCAGTATCATACATTCCTCATCCTATTAATACTCATCCTATGGTAACAAGAGCTAAGGCAGGCATTACTAAGCCCAAAGTATTGACAGCACAACTTGGTGATGATGAACCTGAATCATTTCAGCAAGCATTATCACATCCTCATTGGTTTGCAGCAATGAAGGAAGAGATTCAGGCTCTTAAACGCAATCAAACCTGGACACTAGTTTCTCCTCCACCTGGAAGGAAAATCATAGGTTGTAAATGGGTGTTCAAGACCAAACGAAATTCAGATGGGACTCTTCTTCGCCATAAGGCCAGACTTGTGGCTAAAGGGTTTCACTAGCTTGCAGGTTTTGATTTTCGGGAGACATTTAGTCCTGTCATCAAGCCAGTAACAGTGCGCATAATCCTCTCTGTTGCTGTCACAAAAGGGTGGCATTTGAGGCAGCTGGATGTTAACAATGTCGTCCTTAATGGTATCTTGGATGAGGAAGTTTTTATGCACCAACCCCTTGGATTTGAGGAGGGCAATAATGATCAAGTCTACAGATTGCACAAAGCTATCTATGGTTTAAAACAGGCCCCTAGAGCCTGGTTTGATAGGTTCAAGGAGACACTCATTTAACTTGGATTCACAACAAGCAGAGCAGATCAATCCCTTTTTTGTAAGTTCACACAAAGTTTTAGCATCTATATTCTAGTCTATGTTGACGATATTATCATCACAGGCTCTTGTGATCAAGAAATAGATTATTTAGTTCAATAACTAAACCGTGTATTTGCTCTCAAAGACTTAGGAAAATTGCATTATTTCCTAGGAAAAGAAGTTCAAAGAACAGACACAGGGTTGCATTTATCTCAGCATAGATATATACAGGAACTGTTAAAGAAAACAAGAATGGAAAATGCTAAGCCATTCTCATCTCCTATGGTAGCTAGCACAGGTGGGCAGTTATCTGCATACAGAGGTAATCCCATTAAGAATGCTAGTGAATATAGATCAGTTGTGGGAGCTCTTCAATATGTGACAGTAACTAGACCTGACATTTCCTTTGTTGTCAACAAGGTATATCAATTTATGCAGGCACCATTAGATGGGCATTGGAAGGCAGTAAAAAGAATACTAAGATATCTCAAGGGTTCTTCTACTCATGGTCTTACTTTTGACAAGCCAAATGACATAAATTCAGCATATAATTTGATTGGTTTTTCAGATGCTGATTGGGCTTCAAATCCAGATGATAGGAAATCAACATCTGGTTTCTGTGTGTTTCTTGGTTCTAATCTTATTGCTTGGAGTGCAAAGAAGCAACACACTGTCTCACGCTCATCAACAGAAGCTGAGTATAGAAGCTTAGCTTCCACAGTGGTTGAAATGACATGGATGCAGTCCCTCCTTCAAGAATTAAGGATTCCTCAACTCAGAGCACCTACAATTTGGGTTGACAATCAAAGTACAATAGCAATGTCAAACAATCCTGTTTGGCATGCTAGAACAAAGCACATAGAGTTGGATCTTTACTTTGTTAGAGAGAAAGTCATTAGAAAACAAGTATTGATTAATCATGTTCCTTCGATTGATCAAGTGGCAGATGTCTTTACAAAGTCATTAGCCACACCTAGATTTCAGTTCTTAAAAGACAAACTCAATGTAAAAGATCCCACATTGAGTTTGACGGGGAGTGTTGGAAGAAGTATTCAACTCTTTCAACATAAACAAATGTTGTAGCAGTCATATCAGATTGGATCACCAAAGGTATTATGGTGTACTAGCAACACTGAATCATCAACTCATCTTGGCGGGAAAAATAGTTGTAGAAGTCCAGCTCATCAATCTGATAACTGACTCCCAGAAAATGTAAAAAGCATGTCATTTGTGTATCACATGCTACCTCATAGATATATCTGATAGTGTTGTATATTGGGCATATATGATCGATAAACAGTTTTCAGATATCAATAGAATTCTCTCTGAATTTGTTCTTGCTAATATCAAGATTTCATTTCGGTATATACATTGAAGTGTTAAGATTTTCAATAGTTACCAAGTGCCCTCAGTTAGAATTTCTTCTCAAGTATGGTAATCCCAAGTTCAACACAGAGAAGCTGGAAGTAATCAAAGTTAGTTTCTGTGATCAGCTGTTTGAGCTCTTTAAGCACACTGCTGAGGAGATTAATTCTATCGGCTATGCTGTCCCGAAGCTACGAATTATAAAAGTGAAACACTGCAAAGCGCTCTGGAAGCTGCCTCTGAGGGACCTGAATCCAGATACCATAGAAGAGATAAGAGGGGATCAACTTTAATGGACCAAATTGGAGCAGGGCAGTGAGGAAAATACCAAGGAACATCTACAGCATGTTTTTCAAACCTGTTAGGATGCAAGACCCCGACTTGAAGGGATTCTAACTGCATAAGACTTGGAAAGGTGAGTTGCTCTGATTATTAATCTGTATTGAGATTTTATTAACAATTTTTTGTTTTCTTAATGTTTGGTCATAAGAAACATTTTTAGTATATTTACTGACCATTTACCATTTACGTTATTGTAGTTCTTTGAATTTGAGTTACTGAATTTTGAAGGTATAGTTTTGTAAACTTGACGAGTTGAGATTGACTTAGTGGTACTGTCTATCACACTTATGTAATGGAGTTGGGTTTGAATTATATCTCCTTCTCCTAACATCAAATTAATTGTATATATTCTGAGCCTGTTAAGAGTTAAATTGGAACGTCATATTGGTTCGGAATTTAGATTTAGGGTATTGGTAAAGAAGACCAATTAGCTTATGATATATTATTATTTCTAATGGTAGGCTGATTCTGATTCTGATATTATTATTTCTGCATAATCCTTGGGAGACTAAAGTTCCAGGCTCTATCGTCCCAAACCTACTGATAATAGGCTCTATAGACCCAATTGCAATGCGCTCAGGGTGCTGCCCCCGAGTGATCTGAACGATAATGCCATAAAAGGGATAAGAGGCGATCAACTTTGGTGGAGCCTACTGGAATAGGGCAGTAGTAAAAATACCAAGGACCATCTACAGAGTTTTTTCAGACCTGTCAGGGCTGACAAAATCCAACCTGAAATTTATGGAGGATGATCTGAGACAAGCCCGACTAACAGAACACAGTGAAACACAAGCTCCATTCTCCTGTGAGCTTCTGCTTGCAACATCCTTGAAACATGTGACACAGAGCCTTATATCATCATGTTTGGACTGTCAATTGATAGCTTAAACTTTTGAGTTCTATGATTACTAATATAAAATAAAGGGAAAGAAGACATGGCAAGACTGTTAAGCAAGTGTAATTGTAGCTGACATCACTAGACTTGCCATCTGGTCCTCTGATCTTGTGGACTTGAACTTCATCTGTTCCTTGTATTCTGTTGAAAAATAAAATGTGTTTGCAAATTCTATCAATGTCTAATTGTGTTTCCTTTTGCCAATTTTTACCTCTGTTGATATGATAGCATTATCGAAAGGTCACAAAGAAAATCATGTTCTAAAAGCTAAAAGCAAATTATGCAAATACAAAACAACAATTTGTAATCCTTTCAACACTATATGATTTTGTGTGATGATTTAACGAAAGCTGTCAATTTTATCAAAATGTATTATCAAATGTTGTAACTTTTATCGTAAAATGTGACTTTATATAAATGTGCGAATTTATGGAATGATGCAATTTGAACCGTAGGATCAAATGTGAAAATTTTAGTATTTATCGAATGACTTGATTCAAATTCATTTGAATTGAAAAGTTATGATGAAAAGTTGTAACTTATTGTTAAAGGGTGCATTTCACGTTATAAATACCCACCATCACCATTTATTTTAGATGCAACAATTCAATACGCCAAAGTTGTTATAACTTGACAATTTGCCCTCTTCCCCTCATTTTCTCTTTGCTTCCAAATGACGTAAGTTTAGTCTCATTCTTTTCTTGCGTAAAAAATTCAATATTCTGTTAACTGCAATGACAGAATGTTGTATCTTGATGAGTTTGTCATTAGTGTTTGTGGTTTAAATTGTTAGTGCATAACAATATTATACACCCGGCTTTATTGTATCCTAAAAGCATATTTGCTTAACCCGATGCATCACCCAATTGGTGGGGGCAAATTGTGTTTTAAGGTTAACAACTTCAAAAACATGCCTTGAAGCCACCAAACTGGCACTGTGGTTATTTCTATTTTGTAGATTTTCCAATAGACACAAGAGAAGGTTCAATGAAGGTTTACAATTCATTTCAGCCACTCAACAACTTTTGGTGTAAGATGCACAATTCTTGAATTCTCTATAACATGATCTGGGACAAGCCTCAACTAACAGAAGTCAGTGAAACTCAAGCTCCATTCTCTTGTGAGCTTCACCTTGCAGAATGCCTGCGAATCACAATGAAAGATACATGAGAAGACGTGGCAAGACCGTATCCAACATCACAAGACTTGCCATCTAGTCCGCTGGTGTGGTGGACTTGAAAATCATATGCTCCTTGTAATCTGTTGGGAAAAAGATGTGTAGCAAATTCTAAGTGTCTAATTGTGTTTCCTTATGCCAATTTATAATTCTGTGGTTCAAACTGTAACACACATTGATATGAATTTGAAATCTCAGCTTAGTGTTATTAGAAGGTCACATAGAAAATCATGTTCTAAAAGCTAAACAAAATGATACAAATACAAAATAGAGAACAATTCGTAATCCTTTCAAACCCCACAAAGATCTTTACATAACCAATTAAACAGTGTCAATTTCAATACAATGAGGCACCCTCAATTCCTACTATATCATATAAAAATTAAAACAGAGTAACATACGATGACCAAGAGTAAAAAGTGATACTATAATTTACATATGACAACTGATTATTGGGAATTTAGTATCTGTTTCTTATTTTTAAGCAAAATGAACAGAAATATGAAACCTAGCATAAAAACAAAACTACCTTAACTGATGTCTGTGTTGCTGCTACAAAGTAATGTGACCCCCAAAAAGAAGTTGCTGATGGGTTGTTGCAAAGTAATGTCAACCTACAATCTAACTAGAAAGCATTACCAGGTGGGAATTTTATCATTCTGAGTAATTGGTCCTTTTTTTTTTTTTTTTTGAAATTAAGTAAATGTTCTTTTTATTTAAAGTATGAGGATCATATTTAACAGGATTATATAAACAGTAGAGTTTGAACTTCTTAGCACATGAAGTAAGGGATAGATACTTGAATATGTTACTAATAATATATGGACTGTTAGAACTTGAGAATCTAGTTTACTTGGGTGGTTCATTTAGTTAAATTCAATTTGGTGAGGTTTAATTAAAATAAAAAAACACAACTTTTTTTTAAAAAAAAAATTTAACACTAAATGAATTAAAAGTCCGTTAAGATTTATCGAGATTAAACACTACTTGTGCGGTCTCGATGACTATTCTCATGAATGAAAGATGATGACTCTTATAATAAGAGAAGAAAACTACTCACATAAATTGTAATATGACTATTCTCAAGAATGGAAGACGATTACTTCCATAATAAAATGAGAAAATTACTCACACAAACTGTTATATATGTTTGGTCAGAATTGAACCCGTAACCTTTTGGATGATGGGACATATATAACTACTTGTGCTAAAAGATGATGCATCAACGTTATGAATCAGAGATCACTACTCTTATAATAAGGGAGAAAATTACCCAAACAAACTGTAATATACTCTTAGTGGGAGTTGAATACTTAAACTAAACTCTTAGAAGATAAAAATGTACACAATCACATGTACTAAATGGTTATGAAATGTCAACTTTATATTGGTTAATAGTGAGAAAAAAAATGATAAAATCGAACGATATGGACATCAGACGGTCGAAGAACAAAGTTCAATTGGGCAAGGAGTTAGAGGCAATTGGGTCGGACCTGATTTGAAACAAGTGGGCGGGGCCTACAACATGACAACATCAAACAAATAAATTATTTATTTGAAACTTCTTTGTATGTATTTTGGATCTAAATATTAAATAATAAATCTATTTATTTGTTTTAATAACATTGGATAGTTGAATATACACTTGGCAAAATTATACTTAACCCATTAATGACTAATAATAAGAATTTTTTTGGGGAAAAAACTATTGATAACTAACTTTGTTAAGTTCTCTAGACTACTATTCACTTATTTTAGACAATAGTGTTATTAAAATTTATAGTTTTGATATATATTTATTTTTAAATTTTGACATAATTAAATTAAAATTATATTATAATATGCGTGTTTATATTTAAGAATTCACATAGTTTTACAATTTCTCTTAAGTTTTTTATATATATAAATTATTCAATTTTCATCTTCAATCAAATCAAATGATTAATTACTAAAAATATTCATAATGAACTAATTAGATCAGTTTTGGATTACCCTTCAAAAATAGCTAATGAATTTGAGTTTCATTTTCATCTAAAAAGTTAATGTGGATTTGAATATAGTAAAATTTAAATTGATCCAATTACAACTTATCACCCATTCAAATTTATTTGACCCACCCTAGGTCCAATTGAGAAAAGCTTTAATGGATCAAGTGTATACGCCTTTACCATCTAAGATCATGACATGTGGATATGAATTATTAATCATATGAGAAACTCATAAAATTACATGAGACACTTATGTCTATGATTTTAGATGGTGAAAATGTATACATAGGATGTATTGAAGTTAATTTTTCTTGATCTCTATATAGTGTAAATGCATATCTCATAAGGCATATAATTTAGTTCTCACCAGTTTGCCAGTGGGTGCGAACTGGAAGAAGGTCCCACTATTACTTGTGAATGTATTACAATTAAGGCCCAAATAATTGGGACAAAAAGATACCAATAATTGATGTTTGTGCTACTTTATTCTTGTATTGGCTGTCTCTAAGATAAAATTAAAAAAATAAAAGTGGAGTTCATTGAAGATACAAAAGGAGCCAAATGAATTGTTAAATCAATAATGGCCATCATAGAATAGTAAGGCATCAATAATGAATGATATTATAGTCCAGTGCATGTCTTCCTAGTCAAATATAGCAATTCTATGTTCATATCAAAATTTACTCGTCTTTTTCATATCAGGTCAACTTTCCTGAGGGGCTGCATACTTTCATTCCTTGTGCAGTTCCATTACCTTAGAATTTCCTATTTGGCTACAATGTGTAAGAATTTCTGCAATGGATTCGGTGGCTTTAATCATAGGTGCAGCAGTGACAGAGACTGGCCGATCATTGGGTGGCTACTATTCAAGCATCAAAAACTTGATCAGCTCCCAGTCAAATCTCAGAACTCTAGAAAATTTTCCGGGTCTGCTATAAAATTATCTAAAGTTGCTGTGTTCAATTGTTTAAGGATGATGGGCACACAAAACTTTGATATTAGCTTTTCGAGTTTCTAATGCTGCCTAAATTCTGTATTATCGTTTTTCTTTTTTACAAATTGTCAATTATTAAGATACATTCATAACATTTCCAAATTTCACTAGTAAGAAACATTATAAAGTACTCTGGTAAAACACTTTTGCTCAAAAGAAATTTCTTCTTTTCGTAAAAGCATTGCCAAACACACCGGGCGTTATCTAGAACATATTGGTAATAACCTAGTAATTTTCTGTTCACACAAACATATGAAAATAAATTGGAATTTGAAAAGAGAATTAAATAAAATATAAGACAATAATAAAGTAGAATATGAAAATATGAAATTAAAAATTCAAGTCTCTGGCACTCAAAAACACTATCCTAAAGCTAATAATCCTTAGTGCTCACTATTGTTGATCTTCTAAAGAAACACAATTATCGGAAGATAATATCAAGTCTATGAGAAAATCTTAAAAGTTCAAAGTAATTTGTTGTAACTATGGTTAAACTTATCATCTTAATGCAATTTCATAGCTCAGGGCTGTTTTGCTAAGGTAGAACAGCAAAACAGCAAGCAGGATCCTAGACTTGCTAAGTTATCATTAAAGTAAAAGTGGAGTTCCTTAAAGGCAATAAAGGAAGAAAATGAAGTCTTAAAGGCAGTAAAGTTGTAATTATGAAAATGAAGGCAACCAAGTCTCAGGCACTCAAAAACACAATATAATTTCTTAGAAGTTATTTTAAAAAAAAAAGAACATTATATAAATATATTTGATATTATTTTTTAAAATGAGTAAAATAATTGTTTAAATAGAAAAGATGATTTATTTTGAAAAACATAAAAAAAAATGTTGTTTTTCATTTTTTAATTATTATTTTTAAAAAGTTATTTTTCATTTTCAAAAATACATTTTACAAAACATATTACCAAATGGACAAACACTTTACTCTCATTTTTTATTTTTGAAAATGAAAAACCATTTTAAAAAATGCATCCAAACATCATCGTTTAGTAATGATGGTAGATCCAAAGAAGGTACCTTGGTTCTCCATCTGAGATTCACTTTCCTTTGTGCAGTTCCCTTGCCTTACAACTTTCTTGGCTCTACTTATTACCACAATTCTGCAATGGAAGTGGTGGCTTCAATCACAAGCACAGCAGTGACAGAAACTGCCCGATCGCTGTTTGGCTTCTATCCAAGCATCAAGAACTTCATCAGCTTCAAGTCAAATCTCAGAGCTCTTGAGAAAGAGAAGAAAAGTCTACTTGATTTAAGGAACAGAGTGATAGAAGATGTTGAATCATCTGATGTTCAGATGATACAGTGGCTTCACAAGGTTGAACAAATCGTGCTTGAAGTGGATTCAGTTCAAGCAGGTATGACAGCCAATGACAAAAAATTTAGCAGTAAAAGGTATAGACTTAGCAAGGAGATTGCCAGAATGCTCAAGTATGTAGAAAGACTTGTAAAGGAAGGCAATATTGCTGCCAAAATGGTTGGTCGTAATTATTTGGCAAGAGCAGTTGAGCATATCCCTGGTCATTCAATTGAAAATCAAGCAAATGCATCAAAAAATTTAGCCAAAGTTATGGATCTACTAAATGATAATGATGTTAAGAGGATTGGTGTTTGGGGCATGGGAGGGGTCGGTAAGACTACCCTAGTAAAGAACTTGAACAACAAGCTCAAGGAGAGTTCTTCAACACTTTCTTTCAGCATCATAATATGGGCTACCGTGTCCCAGAAGCTGGATTTAAGAAAGGTCCAAATACAAATTGCAGAGAGACTGAATTTGGAGGTGAAAGTGGAAGAAAGTGAAGAGTCTATGGCTAAAAGACTTCACTGGAGGCTCCGGAAGGAGAAATTTCTTCTTATCCTGGATGATGTTTGGGACACAATCAATTTGGATTCTTTGGGTGTCCCACAACCTGAAGATCATGCAGGTTCTAATATCTTATTAACTTCTCGCTCGTTTGAGGTGTGCAGGAAGATGAAGACTGATAAACAAGTGAAAGTGGAGGTCTTGAATGATGAAGAATCATGGCTATTGTTTTATGAAAATGCAGGGAAGGTAGCTACTTCTGAACATATTGAACCAATTGCGAGAGCAGTTGCCAAAGAATGTGGGGGTCTGCCGTTAGCAATCATTACTGTGGGAAAAGCCATGAGGGAAAAGACAAGGCTTGAACTGTGGAAAGACGCCTTAAGCGAGTTACAGGGTTCGGATGTTCCTGACATTGAAGGCATAGAGAATACAGTTTTCAAGCCCTTGAAGTTGAGCTATGATTCTTTACAAGGTAGAAATATCAAACCTTGTTTTTTATATTGCGCTTTGTATCCCGAGGATTTCTCAATTGATGCAAGTGAACTCATAAAGTGCTGGCTAGGTGAAGGTTTGATAGATGGACAAAAAAATTATGAGAATTCATATTATAGGGGAATAGCTTTGATTGAAAACCTAAAAGACTCTTGTTTGTTGGAACATGGAGTCCGTGAGGGTACTGTAAAAATGCATGATGTAGTTCGCAATGTTGCTATATGGATTTCATCTTCTTTGGAAGATGGATGTAAAGCAATTGTCCGGTCTGGTAGTTGTTTGACTCGGATTTCAAAATCCGAAATATCTATGACTCTCAAAAGAGTTTCTTTCATGCATAACAAAATAACAGAGTTACCTGATAATCTAATTTGCTGTCCAGAAACCATGAGTTTATTACTACAAGGTAATCGCACTCTCCAGAGAATTCCTGATGGATTTCTTCAAGCATATCAATCACTCAGGGTTTTGAATTTATGTGAAACCCGCATCCAGTTGTTACCTCAATCCATTATCAAATTGGGTGACCTTCGAGTGCTTCTTTTAAGGGATTGCTCTTTTCTAGAAGAGTTATCTCAGTTATGTGGGCTTATTAAATTAGAAGTGCTTGATTGCAGTGGCACTCGTATTACAAAATTGCCAAGCGATATGAAAATTTTGAGAAACTTAAGGCAATTATACCTCTCCCGGACGCTCAAGCTAAAAACCATTGAAAGTGGGATTGTGTCTAGGTTGTCTAGTTTGGAGGTTCTAGACATGACGCTCAGTGCTTATGTTTGGGGTGTGGAGCCGCAGGTAGAAGCACAAGCAACTTTCAGAGAACTGTTGTGGCTTAGGAATTTACTGGTCTTATCCATACAATTGGAGGGCATTCCTGATCTTGGCCCCATAGAACATACCTGGATGGGTAGATTTATAACATTCCAGTTTGTTATAGGTCTACATCGAACAACCTTCTGGCAAACTGAACTTGACGGAAAGCGGTTGACAATAATTGGCTTTGATGTTTTAAGTTGCAAGACTAACCCGTTGTTAACCAATGCAACTTCTTTGGTCCAAGATTTTTGTAAAATGGAGGTTCTGTTTGTTATGCTGGCCAAAGGACCCACGAATTGCTTTGCTGGTTTGAAATCTCTGACTATTTCAAATTCTGTGTTGTGGAGCTTGTCGAGAGATAATGCTTCCACATCGGACCTACTACCAAACCTAGAGGAACTTCATCTCCGTTATGTCAAGGACCTCGAGAGCATTTCCCAGTTAACTAACAGGCTTGGACTCTGTTTACATAAACTACGAGTAATAGAAGTTACCAAGTGCCCTCATTTAAGATTTCTTCTCAAGTATGGAAAATCGAAGCTCAACACAAAAAAGCTGGAAGTAATCAAAGTTAGTTTCTGTGATCATCTGTTTGTGCTCTTTTATCGCACTGCTGAGGGCATTAATCCAGGCTATGCTGTCCCAAAAATACGAATTATAGAAGTGAAAAACTGCGAAGTGCTCTTGGAGCTACCTCTCAGGGACCTGAATCCAGATACCATAGAAGAGATAAGAGGGGATCAACTTTGGTGGACCAAATTGGAGCAGGGCAGTTATGAAAATACCAAGGGAAGTCTACAGCACGTTTTCAAACCTGTCAAGGATGCAAAAGTCCGACTTGGACCGACTCAAATGGAGAAATACTTACCACGAAACATGAAGAGGTGAGTTGCTCTGCTTTAAGGTTTGGTCATAATAAACATTTTGTGTATCAGTATTGACTATCAACATTATTGAAGTTCTTTGAATTTGAGTTAATTTTGAAGGGAATACCTATTATGCTTTCTGACGTCAAATAGGATTTTTTTTTTTTTTTTTTATTAGTACATTTTGTTAACATTCGAGTCCGTTAAGAGTTTAGATTCCGAGAGTCAAATGGGTAAGGAATTTTGATTAGGCTATTGGCAAAGAAGACCAATTATTTTATTGGAATGCTTTAAAAAATTAATATAATACATAAAATGGCGACAGTTTATTTTTCTTATCCATTTTGTTTTATACATTCTTTTAAAAAGGAATTTAATTAATTCCTTGTAATCCACGACATTTACTGGTGTTTAAATAAAATTCTAATTTTTAAATAGATTTGTTTTAATATCTATTACTTGATTTTATTTTATATCGTGAAGGTTGGAGCCAATTCAAGCCAAGAGTCGGCTGGGACCAAGGGAGACTAACCAGACAAACACGTCCAAATAACAACTCCCATGACAAGGATCACCTCACAATGAATTTATAGATGAAGGTTAGACTTAAACTTATCATCAAATTGTTGGGAAAGTACAGCAATTTCTTTAGCTATAACTGAATGTGCATATATTATTTAATTTTACTAAATCAATTTTGTACATTCTTACAGTAGTTGATATAGTTTACCTATATTACAAAATAGTTATATATATGCTGTCATTCTTGTATCACACCTTACTTTTCAGAACTCTTTTTACATGCTGCAGTTTAAGAGGTTTGTTTTGCTGATGAGGAGGATGGATTTTGCAAGGCTGCTTACATGTGGACCTTTCTGATACATCTGCAGACAATCTGCTTCCTGAGATGAGAAGGTTTCTAGTCCTTATCATCCACTTTGGCCTGGGCCAGCAACAGGAGTCCTGAATTTGGCATTGTTGTGTCTGTTTATAACTCTGTACTGTATTGTAACTTTCTGCAACTCTTTGAGTCTGCCATTATGCTTGAGTACTTTGTATCAGTACACGATATTTTGACTCTGTGCATCAGAATTCTTAATTTCATCAAATCAAATGATTTCCTTCCGAACACAAGAATGAATATATGTGGTAATGAATGAATATATGTGGTAATGAAGAGCATATCAATAGTTAGTTATCGCTAGACTCAAAAGCTTAAGTTATTAGGTAAGAGCTCAATTAATGACATAACTTTTTAACGTACCCACTCACATATGACAAACCAACTAACTTGACATGTGAACCAAACCCAAATACAATTACTTGTATACTTTCTTGTGACGTTCACTCAAAAAAAAGAGGGTACACAAAGATATTCTATATTTGCTTGTTACTAGCAAGATGGTTTATTTTGCAAATTTTGAAAATACTTGCATACATTGCAAATTATCTTAAGCTTCAAATATCTTTGTTGACCAAATTTCTTCCATGCGAGTGGCAACTAGGGTATATAAATATTACTTCATTGCAGTTAACAATTAACATCAAAATTTCACTGTCAAAGCTTATTTCATCTATCAAAGTGAGATATGAAAATATATAACGCATCTCAAAAACAACCTGAACTCTGACCTTGCATCAGCTGAGAAAGTTAAGCAGTTGAAAAATTTTGGAAGAGATTGTAACTAGTGGCTGCAGGAATTCACAGGGCCATGACTCCCTTAAAAAATAAATTTTTCCTTTAAAATAAAATTGTAACTTCACCTTAATATTTTGTAACTTCTCCAATTTTTTCCTTCGTAACCATATGTTTTAATATAATACTTCATTCAAACAAACATTTGACTCTGCCCCAAATATTGACTTCAATCAGACAAAACATCCAACTCTGCCGCAATATTGACTTTGTGGACATTTGAGAGGGAAGAAAATAATATCACAAGTCAAAGGAAAGAACTTGCTTGGCAATTGAAATTCAAAGAGTCTTCTTCCTACCCAACTAGATGTCCTGATACGTTTAAGCAACAGCTGACCCAGTAACAAATTATCACCAAATTCCAATTTGTAAACACCTAGTTTTCACAATTGTAAAATCACCCGCCTTTTGTATCTCAGATCATCTTTCCTGAGAGGCTGCAAACTTGCAATCCTTGTGCACTTTTTACCAAAATTCTGCAATGGAAGTGGTCGCTTCAATCATAGGTTCAGCAGTGATAGAGGCTGGCAAATTTCTGTTCGGCTCCAATCCAAACATCAAGAACTGCATCAGCTTCAAATCAAATATCAATGCTCTTGAAAAAGAGATGAAAAGTCTACTGGATCTAAGGAACAAAGTTGAAGAAGATGTTGATTCATCAGATACTCAAACGACACCGTGGCTTGGAGAGTTTGAACATATCATGCTTGAAGTGAACTCAGTTCAAGCAGGCATGACAGCCAATCACCAAAAACTTCAGATATTTCTTTGGTTGTAGTAAAAGGTATAGACTTAGCAAGGAGATTGCCAGAATGCCCGAGGATGTTGAAAGACTTGTGAAGGAAGGCAATGTTGCTGCCAAAATGGTGGGTCCTAATTATTTGGCAAAAGCAGTTGAGCATATCTCTGGACCTTCTATTGAAAATCAAACAACTGCATTAAAAATCTTGGCCAAAGTTATGGATTTATTAAATGACAACGATGTTCGGAGGATTGGTGTTTGGGGCATGGGAGGGGTCGGTAAGACTACTCTGGTTAAGAACTTGAACAACAAGCTCAAGGACAGCTCTTCAACACTTCCTTTTGACATTATAATATGGGCTACGGTGTCCCAGAAGCAGGATTTGAGAAAGGTCCAAATACAAATTGCAGAGAGATTGATTTGGGACACAATCGATTTGGATTCTTTGGGTGTTCCACAACCTACGGATCGGTCAGGTTCTAAGATCGTACTGACATCTCGCTCGTTTGAGGTGAGCAGGATGATGATGACTGACAAGCAAGTGAAAGTTGATGTCCTGAATAATAAAGAATCATGGCAATTGTTTACTGAAAATGCAGGGAAGGTAGCTACTTCTGAACATATTGAGCCCATTGCGAGAGCAGTAGCAAGAGAATGTAGGGGTCTGCCATTAGCAATCATAACTGTGGGAAAAGCCATGAGAGAAAAGACAAGGATTGACTTGTGGAAGGATGCCCCAAGTGAGTTAAGGAGTTCATATGTTCCTAACGTCTAATGCATAGAGACCAAAGTTTTCAAGCCCTTGAAGTTGAGTTACAATTCTTTACAAGGTAAAAAGATCAAACCTTGTTTTTTATACTGCTCTTTATATGCTGAGGATTTCTCTATTGATGCAAGTGAACTTATCAAGTGCTGGCTGGGTGAAGGTTTGATAGAGGGACAGAAAAATTATGAGGACACTTATAATGGGGGAATGTCTTTGATTGAGAAGCTAAAAGACTCTTGTTTGTTGGAACATGGAGCTCGTGCGGGTACGGTAAAAATGCATGATGTAGTTCGCAGTGTTGCTGTATGGATTTCATCTTGTTTGGAAAATGAATGTAAAGCACTTGTCCAATCTGGGATTGGTTTGACTCGGATTTCAGAATCCGAAATATGTACAGCTCAAAAAAGAGTTTCTTTCATGCATAACAAAATAATAGAGTTTTGTTATGAGATTTGCTGTCCAGAGATTATGAGTTTACTGCTACAAGGTAATGGCCCCCTTGAGATAAATCCTGACAGATTTCTTCAAGCATTTCAATGACATAAGGTCTTGAATCTATGTGGAACCTGCATCCAATTGCTACCGCAATCAATTCTGAAACTGGGTGACCTTCGAGTGCTTCTTTTAAGGGATTGCTCTTTTCTAGAAGAGTTACCTCCGCTAGGCGGGCTTAGTAAACTCCAAGTGCTTGATTGCAGTGGCACTCGTATTAAAGAATTGCCAAGTGAAACGAAAAATTTGAGAAACTAAGGCAATCATACCTATTCCGGACACTCAAACTAAAAACCATTCGAAGTGGGATTGTGTCTTGCTTATCTAGTTTGGAGGTTCTAGACATGACGTTCAGTGCTTACACTCGGGGCGTAAAGCAAGAGACAGAAGAAGAGCGAGCAAGTTTCAGAGAGCTTTTGTGCCTGGAGCATTTACTTGTCTTATCCAAACGATTGAAGGACATTCCGAATCTTGGCTCCAGAGGACGTACCTGGATAGGTAGATTTATAAGATTCCAGTTCGTTACAGGTCGGTATCAAACAGCCTTCTGGCAAACTGAGCTAGATGGAAAGAGGGTGACTATAATTAGCCTTGATGTTTCAAGATATAGGACTAACCCGTTGTTACCCACTGCAACTTCTCTGATCTTAGATAGTTGTGAATAGGGAATGATTGAAATGTGGAGCAGAGAACCCATTAATTGCCTTGCCAATTTGAAATCTCTCACTATTGCAAATTCTACCTTGTGTGGCTTATCAAGAGATAACACTTCCAAATTAAACCTACTGCCAAACCTAGAGGAACTTCGTGTCCTTGATGTCAAGGACCTCTATAGCACTTCAGGGTTAACAGACAGGTCTGGACTCCGTTTACGTAAACTACGAGCAGTAGAAGTTACCGAGTGCCCTCAGTTAAGATTTCTTTTCCGGTATGGTAATCGGAAGCTCGACACGAAAAAGCCGGATGTAATCAAAGTTAATCTCTGCAATAACCTGTGTGAGCTCTTTCAGCATACTGCTGAGCTCGAGGCTCTCCTGTCCCAAACCTACGAATAATAGAAGTGAAAAACTGAAATGCGCTCAGGAAGCTACCTCTCAGGGACCTAAATCCAAATACCATACAAGAGATAAGAGGGGATGAAGTTTGGTGGACCAAATTGGAGCAGGGCAGTGAGGAAAGTACCAAGGAACATCTGCACTCAAGGAAACATGAAAAGGTGAGTTGCTCTGATTATTTTTCTGTATTGAAATTTTATTAGCAATTTTTTGTTTTTCATTTTTTTAAGTAATTTGGTCATAATAAACATTTTATATGTATGTGTTATAAGTGAAGTTCTAGATTTACAGTCATCAGAGGTGAGTAAATCTTGCATAATATGCGATACCGTATTGGAATGCATATAATATATGAAATAGCAATAGTTTTATTTATCTTATATGTTTTGTTTTATAGATGCTTTTAAATGAAATTTGACTCATTCCATAGTGTTTAGTTAAACTTTTAGTTTTTATATGGTTTTGATTTAATATTTATTACTATATTTTATTTTATTTTTTTGAGATTGACACTAATTCAAGTAAGAAAGCATAGGATCTGATTAATTGGACAAGCACGTCCAATTAGCATTTTCCACAACGGTCCCCTCACAATTGTGAATTTATGGACAAATGTTAGACTTGAACTTTTAACGACAAATGAATTTATAGACAAAGTTTAGACTTGAAATTTACCAACAAATTAAAAATCTTAAATCAATTACTTGAACTATAAGTGAATGTCTATATATTGCTTAATTTTACTGAATTGTTTATATAGTAGTTGCCATAATTTATTTATATTACACAACAGTTATGTTATTATATGTTTTGGTTTAATATCGATAGTACTTGAAAATGTGAAATGAATGAATTTCATGAGCCATATATGTAACTACAAGAATGAAAAATAATAATGCATTTTGTTCCTTATTTGAAACTCAATGAAAAGTAAATAGTCAGATTAACATGACTATCAGTCTCACTATTTGACATGAGCTTATTTTTGTTTTGCATGAATTATAATGCTTTACGAATCTCTATTGATTGGAACCTCTATGTTGTACCTTGCCCTTGGCATGCGTAGCTTGTCTATTGGCTTATTGTCACCCAAACAAATCAAAGTCCTTGGAGGTTTGCTACAATTATATTTCATTTACTGTTGTATTTCTGTGCTTGTTTTTGGACTAATAGATTACAAGAGTTAGTGAATTTCAAAATGATGCCTAGAACTGAAAGAGGCCATGCCTTTTATAGAAGAAAACAGAGTTTATCCCTAAGTCTGGCTGTCTATTATTATTATATTTGACAAAAAAGGAATAATTACAACCAGAAAGCAAAGCTTTAATTATTACATTTATACAGTGAAGATTCCATGCTTTAGACTTTAGCTGGTCACAGGGCGTGTCCTATAGCGTAGTGATAAGAGAAGCATCAGCACAAGACGACAAGTGGAGTGGAACATTTTTTACCAGTCCCTATGAGGTAGCCAAACTGTAATGCATTGTGAATATAATTCATCGTTAATAAGGGCATTACTTGTTAATAGTGATGGTCAAATTTTTAAATTTTTAAAATTGATGTACATGAGTGCATAAATCATATTTATGGGCAGCAATATTTATGTCCATTTTTTTTATCTTACTATTTTTTTTAATATCACATGAATTAATGGTGACTTGAATCAACCTAAATGAGCGCACTTTATTATCACACCATATTGAGCGGTGGTCACTTTTTTTTTTTTTTTTTAAATTCCTAAGTTGTTTGTCATTTTATTTTAAAGTATCAGAACTATCTTTGCACTATGTCAGCAACCTTGTTGCAAAAATCATCGATTTCCGGCAATAACATGCTGATCGGCATGCTGCCAATCCGATAAGGATGAGATCAATGGCCAAAAATTAGACAAACCAGTCAATAAGTTGAATAGGGTGACTAATCGTTGATCAGCATGATAACGACGATAGCAAATCTGGTGAGTCTCATACCTAGATGGAAGAAAATGAAAAGAAGAAGAGGGGGAGAAGAAGAAGAAGGTACCTGGTCTGACAGCGCAGAGGAAGGGCTCGAGCGGAGCAAAGAAAGTGAGGCGATCCGACGAAAAAGATGATGAAATAGGAGAAGAAAAAGAAGAAAGAAGCGCAGATGATGTTTGAGAGAGAGAGAGAGAGAAATAGAGTGGTGAGGGCCGACCTAGTAGTAAACAAACATATATATTTATATATAGAGTACGACAAATTACATATACCCTCTGAAATTTGATAAAATTATATAAATATCTAAATATTGACCCTGATGTTTAAAAAAAATATATCAGTTTATGCCATCAGATTTTAAAAAATAATAATTTTTTTTTTCAAAACATTAATTGCCGAATAACCAATAAATCGCTAACCGCTGTCTCGCTGGTCGATTAGCAGTTAGCGATTTCCGCAACATTGGTCAGCAAACAATAAAAACAAGGTGTTTTGTTGTCATGATTTTGAACTTCTTAGCACATAAATTAAGGGATGGACACTTCAATACGTTACTATTAATGGGCTGTTAGAACTTAGAATCGGGTTTACTTGGGTGGTTCAATTCAATTCTATTTGGTTACAAAAATGAGGATTAATTAAATCAAAAACACAACTTTAAACTAGTTATTGCAAGCAACAAAGTGATAAAAATTAAACCGTACATACAGTGATTTAACCGAAACTATCTAAACTTAGGTTGAATCGATTAAATTCAGTTTGGCTTAAATAAATGCAGGAAGAAGAAGATATTTGTAATATATACAACAAATTGAGTTGAACGGTGTCCAATTTCGCTAAACAAAAGTTGACTGGATAAGGAATTGGAGGCATTTGTCATTTGGGTCAGGCCTGCACATGGGCGGGCTTATAACAGGCGGGCCGGGCCTTCTACTTCAAATTAGAAACACTAATAATCTCTTCATACGGTTTCGTTTTTCTGAAAATATACACACACACACCTTCATATGCATTTTTTTTTTAATTACTAGCCATTGAATCTGGAATATTTTCAAGTGAAAATGAGGATCTAAAAGTTAAATAAACAAATTATATATCTATTTTTTTAAGTTCACAATGTGTAAGGATATAATTTTACCTTAATATTTCATAGATAGCAACTAAAAGCATATTACAGTACAAATATATATATATGTATATGTATAGACACAAAACGATATTCTATTTTGACAGCATTCGATTGTTGAGCAGAAATAATATAGTCCTCTCCAACTTGCAAGTAAGTCCAAGGAAGGTATCTAACTTCTTTTTGTATGTGCTTTATCACAAAGGTAACATTAAGAAATAAAAGTAGCTTTGATTAAGACACTGAAGGAAGAAAATGATTTGTGAAACCATTAATGGACATTATAGAATACTAACAGTGAGCATCGATAGACAATAATGAATGATATCATACATCAAAGAAAAATTATATACGCGGCAACTGCCGGCATTTGGGAGAAACTTCTTCCTTCTCAACTGTATGTCTTTATAGGCTTAAGCAATAGCAAATTAGGAATGAGACCAATTTAATTATGTTCTCAAAATTTATTAGTCTTCTTCTGTTCTTCACATTATCTCAACTTTCATGAGAGGCTTTAGACTTTCATTCCTTGTAAAATTTCATTGCTTTAGAATTCCCTATTTGATTACACTCCGTACAAAATTCTGCAATGGAATTTTGTACTATATTGCATAAAATTAAAATATAATAACACATGATTAAAGATAGTTGACCATGAAAAGTTCAATGATTATTATTTTTTTTTTTACATCCACTCGTAACTCAAGTGATTGGTATATTTTCTTCTTATATTTGTGATAATATTCAAGTCTCACCATTGATATTTATCAGCTTGTGAATTAAGATTTTGGATCAGAAATTTTTTCTTTATAAGACTAGACATCTTACAATGTCAGAGAAATAAATTTTCAAATCACATGATAATATTTAATCTCTAGATTCTCGATAAATCCTAATAAACTCTTGACGATTAGGATTGAATTAACTTCGAATTTTGTATTAAAAAAAAAAATTACAAAGTGATGCTATAATTTACGCGGGATATATTATTTGTTTCTGTATTTTTAAGGAAATCAACAGAAAGTTTATTGGAATCTGTGTACCTCCGGCTTTACTGGTAATTAATGTCACACCTGAAAGAAAGTCCTAATGGATTACTGCAATTGTTTCAACTTTCAAGTTTCAACTACTCACGCTCCCTTGTGGACTAATAACCCGTTGTTGACCAATGCAACTTCTTTTATCCAAATAAAAATAATTTTATTTTTTCTACTTGTTTTTATTTATTTTGTTTTATTTAATGGGAAAATAAAAAAGGAAAAAATAAAAAAATAAAAAAAAATGTATTTTAACAACCATGTCTACTTTAATACTTTTATGTAATTTATCAAACATATTTATCTTATTTTTTTTATTAAGTTAATTATTAAAAACACTGATTTACAAAGTATCTATCTATTTATATTTTAAACCTCGGTTCTCCATCTGAGTTCAGTATGAGTTTTCTAACAAGTTGGTATTGGAGGAAAAAACAAATGCAAACATCAGATACGTTAGGTGTTATTTAATTACCCCTGAGATTAAAATCAAGTTTTTTAATTTATTAATATAAATTTAGAATAGATATTTCAATGTGCTGGACGTATAGAGTATAATTAGCCATTAAAACTTGAATCAATTTTTCCTTCATTCCATAGTTTCATTAACAACATTGACAGAGACTGGCGACATATCAGTGCAATATGATTAATGTCGGGATACAAAAGTCAAGGATAAAACGTTGAGGAGCCCAATCATGCAAAAGTGGAGTTCAATAAAGCCAAAATAGGAAGAAAGTGAAGTGTGAAACCAATAATGGTCACGGTAGAATAAGAATAGTAAGCATCAACAATGAAAAATTCAGTGACCGCTAGCCTTCTCCATATCAGATCATCTTTTCTAAAGAAGCTGAGAACCATCATTCCTTGTGCAATTTCATTGCCTTGGAATTTTGCTATTTCGCTACACTCCGTACAAAAATTCTACAATGGACTTGTTGGTTTCCATCATAAGTTCTTCACTGATAGAAACTGGCAAATTTCTCTGTGGCCATCATCCAAGCATCAAGAACTTCATCGTCTTCAAATCAAATCTCAGTGCTCTGGAAAAAGAGATGAATAGTCTTCTTGATCTAAGGAACAAAGTGATAGAAGATGTCGATTCATCTGATGCTCAGATGACACTGTGGCTCCGAGAGGTCGAACAAATCATGCTTGAAGTGAATTCAGTCCAAGAAGGTACGAGTGCCAATAATGAAAAACTTTGTGGATGTTTCTTTAATTGCAGTAAAAGGAGTAGACTTAGCAGGGAGACTGCCAGAATGCTCAAGGAGGTAGAAAGACTTCTCAAGGCAGGAGATATTGCTGCCAAAATGGTGGGTCGTAATTATTTGACAAAAGCAGTTGTGCATATCCCTGCACCTTCTATTGAAAAGCAAACAACTGCATCAGAAAATTTAGCTAAAGTTATGGAGTTATTAAATGACAAAGATGTTCTGAGAATTGGTGTGTGGGGCATGGGAGGGGTCGGTAAGACTGCTCTGGTAAAGAACTTGAACAACAAGCTCAAGGACAGTTCTTCAACACTTGCTTTTGGCATTGTAATATGGGCTACCGTGTCCAAGAAGCTGGATTTAAAAAATGTCCAACTACAATTGGCAGACAGATTGAACATGGAGGTGAAAATGGAAGAAAGTGTGGAGAGACTAGCTAATAGACTTCTCCAGAAGCTCCTAAAGGTGACATTTCTTCTAATCCTAGATGACGTTTGGGAGTCAATAGATTTAGATTGTTTGGGCATCCCACAACCTGAAGTTCATACAGGTTCTAAGATTATAGTGACTTGTCGCTCTCTAGAGGTGTGCAGGGAGATGAAGACTGACAAAGAAGTAAAAATGGATGCTTTGAATGATGAAGAAGCATGGCAATTGTTTGTTGAAAATGCAGGGAAGGAAGCTACATCAGAACACATTGAACCAGTTGCAAGAGCAGTTGCCAGAGAATGTAGCGGTCTCCCCTTGGCAATCATTACTGTGGGTACAGCTATGCGGGGAAAAACAATGATTGAACTGTGGAAGGATGCCCTGAGTGAGTTACAAAGACCAATTCCTCATGTCAGAGGCATAGAGGAAAAAGTTTACAAGCCCTTGAAGTGGAGTTATGATTCATTACAAGGTAAAAACATCAAGTCTTGTTTTCTGTACTGCTGTTTATATCCTGAGGATTATTCTATTGAAGTAAGTGAACTTGTTAATTGCTGGTTGGGTGAAGGATTGATAGATGAACAAAAAAATTACGAGGACTCTTATAATAGTGGAATAGCTTTAATTGAAAATTTGAAAGACTCTTGTTTGTTGGAATATGGATGCCGTAAGGGTACTGTAAAAATGCATGATGTGATCCGTGATGTTGCTGTATGGATTTCACATTCTTCAGAGGATGGATGCAAATCACTTGTCCGGTCCGGGATTGGCTTGATTCAAATATCAGAAGCTGAAATGTTGCAGTCTCTGAAGAGAGTCTCTCTCATGCATAATGAAATTACAAAGTTACCTGATTGTGGGATTTGTTGTCCAGAGACCATGAGTTTACTGCTACAATATAATCCCTGCCTCTATGAAATTCCTGATGGATTTCTTCTAGCATTTCAGTCACTAAGGGTCTTGAATCTATGTCGAACCAGCATCCAGTGCTTACCTCAATCCATTTCCAAACTGGAGGAGCTTCGAGTGCTTCTTTTACGGGGTTGCTCAGTTCTAAAAGAGTTATCTCAGCTAGGCGGGCTTAGTAAACTCCAAGTGCTTGATTGCTATGGCACTAGTATTAGCGAACTGCCAAGTGAAATGAGAAATTTGAGAAACTTAAGGCAGTTAGACCTATCCTATACTAACAAGCTAAGCACCATTCAAGATGGAATCATATCCGGATTCTCTAATTTGGAGGTTCTAGACATGACAGGTAGTGCTTACTATTTTAGACGTGTGACGCAAGAGGCAGAAGACGAGCATGCAACTTTCAAAGAACTGTCGTGCCTTGAGCATTTACTTGTCTTATCTATACGATTGAGGGACATTCCAACTCTAGACTCCAGAGGACATACCTGGATAGGTAGATTAAGAAGATTCGACTTTGTTATAAGTCAGCAGGGAGGACCCTACGTGCAAACTGAACATGATGGAAAGAGGGTGACAATACTTCACCATGATTTTTTAAGAGTTTGGACTAATCCGTTGTTGACCTATGCAACTTCTCTGGTCCTATGTTTTTGTAAACTGGATCTAGTGCCTAAAATGTTGGCCAAAACACCCGCTGATTGGTTTGCTGGTTTGAAATCTCTAACTATTAAATTATCTCGGTATAACTTCTCAGGTGATTATGCTTCCAAATTCGACCTACTACCAAACCTAGAGGAACTTCGTGTCTCTGATGTCATGGGCCTAGAGAGCATTTCACAGTTAATTCACGATCTCAGTTTGTCTAAACTACGAATAATAGGAGTTGAACGATGCCCTGACTTAAGATTTCTGCTGTGGTATGGTAATCCCAACCTTAACACAGAAATGCTGGAAGTAATCGAAGTTGGATTCTGTGATAGGCTGTGTGAGCTCTTTCGGCATACTCCTGGGGGGACTGAAGCTGCAGTCTCCTTTCTCCCAAACCTACGAAAGATACAGGTGGAATGCTGCAACGCGCTCACAAAGCTTCCTCTGAGGGACCTGAATCCAAATACCATAGAAGAGATAAGAGGAGATCCGCTTTGGTGGCACAACTTGGAGCAGGGCAGTGATGCAGATACCAAGGTACGTCTACAGAATTTTTTCAAACCTGAAAACTATTGGAACGGGCTTGTGAACCGGTTAAGGTCCTCCTAAGAGACGAAGATGATTCAGGCCGATTACACCCTGCACAATCAGTGGAAAATTCATGAGAAAGGTGGATTTTTCTGGGGAGTAGATATCTGCTAGACTACATGTCATGTGTATAAAGGCTTTTACTCGTATTATTTTTATGTATTGAAATGTTATTTTTGTTGAATTAAAATTTGTCTAAAGAGACTCCAAAACTACTGCTGTAATTTCTGATATTGTAGATGTTTATGTTGTTGTTTTCGGTTGATGCAAGCTGCTGCTGCTGGAAAGCTTGATGTTGCAGTACATCTATTTTGTAAATTTTTTGTTGTTATGGTCCATGTGTAATGTTTGGTTATGACTAAAGTGTATTTAGTTATTTTTATTGGTCTGATATGTATTAGTTTTATTAAGTTGCACTTAGTTCAATGGTTAGTGGTGTTAAGTGAGATTTGATAGTTTATATACTGTCAGAAATGGGCTGCTGTACTCATTGTTTTGACAGCTTTACTTAGCTGTTTTACACCTTGTAACTGATGTATATTTTTTGCTTCATTGGACGATGAAATGTAGAGGAATTATTTCTTCTCTCTGTGTATGTGTTATGCTTGCTGTTTCAATGGTTCATATCTGAGCAGATTTTATGTTTATGTTTATGGTATGTTGATGTACTGACATTCTAACAGTGGTATCAGAGCTCTATTCTTGAGGGGTTGTGAGGTTTTGTCTTCAGTTTATTGAGTGCTTGTGAGGTTTCAAACACTAGAGAGTGAGTGTTAAACACCCATAAGTGCAAACATGGCTACTGGAAGCAATGCAGGCCTTCATGTTCCTCAATTTTCTGGGGAAAACTATCAGATATGGACTGTAAAGATGAAGTCCTATCTAAAAGCCTTCGGGTTATGGGAGTATGTAGAAGACGACAAGCAAGTTCCTCCATTGAGAGCAAATCCTACGATTGCTCAAATGAAGCAGCATGAAAAAGAGAAGATGAAGAAGGACAAGGCAGTGACATACTTGCATTCTACCCTATCTGACTCAGTCTTCACAAGCATCATGCACCTTGACTCCAAAATTAATATGGGACGAATTGAAGAACAGGTTTGAAGGTAGTGAGAGGGTGAAGTCAGTGAAGTTGTTGACACTTAAAAGGGAGTTTGAAAATTTGAAAATGAAGGATTCTGAGACAGTAAAGGACTACTCATCCAAGCTGTTAGATTTGGTGAACCAAATGAGATTGTTTGGTGATGCAGTGGAGGACTACAGGGTAGTTGAAAAAATGTTGGTAAGTTTGCCTGATAAATTTGAGGCAAAAGTTGCTGCTATTGAAGAATCATGTGATTTGAGAGCATTATCAATCTCAGAAATGGTGTCCAAACTGCAAGCTCAAGAACAAAGGCTTGCATTGAGGAATGATGGTGACATGGAGGAGGCTTTCCTTGCCAAAAATAAAGGAAAGTATCAAGGCAAAGGAAAGCAAAAGAAAACTGGTTTCAACAATAAAAATGGTGACAACAAAGGCAAAGGCAAGATGGATGTAGCAAGTTCAGAATCTAGTCCAAAAGCAAAATTTCCACCATGTACCACTTGCAAGAGAACAAATCATCTTGCAAGGGATTGCTGGTACAAAGGGAAACCACAAGTTCAATGCACATTCTGCAAGAAATGGGGACACAAGGAACAATATTGCAGGGCCAAGCAAAGTCAACAAACTCAACAGCCTATGCAACAAGCTAACTATACTGATGATCATGTTAGTCACGATCACTTGTTTATGATGTCACAAGAATGTATGACAGCTTCTACAGAGACCTGGTATGTTGACAGTGGGTGCACAAGCCATATGACTCGAGATAAAAGTCTGTTCACCACACTTGACAGGAATGCAACAACAACAGTGAAGCTGGGGAATGGTAACACTATGAAAGCTGCTGGAAGAGGTAAAATTCTTATTCAAACTAAATCAGGTCCTAAGATTATTGATGATGTATTATACATACCTGATTTGGCACAGAATTCACTTAGTGTTGCACAACTATTGAAGAGGGGCTATTCATTGATATTTGAGGGAATTTTTTGTATCATCTTAGACTCTAAGAAATCTGAAATTGTGAGGGTCAGGATGCATGATAATAGCTTCCCCATAGACTTTAATCAAGTCAAACAAAAGGCCCTTATATCTAAGCATGATGAATCTGACTTATGGCACAAGAGATTAGGCCATTTCAACTTTGATGCCTTGAATTATATTCAAAAGAAGGGCATGGTTGAAAGGCTGCCAGATTTGCACAGAGTTGAGGGATTGTGTAGTTCATGTCAGACTAGAAAGTTACACAGGAAGCCTCATGTTTCAGGAGGAGTTATTAGAGCCAAACACAAATTAGAACTAGTGCATTCAGATTTGTGTGGACCTATGAGCACTCCATCCTTAAACCAAAGTCTGTATTTCTTGCTTTTTATTGATGATTTCACCAGGATGACTTGGGTTTATTTTTTGAACAACAAATCACAGACCTTTGACATGTTTAAAAGGTTTAAAGCAATGGTAGAAAATGAAAGTGATTGTAAATTGAAGAAGTTTAAAACTGATAATGGAGGTGAATATACCTCAAGCATATTCCAAGAATTCTGTCAGAATCTAGGCATTAAGCATCAATTGACAGTACCATATTCTCCTCAACAGAATGGTGTGTGTGAGAGGAAAAATAGGACTGTAATGGAAATGGCTAAAAGTCTTTTGGCAGAAAAGAGGCTTCCTAAGCAATTCTGGGCCGAAGCTGTATATGCTTCAGTTTACATTCTTAATAGGCTTTCTACAAAAGCAGTGATAGATGCAACACCTACGGAAGCATGGTCAAGTCTCAAGCCAACTGTAAAGCACCTAAAGGTCTTTGGTTCTATTTGCTACATGCACGTTCCAGATGCAAAGAGAACAAAGCTCAGAAATGGGTATTTTATTGGGCTGTGCTGTGAATTCCAATGCTTATAGGGTGTATAATCTGAAAACAAAGAATATTTCAGTATGTAGGGATGTTAAGATTGATGAGAATGCACACTGGAATTGGGAGAAAAATGTAGTTGAAAGAGATGTGAAGCAAACACAAGTGAATTTGGGGCCTAATATGAATGCAGATTGTGATAGAGATTCAAGCAATGAATTTGATTTTGATGATAGTGCAGTGGTTGAGTTTGATTCGTAGATTTTGAAGACAAGGTCACTTGATGATGTCTATGAGAGATGTAACATGATGATCAATGAGCCTTCTTGTTATGAAGAAGCTGCTCAAATGGATGAATGGAAGCTTGCCATGAAGGAGGAGCTGATGATGATAAATAAAAACCAGACTTGGGAATTGGTTCCAAGGCCAAATGATAGAAAAGTAATTGGAGTCAAATGGGTTTATAGGACCAAACTTAATCCTAATGGTTCTATAAACAAATACAAGGCAAGACTTGTTGTAAAGGGCTACTCTCAAGTTGCAGGGGTGGATTTTGGAGACATGTTTGCTCCTGTGGCTAGGCATGAGACAATAAAATTACTTGCTGCAATTTCTGCTCAAAATGGATGGACCATGTACCATATGGATGTCAAGTCAACATTCTTGAACGGAATCTTTCAAGAAGAAATTTATGTTGAGCAGCCTCCTGGTTTCATCATTGTCAAACATGAAGGGGATGTCTACAAGCTTCATAAAGCTTTGTATGGCTTGAAACGGGCTCCTAGGGCCTGGTATAGTAGGATAGACTCCTACTTTATGCAAATGGGGTTTAAAAGAAGCCAAAATGAGGCCACTTTATATGTCAAAACAGATGGAAATGGGGCCAAGATAATTGTATCTCTGTATGTAGATGATTTGCTGTTGACTGGAGGTGATCAAGCTGGAATTCTGGAATTCAAGAAGTGTATGCTGACTGAGTTCGAAATGACAGACCTTGGTGAGATGAACTATTTCCTTGGCATGGAAATTCATCAAGAAAAGAGTGGCATTTTCCTTGCTCAAAGAAAATATGGGATTGATATATTGAGGAAATTTAAAATGGAAAATTGTAATGAAGTTGTGACTCCATTGGTTGTCAATGAGAAGCTTACAAAGATGGATGGTGATGGAAAGGATGACGAAAGCCATTATAGAAGCCTTGTGGGCAGCTTGTTGTATCTCACTGCCACTAGACCAGACTTGATGTATGCATCAAGCCTTTTGTCTCGGTTTATGCATGCTCCAAGTCTCACACATTTAAGTGTTGGTAAGAGGATTCTCAGATATTTGAAGGGCACTCTAGATTATGGTTTATGGTATGAGAAGAGTGATGGTAAATTGATTGGATATGTTGACAGTGATTGGGCAGGATCACTGGATGACTCAAAAAACACAACTGGTTTTGCATTCTCTTTAGGCAGTGGGGTCTTCTCATGGAACTCAAAGAAGCAGGAGGTTGTTGCTCAATCTACTGCAGAGGCTGAATATATTGCAGCTGCTGCTGCTACAAATCAAGCCTTATGGTTGAGGAAGATTCTTGTTGATTTGCAGCTTCAACAGACTAGTGCTTGTGTGATTTTGTGTGACAATTTGTCTGCCATTACTATGGCAAAGAATCCTGTGCATCATGGCAGAACAAAACACATCAATGTAAAATTTCATGCCATTAGAGAGGCTGAAAGAAATGGAGAGATTGAGATGCAACACTGCAGGTCTGAGGATCAGGTTGCTGACATTTTTACCAAAGCATTAGCCTCAGGTCCATTCATGGTTTTAAGGGCAAAGCTTGGAGTCTCTAAGAAAAATTTTAAGGAGGAGTGTTGAATTAAAATTTGTCTAAAGAGACTCCAAAGCTACTGCTATAATTTCTGATATTGTAGATGTTTATGTTGTTGTTTTCGGTTGATGCAAGCTGCTGCTGCTGGAAAGCTTGATGTTGCAGTACATCTATTTTGTAAATTTTTTGTTGTTATGGTCCATGTGTAATGTTTGGTTATGACTAAAGTGTATTTAGTTATTTTTATTGGTCTGATATGTATTAGTTTTATTAAGTTGCACTTAGTTCAATGGTTAGTGGTGTTAGGTGAGATTTGATAGTTTATATACTGTCAGAAATGGGCTGCTGTACTCATTGTTTTGACAGCTTTACTTAGTTGTTTTACACCTTGTAACTGATGTATATTTTTTGCCTCATTGGACGATGAAATGTAGAGGAATTATTTCTTCTCTCTGTGTATGTGTTATGCTTGCTATTTCAATGGTTCATATCTGAGCAGATTTTATGTTTATGTTTATGGTATGTTGATGTACTGACATTCTAACAATTTTACCTTTTGAAACTGAGGTTAGTTCTAAAAGCATGTTACATACAAAATCAGTCGCATATATATGATGAATTTGAGCATAAAATAAATAAGATATTACTTCATGCCTTCATCCCACCATTCATTAAATTACCAAATTGATTCAAGGTCCTAGACATGACATCCGATGCTTACATTGGGATATGATGAAAGATGCAGAAGACACTAAGACTTGTTTGCTATAATTTTCACAGTGCTGAATGATATGATTCAGATACAAAAATAACGGAGCAGATGTGAGGTACCACTGCTGGTTGTATCTGGTATTCGTAGTTTAAATTTTCTGTTCTTTTTTCCAGCATCAGGATTTTTTTTTTCCTATATACAAACCAAGTATTAAAAAGATTTAGCTGGTCTGTTAAAAGATTTATGTTATATAATTTAGTAGTTGATTCCCTCATATAAAATGTCCTTAGAGTGTATCACACTCGTTAAAGTTTGGATGACCTGTTGATTATATGGTTCATATTTGTATATATGTAACATATGAGGCTAGTTGATAAAGTGAAGAGGATAAGCTAATAGGCCTAGACCCGAAGCGGTATGGTACAACATATTTTTTGTAAGGGTACTTTCAGAATTAGGGTTTGATATAGATAACTACTGTAACTCTATCGAAAGTTTAGTGAAATTTTTTCAACTGTACGAGAGTAGATGTAAACATATCGTTGAACCACTATAATTCTTTATGTTATTTTTTATTCTTCATATTTTATTATCTCTGTCTCAATACATGATTCAAATGCAAATTAGAGCTGTTGTCATAATATTATGTAGGAAAGTATGAGAAAGATGGATTTTTCTGGAGAGTAGATATCTGCTAGGCTACATGTCATGTGTATTAAGGCTTTTGCTCGTATTATTTTTATGTATTGAAATGTTATTTTACCTTTTGAAACTCAGGTTAGTTGCTAAAAACATGTTACATACAAAATCATTACATATAGATGGTGAATTTGAGCATAAAATAAACAAGATATTGCTTCATGCCTCCATCCCACCATTCATTAAATTACCAAATTGATTCAAGGTCC
Source organism: Dimocarpus longan (assembly GCA_022984855.1). NCBI lineage: Eukaryota > Viridiplantae > Streptophyta > Magnoliopsida > Sapindales > Sapindaceae > Dimocarpus > Dimocarpus longan. The sequence goes on from CM041014.1 coordinate 18,330,612, forward strand.
TAGACATGACACGCAGTGCTTACATTTGGGATATGATGAAAGATGTAGAAGACACTAAGACTTGTTTGCTATAATTTCACAGTGCTGAATGATATGATTCAAATACAAAAATAACAAAGCAGATGTGAGGTACCACTGCTGGTTTGTCTGGTATTCTTAGTTAAAATTTTCTGTACTTATTTCCAGAATCTGGATTTTTTTTTTTCTAGTATACAAACTAAGTATTAAAAAGATTTAGTTGGTCTGTTAAAAGATTTATGTTATATAATTTAGTAGTTGATTCCTTCATGTAAAATATGTCCTTAGAGTGAATCACGCTGGTTAAGGTTTGGACGACTTATTAATTATACAGCTCATATTTATATAACATGTGGAATTAGTTGATAAAGCGGAGGAGACAAGCCGATAAGCTTAGATCTAAAGCGGTATGGTACAACATATTTTTTGTAAGAGTAATTTCGAGATTAGGGTTTGATATAGATAACTACTGTAATTCTATTGAAAATTTAGTGAAATTTTTTTAACCATATAAGAGTATATATAAGTATATTGTCGAATCACTATAATTCTTTATGTTATTTTTTCTTCTTCATATTTTATTATCTCCGTCTCAATACATGATTCAAATGCAAATTAGAGCTGTTGTCATAATATTATGTAGAGAAGAATAACAAAAAAAAAAACTTCATTGCAGTCTTTGAAGAATCAAAAAATATCAAATTTTTAAAATTCTTTAAGAAACAGCTCTATTCATCTCTAACTTTTTTAAAACCCTTCAAAAAAATTCAAAACATTAGTCAACTGACGGTCGATGGTGACTTTATGTAATTTAAATTGTAATTTAATAATTTAAATTTAGAATATTTTAAAATTTTTAATTTATAAATTCATTATTTTATGAGAAAAATCCTGTAATTTATGTGTGATTAACAACAATCAACGGTAAAAATATCTTTCTACACAATCTATTAATGTTGACAATCAGATAACTGACGGTTTTGACTTTTTTGAAGAGTTTTGAAAAAGTTAGGGATAAAAAAAGTTATTTTCAAAAAAACTTTAAAAAATTAATATTTTTCGAAACCTTAAAAATAAAAATAAAAATTTTCCAAAAGAAAGGAACTTAATTATTCTTCGTGATATAATAAGATAATTAACTAGTTTTCACAATGGAAGACAAAAACATAAGGAGATCTTTTTTGCTCTAGTGCAATAAAATGATTGAGTTTTAAAAATATCATTGAAAGATTGAAATTAATTTTTTTAATACCTTTGGTATTCACCAACAATGAAAATAGTTTGTGAACGAAGAGTGTAAATTCTTATGAACTATTTCCTTTGTTTGCGAGCTATAATTAGTGGTAATTGATTTCAATTTATGGGTAACATTTTCAAAACTCACCTGATTTTCAATTCTATATCACACGGTTTTCTTTTTTCTTTTTCCCGAAATCACATGTTTTTACTAACAAAATTGAATAGAAATGAAACATGTACCGTGCATCATAATTTTAAGATTGTAACAACTGCGTTTGACAGCTTCCAAGCAGGTGCACCAAACCTGTTCGGGGAACTTGGCTGGAACTTTTCAATTCTTAGGTCAATAATTCAGCTGTCAAGCCAAAACCAGATGAATAGTAATACCAGGCAAGTTCATAGCAAGTCAGACTGTCTTTCTTGTGACCTTCACTTCTGATAAAAAAGGGGTTCACAAAGATCATTTTCTATTTGCTCGTTACTTGTGAGTAAGATGATTTATTTGTAATTTCTGAGAAAACTTGTATACTTCGCAAATTATAATAAGCTTCAAATATCTTTGTTTACCAAATTTCTTCCATGGCAGTGGCAACTAGGCGTATATAAATATTAGTTCATTGTAGTTGAAAATTAACATCAAAATTTCACAGTCAAATCCTATTTCATCTATTAAAGTGAGATATGAAATATTTAACTCATCTTAAAAACAACATGAACTTTGACCTTCCATCAGCTGAGAAAGTTAAGCAGTTGGAAAATTTTCAAAGAGATTGTAATCAGTGGCTGCAGGAATTCACAGGGCCATGACTCCCTTAAAAAATTATTTTTTTCTTTAAAAAATATTTATAACTTCACCTTAATATCTTGTAACTTCTCCAATTTTTCCCCTAAAAACTATATGTTTTAATATAATACTGCATTCAAACAAAACATTTGACTCTGCCCCAAATATTGACTTCAATCAAGCAAAACATCCCACTCCGCTGCAATATTGGCTTTGTGGACATTTGAAAAGTAAAGAAACTGATATCAGAAGTCGAAGGAAAGAACTTGCTTGGCAATTGACATTTCAGAGAGTCTCCTTCCTACCCAACTAGATGTCTTGATACGCTTAAGCAACAGCTGATCCGATAACAAATTATCACCAAATTCCAATTTGTAAACATCAAGTTTTCACAATTGTAAAATCACCTGCCATTTGTATCTCAGATCATCTTTCCTGAGAGGCTGCAAACTTGCAATCCTTGTGCTGAAAATGCAGGGAAGGTAGCTACTTCTGAACATATTGAGCCCATTGCAAGAGCAGTAGCAAGAGAATGTAGTGGTCTGCCATTAGCAATCATAACTGTGGGAAAAGCCATGAGAGAACAGACAAGGATTGACTTGTCGAAGGATGCCCTAAGTGAGTTAAGGAGTTCATATGTTCCTAACGTCTAATGCATAGAGACCAAAGTTTTCAAGCCCTTGAAGTTGAGTTACAATTCTTTACAAGGAAAAAACATCAAACCTTGTTTTTTACACTGCTCTTTATATCCTGAGGATTTCCCTATTAAAAATGCAAGCAAACTCATCAAGTGCTGGCTGGGTGAAGGTTTGATAGAGGGACAGAAAAATTATGAGGACACTTATAATAGAGGAATGTCATTGATTGAGAAGCTAAAAGACTCTTGTTTGTTGGAACATGGAGATCGTGAGGGTAAGGTAAAAATGCATGATGTAGTTCGGAGTGTGTTGCTGTATGGATTTCATCTTGTTTGGAAAATGAATGTAAAGCACTTGTCCAATCTGGGATTGGTTTGACTCGGATTTCAGAATCCGAAATATCTACAACTCACAAACGAGTTTCTTTCATGCATAACAAAATAATAGAGGTTTTTTATGAGATTTGTTGTCCAGAGATTGTGAGTTGACTGCTAAAAGGTAATCTCCCCCTTGAGATAATTCTTGACAGATTTCTTCAAGCATTTCAATGACTTAAGGTCTTGAATCTATGTGGAACCTGCATCCAATTGCTACCTCAATCAATTCTGAAATTGTGTGACCTTCGAGTGCTTGTTTTAAGCGATTGCTCTTTTCTGGTAATCTCCGCTAGGCAGGCTTAGTAAACTCCAAGTGCTTGATTGCAGTGGCACTCGTATTAAAGAATTGCCAAGTGAAATGAAAAATTTAAGAAACTTAAGGAAATTATACCTATTCTGGACGCTCAAACTAAAAACCATTCCAAGCGGGATTGTGTCTACCTTATCTAGTTTGGAGGTTCTAGACATGACACTCAGTGCTTGCACATGGGGCGTAAAGCAAGAGACAGAAGAAGAGCAAGCAAGTTTCAGAGAGCTTTTGTGCCTTCAGCATTTACTTGTCTTATCCATACGATTGAAGGACATTCCGAATCTTTGCTCCAGAGGACATACCTGGATAAGTAGATTTATAAGATTCCAGTTCATTATAGGTCGGTATCAAACAGCCTTCTAGCAAACTGAGCTTGATGGAAAGAGGGTGACTATAATTAGCCTTGATGTTTCAAGATATAGGATTAACCCGTTGTTAACCAGTGCAACTTCTCTGATCCTAGATAGTTGTGAATAGGAAACGATTGAAATGTGAAGCAGAGAACCCATTAATTGCCTTGCCAATTTGAAATCTCTCACTATTGCAAATTCTACATTGTGTGGCTTATCAAGAGATAACACTTCCAAATTAAACCTACTACCAAACCTAGAGGAACTTCGTTTCCTTGATGTCAACGACCTCTATAGCATTTCAGGGTTAACTGACAGGCCTGGACTCCGTTTACGTAAACTACGAGTAGTAGAAGTTACCGAGTGTCCTCGGTTAAGATTTCTTTTCCGGTATGGTTATCAGAAGCTCGACACAAAAAAGCTGGATGTAATCAAAGTTAATCTCTGTAATAACCTGTGTGAGCTCTTTCAGCATACTGCTGAGGGGACTGAAGCTCGAGGCTCTCCTGTCCCAAACCTACGAATAATAGAAGTGAAAAACTGCAATGCGCTTAGGAAGCTACCTCTCAGGGACCTGAATCCAAGTACCATACAAGAGATAAGCGGGGATGAAGTTTGGCGGACCAAACTGGAGCAGGGCAGTGAGGAAAATACCAAGGAACATCTGCACCATGTTTTCAAACCTGTCAAGGATGCAAGACCCCAACTTGAACGGACTCTACAGGGAGATACCTACCTCAAGGAAACATGAAAAGGTGAGTTGCTCTTATTTTGTTCTGTATTGAAATTTTATTAGCAATTTTTCGTATATCATTTTTTAAGTTTGGTCATAACAAACATTTTATATACATGCATTGTAAGTGAAGTTCTAGATTTACAGCCATCAGAGGTGAATAAATCTTGCATGCTTTAAAAGTATGATATAATATATGAAATAACAAAAGTTTTGTTTATCCTATATGTTTTGTTTTATAAATGCTTTTAAATGAAATTTGATTTATTCCTTATAATCTATAACATTTATTGGTGTTGATAAACTTTTAGTTTTATATATAGTTTTGATTTAATATTTATTACTTGATTTTACTTTATTTTTAAGAGGTTGGCACTAATTCAAGTAAGAAAACGGACAGGACCAAAAGTAATTAATTGGACAAGCACGTCCAAGTAGAAATTTCCACACAACCGTCCCTCCCACTTGTAAATTTATGGACAAGGGTTAGACTTGACCTGATAGAAACCAAGGAAGCAAACTTAATAATCTTTTGAACGTCAATGGAAGGCCTATGACAAGGGCTAAAACTAAAAGAATAAAGAAGATTTTAAATTGATTTATTCAAGATATTTGGGCTAAGAGTATTACACAATAAGGGTTGGACGGCATGAAAAAGACACCGAAGCTTTAAACATGATATTAAGTCCAAGATCATAAATAATGAAGGTTTAGATGGCTATTTGAAGGCACATTGAATTTTAATTTGTTTTTATTACATATTGAGTCATTAGTTTATATATTGGACTGTCAAATTTAATTATTTTAAGCTTAAACTTAGTTATTTTAAACTCAAGTGGGGTGTATTAAAGAGCTAGGGTGTTCATACAAGGGTTAAAAACTAGGGTTTATTTATTTTGCTTACAAAAGGCTATGCAAGCTTCAGAAATGGCAGTAGACATTTGTAACTTAAAAAAATTGAGTTTTTCTCTCTTCGTTCATCAAGAACTTCGAGATTTATCAAGTTAAATCTTTGATTTATTGTTCTAGACTTATCTCCCTCTTCTTTCTCTTGTTCTTGGAAGTGGAGTCTTTATTATCTTGATTTGTGGTTTGTTAATTATTAAGTCAAGATATCTTTCTTCTTATTTTCTTTTATTTGTGCCTGAATTAAATTTTCTTGAAATTATTAATTCAATTAATTGTGTGTGTCGTATTATTATATATGAAATTTGTATTATGAACTTTACCAGCTTATTGTTATATGTTTTGGTTTATTATCGATAGCACTTGAAAATGTGAAATGAATGAATTTCATGAACCATATAACCGTAAGAATGAAAAATAATCATGGAATTTTGTCCCTTATTTGAAACTCAATGAAAAGTAAATAGTCAGATTAACATGAGTATTAGTGTCACTATTAGCCGTGAGCTTATTTTTGTTTTGCATTAATTATAATACTTCACGAATCTCTATTATCTGTTACTTTGTTTATTGCTTGATTAATGTTTTGTGCATTAGGAAGTCCTCTCGAAAGTTTATTCAATTCACATATGCTGCTTTATTCTGAGATATATTTCTGCTGGTTCTGCAGTCACTGTTCCGTGTCACTGCACTGGTGACTGGCTGAATGCTCTTATACTTTCATTTTCAAATCGCACTTTACTTTCAGAAACCTTTCAACATTGCATTTTCAGATGGTTTGTTTCCAAATTCTAATACTGATTAAAAGGAAAGGAAAATATATAGCCGGACGCTCTACATGCTAATATTCTGGCTTTAAATCATTAACAATTGCAAGTTGCTCTGCTTGTTCAAGATAACCAATTATTGCAAGTTCCATGAGCATTCGAGCTTGACCTACTACCAAACCTAGAAGAACTTCGGATCCTTTTTTGGATTATTAAATTGTTTTCAAGTTGCCCCGGTCTCTATCGTTTCAAACCCAAGGATAATCAAATTGCCTATCTCAGCAACTTGAAAACAATGTGCAAGCACCTAGTGTTGTGGCCAAGTCTAGAGCAGCTTCAAGTGATCAACTGCCTCAACCTCAGAAGCTGCATCTAACTAACTAGAATGCAAGAGGAGGAGGACTCTGGTCCTACTACTGAAAACAGGACTCTAATATTACCAAATCTAAAGCATTGTTTCAGAGGTGGGACCTGCACTTCACTCCGACTGATCACATTGTAACAGGTTGGACCCTGTGAAGAACATGAGAAAGGTGGATCTTCCTGGAAACAAGTTGTAAATTGGAAGATTCCGATTCTGTATCCTTCTTCCATTATCTTCCTTTCTGGTTCAAATTGGTTCTATGGAGAATTTCATGTAAATTAAGTTTTATTTTTCCTCAAAATCTAGGTTAATCTTATACTAGTAGTTGGAGCTTACTGTAACTTACCAAAATTAAATACTACATATACAGTTGAAAACTTACTCACATAACACCGTAAAATATTTACTCTCACGACAATAGGAAAAAGCTTCTCACACATGTCAATAAGTATGAATAATGAAACTCGAACCCCTAACATATCCATACCAAGATTAAACAATTTTATACGAGTCTAAAAATCTACTCACATCCACATAATACCAAGAGATATCATTCTCCAAATAAAAATAAATAAATAATACTAAAAAAATATCTACTTTCACAATTAAAGTACAAATATCCTCATACAAAACCATAGATACACATGTTGAGAGTCGAACCACTATTTAAAGAAAAAAATCACTTGAAGTATTTTTAACTGACAAGATATAATAGGATTATTTAGGTTTAATTTTATTATTTAATGAATGAACTTGCTTAACAAATACACTCGATCATAGTTTGACATTTGAGTAGTACTTTTGTAAAATAATATATAGGGAAAAAAGGAGCAAAATATTATTCAATGGAAATTTTCATCAATCATCATGAAAACAAAATTCTCACCACAGAAAATTTGCACCAGTATGGTAATAAATAATATATATATGTACTAGAATAGAATAACAGATGATGATGAAGAGTTACAAGGTGGGGCTATTATTTACATATTACAACTGATTATTGGGAATATATCATCTGTTCGTGTTATTTACAAAGTCAAACAGAACGATGAAAACCCAGAAACATAATATCCACAATTCCTCATCATTCATTGTCAAGCCCCCACCCTCTATTGCCTCAAATCATTGTCTACATTTCCACCCATAAGTATTAACACTGTTAATGAACCTCCCAGGAGATCAAAAGAATTACTACACACCTGGAAAATACAATGAAGCGACAAGTTTGTCACATAACTGTACTACACATAGAATTTTGTAAATCAGAAATATCAACTTTAAGTTCTGATTGTCACACAGTAAATGACATTGAAAAATTATGGTGAATGGAAATTCACGGTTATGGTGATGCATGCATCGACTGTGTTGGTGATTCAGCTGGGGGAAAAATAATTTCAAATCCAGCGATCAACTAAATATAACAAGCTACAAATAAATTTGCACTTTGAACTAAGAACCAACTAATTTTTCATGCTCACATAATCTCTAGAGCTCAGAAAATACTTGCGAATATCTTCAACCAGTCAACACAAAGCAATCAGACCATATTAAAACAGGCCCTTTTGTCAGACACAAGTGTCCATGATGAAAAATGCACTCACATGTCCCCTGTGCAAAACTTTAATTATGGCAAACACAAATTGGTTGTACCTTAGAAAAAATTGAAAGTACACATATTCAGTAGATTAATGAGCTAAGTGAAAAGCAAGATGATTAGCAGATTTTTGTGCTGGGAAAATAACAAAATGACGTAGAATATGCAATATTTGGCAACGCAAGTATTATGTTTTCACGTGTACAATGTATGAGTGCCAAAGCTTATAATTTCACTCTGAAGCACCCTAAAAATGTTACATTCATGTTTCAGAAAAAAAAAAAAAAGTGCATTCATATACTTGCTAAACTTTATGAGAGAACCAGACCAGTTATCAAGCTAATTGAGATTGCAAAGTCACAAACACAAGTACTCAATATCTAACTAAAATTTACAACGAGACCATAAAAGATTACCTCTAATCAAACTCACCACCTTCATCTTCAAAATGATTCTCCATTTTCAGGCCTTCAATGTTATTATTTACAAACTTGAGTTGAGCCTCCATTCTTGAGCTCTCACTATTATTTACAATCTCAAGCCGAGTTTTGCTTTTAGGGCTGTCACTGTTATTTACAAAGCCATTAGTTTCTATTGGCATCCGAGGAACATTCAAACCAATTTCTTCGATGCCATTGTTAAGTTCGGCCACTGAAGCACCACTGTCAGTTACAGAGTCAAGAGAGCCAGAGCTGCTCCTGTGAGGAAGATAGCCATTTTCAGACAGCCCTGACCTCTGGTGCAACATTTGGCCATTGCTACTACTATCTACAGCAGGAACCCTGCAGGACAACAAAATTTCATGGCTATCAACAAGAACTTCCACAGCCATGCACCAAAATAAGCGGAGAAAACAAGAATAAAATGAAGAACCTTGCATAACAAGGAAAAGGTTTTTCGTTATGCAGCTATCAAAATTGCACCCAGATTGTCCGTTACACAGAATAAACAAGGAAACCAAAACCATAAGAAATTTGCAATTAACATTAAGCCATATGTCTGCTTAACTAATAGATCCCATAAACAAAGTAAAATACTGTTAAAATATATATATATATATATCAGATTGAAGAGAAAAGGCATGACACAAAATAGAGTAATATTAACTATACATGACCATGTAAAATTACTTGTATTAATAGCTGTACATAGGATACATAATAAACAGAAGACAAGCTCAGAAAGCCAAACTTGAAACTTCAAAGATGAAAAGGGAAGTAATACTAATAGCAAGGAAGCATCCCTAAAATTGGTTAAGTAGATGGCCCTATCGAAGTTCAGATCACCTTGATTGCTGAAATTTGGGACTCTGAAGATAGTTGAAAACAGGAACCAAATCTTTTGACCTAGCTTCAATCATGCGGGTTGGAATCCTTTCAATTTCTACTTCCCCTTTCAAATCATTTCGGTTTTCTGTTTTAATGGCCTCTGACATCATCGACTGAAAATATATCTAACAAGCAATGGCACCAAAAGATTTTTAGTAGTCACATATCAACCAAAACATTTGAGCGATTCAATAAACAAATTCCTATTTGAAAAGATTACAAAACAAGGAAATACCTGTGGTTTTGCCCACAACGGAATGTGAACTTGATGCATCTGGAGTTCAGCTTCTGAAATATACAAATGATGTTTATCTTCAGCATTGACCTTTGTTTTCTCAACTGTACCCCTAGCTTCGGAGTAGGTCCAATTTCCCCCATTTGGGTCTTCTGGGTATATCTTATTGCTGTCCAAAGTTCCATTCTCACCATAAATATCTAAGTTATCTTCACGTTCTCTACGAGTTTGTTTCTGACATATATTCCACTTCTGAATTGCCTCAACTACTAATCTAGAATCACTTTCAGCAACTGAATCGTAGGCAGTGCCTAGTCCAGAGACACCCATTGTTGGATTCAGACCAGGTGATATTCGTAGTCCGTATTGCATCATACATCCTGAGGGAGAAAAAACCAAAAGGTGGTACTTTGTCTTTGAAGAGTTGCCCCCGGCATACATGTCATTATTGCCTTTACAGTTGTGGAAAGATGAAGCAATGGCCCCTGATAGGGGAGTCACTCTTCCTGTTGCAGCTGCTGTGGCACCAGTTACAGAGCCTCTCCAACCATTAGCTCCATTCCTAATTCGGCTAACAACAGAGAGTGTAACTGGAGGACCAGATGCACAAAGGTTCTGTTGAGGAAAACTTGAATTGGAAGGCCATCGAACTCCTGACTTCGCCATGACACCAAGGCCACTATTTTTCGAGGTAAAACCACCATCAGCAGACTGAAAACAAACAGATCCCCCTGAAGGATTTATAGCAAATAAATGGCTTGTACCCCTAGATGAACTAATCATAATCCAGTTGCTGTCTTCACTGAAACTAATGTCCTGTATAACCTGAATCAAAGAAGACGAAGAAAAATGGACAAAAGATAAGTGAATGACTGACAAGGAGATGTACAACAAAAACAATTCAACGGATACTGTGCTCTTACAGCGTTTGTCAAACCACGTTGCAGCCTGTAAAGGTGAACATAAGATGCACCAGCATCACATCCAGACGAGCCTCCTAGGAGCCCAGGCATTATTTTGAAGACATTTATGTTATGACCCTGAACTGAAGCAGTCACTAGAAGGGTCCCACTAGGATCAAAACATAATGCAGAAATAGGACTCTTGTGTGCCCTAAACTGGGCAATAACAACTTTACTAACAATATCTCTGACAATAACCTGATTAAAAAAAGGATCCATCCTTACAATCAGGCAGATACACTACCAAGCAAAGGAATGCAAGAATAAGATAATCTTGTAAAAAGAATTAGTTCCTAAGACAGCATGACTGAAAACAGGAAAATCCCCCCGCAGAAAAGTGGGTTATAATTCATTCCTTCAGCCAGACATAACAATTCCGATCACAGTTTCCAACAGGTAAAAGGTATGCAATGAGAAAAGCATGCAATTGAACTACGTATAAGACAATATACATGCTGCTATAGCCAAACATGAAAAATGGGACAAAGAAAAGGATTTGATCTCATCCATAAAACATACTTAAAAAGAAAAACATACCATTCCAACACTATCCGCTTCTGGTGAAACACCATTAACAGTTCCATTGACCTTCAAGCCTGGAATTGCTGATTGAGAACTGTGTGAATCAGGTAGAAGCTCGGAGCAGTACCTTGACAGCCTCTTATACCCCATGTCTCCTAGGGTCACAATACCGGCAGCAAGTTGCTTGCTTGATTCTTTTGCATAATGTGCAACCGACATCCCATTTGATGAAAAACCAGAAAAACTTTGGGAAGGTGTTAGATGTTGTGGACTAACACGTCCTGTATTGGAAACAACAACTGGACTCCCGCTATAAGCCAGCCACCTGGGACCAACTGCAAGTGGTCCGTAACCAATACCTCCAGAACTAGGATAACCTGGACCGATGGGATTTGTAAGAATGGTGTATTCCCTCTCCAGTGTCATAGCATCAAAGCAGTGTATCTGCAATGTATTATTATAACTTAGGTCTCACATTTTGATTGACCAGAGATACTGATACCTGCTAAAGCATGTATAGGTAAACTTACCTGAGCTGCTTGGCAAATAGCAACAACTCTAGAGCTGCATCTTACAGAATAGATGACTGATCTGAACTTTAGCATATGTACATAAGATTGAGATCTCAAGGAATAAAAACGAACAACACTAGGCACAAAATTGCCATTCCCTGAGTCATGGTAGTTCGAGACAGTCCCATTGCGAGTGGTAGCTAACCCATCCTGAATGTTAGTACCACCAGAAAAGGACCCATCAGAACAAACTACAAGAAGTGGTCTGGCTTTGGCAAACTTGTCTACAGATCTTTTTGATTGTATTGGTCTCGGTAGCATTTGCATAAACGAAACAGGACCATCATATCTGGAAACCAAGTCACGGACATTATCTGCTTCTTCAACATCCCAAACCTGAAAACCAGATCGATACCCCAGCAGAAGAACTTGCCTTGTGGCATCTCTTTCACCCTCTAACTTGTCAAACCCAGCCCAGAGCACCTTTACATTGTAACAATATAATTTGACATAAGTAAACTCCATCTTTAGACATCAAAGGACTCAGAATCAATTAGAAGATCTTTACAAGTATCAACACTAACAGGAAAACACAGCCATCACATCAAATAATAGCATCACGTGAGCATATCAACAAAATCTAAATTCTGAAGCAGTTAACAAAACAAATAAGCTAATAGGTCCCAAATAATTACATTAAAATTACAATGGTTAGCATAATTCTTAAGCCAAAGAATACACAAGGTCACAAGCAATGACAAAATTCCATTAACAAAAGACAGAATCAGAAAGTTCATCCTAATAATTTTGTCATATATCCCAATGAACCTACTAGATGGCTAGTTCTTCCATTTAATCAACAACTTTCTACTCGGATAGTCTTGCATTTTAACTAGAAGAACTAAAGATCTTCACTGACATCAAAATTACACTCAAAAAAGAAAATTACACCCAAAAAGTAAATTAAAAAAAAAAAACCACTACAAGCATTAAATCCCTTACAATATCACAAAACCTCCCTCTATTCCGATCACCACCCCCCCAAATGTCCTTGCATGCACATTTTTGATATAAAATAGTTTTAATTACAGATTTCAAAAAATGACTTATACCACGAGCTGTTGGCATTAAACATCTTAGAAACACACACTCACAATAAGAAAGGCATACTTTTCCATTGAGTCATTGGGTGGGGTTATCAGGATAGAAGAAGTCTAAAACTCCTTCATGCTAAAATTGCATGCACATTACCACATAGAGAAGATTCTATTTGTTCATTTCACATGAATTACAAGGGGAAAAAAAACATAAGATCGACTTTCAAGTAATTGAATTATTTATAACAAAATCCTTCTTAATGCATCCAGCAACCAGCATGACTGAACCAACTTTCCTTGTCCAGACTTTCACATCCATATCTTTAATGAAACACAAGCAGGCACGCATCAATTCCTAATAACATTTCTGGTTGCAAACTGACAAAGATTCAGTTTGTTTCCATTAGGACAACTAGAAATAAGACTTAATAAAAAAATAAAGGACAACTAGGAATAACCAACTCACCCAAATTGTAAATCTTACAACAATAATTCAAAGAGGCATAAATAATTGACTTTACAGTGCAACAATGCACTTCAAAGCAACCATGGATCTCATGAATGTGATCCACTTTTAAATTACAAGCCGTTAACAAAAAGTAGCATTGACTTATAGCATATTAATGCGAACTTAACGGGTTGACTTTAATAATCCTACTGAGTCATCACATCAAGGACAAATCTAGTAGCTTGTTGAATGGTCTCATCCTAGGCAACAGCAGCAACGGCTTAAGGCTTATCAAAGCAGGGTCCATCAATGGCACTATGTGACTTATAGTTAATAATTCACAATTCAATAATGGTCTCAATACAAATACAATTCACTACTGACTATCCAGATGCATCGGTGCACTGTGCACTCAAATATTTTCTAAATTCAAGTGTCACAACACAATGATCTTACCTTTACATTACCTAATTATAGCATTATTTGCAGCCCACAAAGGCTAGCAATAGAAGAACTTCATATAACATCAGTCATAAGTAAAAGCACTGATTGCTGCGAACCATACAAAAAGCAAGCGACTGATATACCTATAAGAATCTTATAAAACAACCACTTCCACATCCATAAACCAAAACCAAACAAACTGCACATTTGCACAATAATTCGACAAAGATTCAGCTCATATTGACCAATATACATTCATAGTCCCCCAAGACAGACTCGCTATGTGGCATGCTAAATTACCCATTCTCTCTCCAAATCTCATCCAAAAAGCAAAATTCCCACACTAAAAACAAAATTACAACCCCCACTCCACTCCACTCCACTCCAAGAACAATGTCACACATTCAAAAACAATCAAACCATAAATCACTAATTTCTTAACATATCTCCAATTCCACCCAAAACTCACAAATTCAAGTACCTTAAACAATGCTAAAGACCAAAATAGAAAAACCCTACTTCAACACTCAAACTCAAAATCAAAACTAACACGGCATACTACAATTGCACCAAAACACACATAACCAAAATATCCAATCTTTCATCAAATTTCCAAAACTCTCCCTCACTCCACCTAAATTACACATTCTAAAAAAAACCAATACTTAAACTATAAACTTTATTACGCATTTAAACCTCTAAATTAAAACATTAACAGAATCAAATTAAAAAAAAAAATCGTAATTATTACTACTACATGGAAACTAAACAAAACAAAAGACACACCTGATCATGACTCGAGTCATCGTCCCTCTCCACGATAGAGGAGGCGACCGACACGGCAGACTTGGCCACGGTGGACGCCCCAGACGAGACGATCCTCAAATAGCTAGAGATAGCACGAAACGGGCTCTTACCAGAGCGCGAAACGACCCCGTTTTGCGGTTTCTTGCCATCAGAGCTGTTCCTCATCCCAGAAAACAACAACCACCAACCAATCAAATTCACCAGTACCCAGAACGCAAAACTTATTCCTATGCCACCAATTTGTCTCTCAAGCATAACACCAGGCTGTTCCTTGCTTCCTTCATCAATACAATCGAAAAAAAAATCCCAACTTCATAGAAAAAAAAAAAAAACCCTAATTTTTTACAGAGAAACAGCCCTAAATTTGTCCACTTTAGATTACAAGTGGGTTCATAGTCGATTATCGGACGAACCCATATGAAAACAAGCTCCGAATTGAAAGAAAAACTTGTTTGATTTTGTTTTCACGTCAAAAAAAAAAAACAATTGGAACCAAAAATAGAGCAATTGTTTTGAGTTTATCAAATTTTTTTTTTTTTGGTTTTTTTGTTTTTATCTTCAATACCCAGAAAGCTAAAAACGGAAACGATATCAAAGATTGAAACAAAAAGACTTATTGGAGATTGATCAGTATTGGTGATATTAATATACACAATTAAAATTTAAAAAATGAAACAATATACAGGGAAGAAAAATAACAAAAGAATTTTTAATTTTGGTATTTTTGGTGAAAATCATGAAATTTAAAAATAATTTTTAAAGGAATTTATGGTACAGAATTTGCATTGAGGGAGGGTTTTGTGTAAGAGAAGGAAAGTAGCTGGAGGAATTGGAGAGATGAGAGAGAGGTTTTTTTAGAAAGAGAAAATTGGAGAGATTGGATAATAAAAGACTTGTGTTTTCGTTTGACGATTTCATTTTTTAAAATAGAATTTTAGTTGAGTTTGCTTTGGGTGTTGGCTTTGGGTTTGGGTTATCTGGTTCAACCAAAACCTCCCCTGCATTTTTGAGACTACAGATCAGAAAGTCAAACTGTTTTTATTTTTTATTTATATATATATATATATTTATTTTTTTTTTGAGGTTTTTTTATTTATATATTTGTTTTTTTAATTTGAGAGGAAATTTTGCACTGATATAGAAAGTATTTTTTTGGACACCAATGCTCAAGTGTTATTGTGGAAAAAACGTTTTTTTTTAAGCAAAATTCGACTATTATTGAGAAAAATATTTTTATATACAGTAAGATTCGAATCACTATCACAAAATTAGTAAATGAATAATCATGATATAAAGTTAAAATTTTAAATATATAACAGTAAATACGTATTACGAAATTCAAACTCTTATTAAAATACTATGAATGAACCTTAAAATGCGGTAAATGGATCTTAATCAAAGTTATAATGAATAACTCTCCACAATGCTAATAAATATTCATTGTGAGACCCAAAACCTTATAATAAATATGAAAGGAAGTGCATACACTAAACACTTCAACTACGGATGAATATACTAGAAACTATGCTCATAATTTTTATAACGTATTTTTTTTTTTTTGGTTTGTAAGAAATTTTTTTAACGTATCTTATTAAATTTTGTTTAAATTATAGGGTAAGAATTTATTAAAAACCTAATAATTTTAAATAATATAAATTTACAAGTTATTAAATATTTTTATACATAATTATTTCATTTATTAAAAGGTAATATAATGTTAATTAAATAAAATAACATTAATGTATATGTTATAGTATATTGTTCTATTTTTTATACGACTTATTTTATACACAAAAATCTTATCTAATATTAAATTTTTTTGCAGAAAAAAGAATGATAATAATAAGATCTTATTTGTTATTGGAAAAATATTAATCTTTTTTTTTTTTTATCTACTAACACTAAGTCACATAATTACTAAAATCTAATTGAGGTAGTATCTCTTATACGATCCCGAATATACTCTCAAAAATTAGAAAATGTCTACTCATATTTTAGTATGAAAATTACCCATAATTTTTGTGGACATAATGCATTGAATCTTACCATTTGCATCTGACAAAGTGGTGTTAATGTCATTGCATCAACACGTTTTTTTCATGTTAATCTAGCCCCTGGTAGTTGTAAAAATATATAAATAAAATAAAATAATATTATATTATATTATTTTCCTAATATTTGTCATTGTACTATAGTACAAGACATTATGTGCCCATGTGTTGTCATTTAATGACATTATTTATTATTTATTATGCATGTTATTTATTGTCTTATCATTTGTAAAACAGTGATATTTAAATACGTTACTTCGGTACATTCAACATGATTAAACATAACTATAAATCTACATATGAGATCAAAATATTAGTATATTTTAAAAGATTTACTTATTTACTAATTGAGTAACTTTACTCAATAATTATAACTATTGAATTAACTGATTAAATAAGATTAATCAATCACTAAATTAGTTAAATCCTATTTTCAACGTTAATCTTGTTATCAAAATTGGGTTATTATTTTTCATAGTTTGACATTGTTTGAATACTTTGATGACAAGTAAGTTCATTCAACTTAATAATAATATTCAAAATTATTAAATTAAATATTTTTTACACATATCTAGTTACTTAAATAAGAAAAATCTATTTATAAATGTCATTAAAATACAATCAAACGGTGAAAAATATTGGTGAAGAAAGAATTTTTTTTTTTTTAAAGGGTAAAGAAAGAATTAAGTAAATAAAATAATTCGTTCTTATCTTTTCTGTTCGCGGTTGTAGAAAAATAATTGTACTCGCTCGACGAAATCAACAGTTACGCTACGATATCAATAAGGACACGGGGCAGATCAAGAAAGCAAGTGCACGGTTGTTGAGAGAAATCGCAAGTAGGGTAATAAGTTTTTTCTGACATTTATTGTTGGGTCTAACTATGACTTTTTATTTAATTTTTTTTTTTTTTTTTTAAAAAAAACACAATGACTTTTTATTTATTTTCAAGTTTTCTTGAGCGTCAAGTATATGATATGTACGATTATCTCCCGAGAATCTAGAAGTATTAATTTTATTGACGTTTTTATTTTTTAAAAAAAATAAATAGTGGTTAATTTGTTCTGATTTATAAATTTAATTTGCAAGTAAAAAATTGTACGCCTTTTTCAAGGAATTGCTAATGGTGATGTATTAGACTTGAAGCAACTGGGAGGTGATTTTCTGAAAATGGAAAAGGTATCTTATATAAATGATTTAATTCATTATTCTAGGAAAACATCTTATTTTTTTAATTATTATTACTATTTATGACAGTATATTTGTGCATAAATCATTTGCTAGTAGTAGCTTTTTATATACGAAAGAGACTTTACCACATTTGTGGATGGTTCAAATGTTGTATTTTTTATTTATTGGTATATGTAAATTGACTTTTTTAACTTATTATAAAAATAGAAATTTGAATTGTACATATCTTCAATATTTCATTTTGAAAATTTGCTGGAAAGAATATCTGAATAGTACGTAAATAACATTAAAAAAAAAAATTATAAATATATAACATTAGAGAAAATTTGAGTTGTACCGGTATTCAACGTTTTTTGAACAACTCTTAACTCAATCATATCATATTTAATTATTATTATTAATATGAGCATTTTATACATAATAATTATTAATACTGTTAAAAGCTTTTCATGTATATATATAATGCTCATATTTTAGTTGGTAATATTTAAATAATTACAACGACGGCAATAATAATAATAATAAGTGAAAATCACATGTAAGTAATTGTTTAAAATATTTTTATATAAAGAGTTTTCATATTTTTATCCATTTTTATTTAGTCAATAATTAAAATTTGATATGGTTTGGTAATAGTGAGCTCATCTAATCTGCTTATAGTTAAAAAAATAAAAAATAAAAAACTCATAAATCTTATACTAACTTTATTAAATTAAATACACCCACAAAATAAAACTCATATATAAATTGGAAAAGAAGAAAGATTTTATGATCTCAAATATGCTAACTTAATTTCTTATTCATAATTTAGGAACATTATCTCAAAAACAAGCTTTAAGAACACGGCACACTACAAACCCTTAAGCTATCCTTTAGCATCTAAAACTTCTAATAAAGGTAAATTTTCAATTCCCACACCAATTTCAACATCTAACACTCTTATAGTTATATCCACAGATATACAAAGCATAATCATACTTTTATCATTCATGATCACACATCTAAACTACTAAATCAAAGGCAAACAAAGACCCCACACTCACATTTTTGGACACTCCCTTTTTGAAATTACCCAAATCATCATAACGATAGGCTTTCTTTTTTCTCTATGACTACCAACTAATGATCAAATATTGGGCAAATTTCCCTTTTGGAATTACCCAAATCATCATAAAAATAGACTTTCTTTTTCTCTACGACTACCAACTAATGATCGAATATTGGGCAAATTTCCAACTAAGGGCACATGGGCATATTGTGACCTGCATGTGGTGCACTTCATGAATTATGCCTTAACTAAACTTTGTGTAATTTATGTATATATATATATAGATTATATGAATGTGGAAACACATGAATTTGATTGTCACTTGGGCCTTTTTATATGGGTAGTTTGGGGTAGGAAGAAAGTGTACATCATAAGTGTAAAAGTGCACATCCATTTCAATGAACATTGATTGCTTATTTTAGGTAAAGAATTGCAAATTGATTTGCGTGTATTTAATGTTCATCCAAGGACACATGTATAAATCTCTGCTGATAATAGATTTCTAAGTTTATGACTTTATGGTATTCTAATCTTTAAATATTCAATTGTGACAACCTTTGATAATCTTTGAAATGAGTTTTGAGTATCCATTAAAGCGTTAAAAAGATAAAGAATCAATAGCAAAGTCATTTTGTGTGGTCCAAACTGCCAAATCCAAATATAAATCAAACACAATCAGTAGTATTCGAAGCACGTTAACAACTATTATGATGTGAAACAAAATATTTAATTTATCATCTAAAAGTTCGAAAGGGTCGTCAAACGATTTGGTATAATCAAGTGTTTAAGGTACAAATTAAATATAATAAAATAAGAGTAACAAAAGTTTTCTATTTACTTTCAAATTACAATTTCTTTAAAATAACACCGATATTAATTTGTACATTACTTCTTAGTACAAATGATTAGTATGTTCTCATCCATTAAAATGGTGAGCATTCTCGCAAACTGTATTTCATAAGTTATGTGTGGATAATTTCTTTCCTATTATGAGTAATTGTCTCTCCTCCTATTATGAGTCTCTCCTTATCATAAAAATAAATATTCAACAGGTAGTAAAATTAAATTAAAAATGGAATGCTATTATTAAAATTCTTATATTGGCATCTATAATAAATAAAAAAAAAATTCTCAGTTATTTTTTATGCATAATTACTTACACCATTAATCCATGTAATTATATACTAATTTTCATAATTAAGTGCTTTGGAAAATCAAATTAGGTCATTGCTCGTTGGAAACGAAAATAGATTGATTGGACTTCCAAAATACCACGATATGATATGAAACAACACAAAATACCGGGAAACGATAAGATGTCATTAAGAGACAGAGGTCGGCCGGGCTTAGCTGGCAGTTTTGATCAAATTCCCTCAATTTTTGGGTTCACATGTTCTCCAAACGCCGTTAACGACGGCTGCTACCGTTAAGAATTATGCCGGTAACATTCAGGTGGTTCCACAGCCACGCAGACGGTCTCCTGCAACCGCCACGTGTTCAATAAGTTCACATGGGCAACTCTTGGTTACAGCATGTGATAATAAATCTCCTATTCACTTATTTGTTATTCTTAAAAATTAAATGTACATCACAGGCTGTTAGAGATCAACATTAGATGTAGGTCTTACTGCTCGTGACATGATCATCACACTTTTACGATGGGGATTGGTGGACCATACATTTTTTTTTTTTATTAAAACTCAAAATTGATTGGAATGTATATATAATAAATGTTGGAACTTTGAAGATTCCTAAATTTATAATTTTATATTTATAAATGATCCAAATATTAATTAATATCAGTAAGTCTTAATATGTCTCTAACCTATTTGTTGTTGAGAGTTACATGTATAATATTATATATTCAGGTTGTTTAAACAGTGATTGATCTTAGTAAGATTTATCAAATTTATAATTAAATTTTTAACACATTCGTCTTTTATTAAAAGAAAAGAGTTACGTAAATTCTAAATAGCACTGTAAATGTAATTATTTGTGTCTTGGGAATTTGTCGTATCAATTCTTTTGTGTTGATTTATGATAAATATTTATAATATTTATATATTAAAATAGCAGATTTAAAATTTTCTCACATTTTATGTACAAGGTTGAGCCATAGTATTTTTCCACTCATAATTACTACAATTAATTGTCATTTCACTTGGAAAATTTAAAACTGTTTTTGGAAGTATGAGGTTATTTCCATAGGATGTTGATAAAACATCTCCCGCCCCCACACACACACCAACCCACACACCACCACCCCACCCCCCCCCTCCCCCCCAAAAAAAAACAAGAAAGAAAAAATCGTGTGGTTATATACATGAAATCATTATTCCTTGTGTTTAGATTCTTAAACTTAGTTCATAATGCTTTTAGAAGTCATATAAATTAAATTAAAAATCTATCAAAATTTAATAAGATCAATCTTTCTAAACACATTCTAAAAAACAACTCCCATTATAATAGAGAAATCATATAATTAACAATGATTAAAACACAAAAAAAAAAAAAAAAAAAAAAAATTATTTTTGATCATCTTGATTATTACTGTCTTGTAATTATTATAATAATTAAATAAGTGACAATCAACCTCAAAACTTGTTACATAATAACAACTAAATAAACTAACAGTAACAAGTGGTCACTCTTCTCATTGATCAAAATATATGGCTAAAAGAACATACATGAAACACCTATCTAAAAACGATCAAGCAGTTTGCCCCACATGAAAGTCAAAAAATACCATGATTAAAGTGGAATCATTTTCAAGTCTATTAAAGCACATACAGAATGACTATGAAACTCCTCTTTACTTGCCGGCAAAAACATGAAACTGTGGGCCGAATCCTCTCACCTATCAGTTTCCACAAGTTCCATAAATGAAATTTTAGCTGGTCATAATTAATAGGAAAAGCAAAAATAGTGTGAAGACGAAACCCCAAAAAGTGTTGGAGTAACATGTTGTGTGGGTCTATAGAAAATGACACATTTTACATTTCATCTCTCTGTTTTTATTTTTTTGGTTAAATTTCTTTTTAAATTGATTTTTCGAAATTTTGAACACGTTGAGAAGTAGAACAAATGAATTCTCTCTTTATTCAATCGAGAAAATAGTGGAAAAACATAATAATAATTTAATTTTTAAAAAATATTAGAAAAAAATGAAGAATGCATAGTCATTGAATGTGGACATAGTAATGATAGATGATCTTAACGCTTGACTTACATTGAATTCGGTTAGTTGAACCAGTACTTCGAGAAATGAAAATGGGATAAGGTCTTTAAGTATGGATGCCAAACTAACTGGACGGAATCTAAGATCAAAATTAGTATGAGAAACATATCGTGAGATTATAGTACGGATAACATTTTTAGTAGAGATAATTGAACTCCTCATATTTCAAGAGGTTAAAAATTTAATTTTTGTTATATGCATATTCCATTTGGTGTAAATAGTTTGATTTATAAGAATAGTTGTTTTCCATCGATGAGAACATATATCTGAACCATATAAATAATATTTGATCTATGTGTGTCTTAATGGATTTATGAACTATTTCATATAAGTTTAAAAAAATCATATAATAAATGTTGAACAGAGACATCAAACTAGTAGAATTCAGTGTATTCTAATTCATAATTCGTTTAAGAAATAATGATGAGAGCAATCGTTAATAATGAATGTCAAACAGGTAAAATTCAGTTTGTTTTGTACCCATTTTGAGAAATAATGATATGAGAAATGCTTTAGGGTGTTTGACTAACTATATTGAATTCAGATTATGAGTTGTGCTAGACTTTTATAATTTTTTATCTAAATTACTGTTATGACTTATAAGTTATCAACATCGTGTTAATTATCACGTTACCTCATGATTTATAAGATATTAATAATTCATATATTATATCATTTAGACATAAATTTTAATAAAAAATTTATAAAACCTAACATTATTCTTAAGCCTATTTTATAATCATTTCAAGTTTATAAAGACCAGATAAAATTCAAATCAATTACTATTTACATTTAAACCAAAACGAATCAATTCAAAATCCGAAAAATTCATATTTTTTCTGGACAGGCTCGGTTTGCTTCAGCCCCACCGAGTGATTTTTATTAAAGGAAAGGACAAAATGAAGTTGGGAAACATGGAAGAGACAAGGCATGATTAAGTGGTGATGAGGATGAGGTGAGAATGAGATTAGGCGGGCGCCGCAAGGCCAACAGGATGGTGTCTTATCAAGGAAATCCCCATCTTCGTGAGGAAATAGATTTCCCGTCCTTTTGCCCCAATCATTCATGCCACATGCCACATAAATAAATATGCTACTTGTCCCCAACACTGCCCTTAACATATATGTCACAACCACTATCAAGTATCAACACATGGATTCATTTCTGGTTGTTAAACAAACTACAGTACTATACTCACTATTCATATATATATATCCATAACATTAACATCTATATATAAATTTAGTATGAATCTACGAAATACAAAACCGACGAACTCCGTAATATTCATTTGAAATTAAATTACGAAATCGAGTGATGATTATATCAATTTTTCTTGTTAAATATATAATGTGACGTAAATTTGGAAATTAATATGCAAAGTTAACATTAAATTATAAATACTACATAAAGTTGATATGAATTATGAGAACTATGAAATAGATTTTGATTAAGATGACGTTAACAAAGTCACTTTGATTAACATGATGTTAACAAAGTCCATGGTTTTTTAATTTGGTGAACTGGTTGAAGTTACGCTTTGTGGGAGTGGATGAAGTGATTTAATTGATTGAAAAAGACATGCAACATATGGACATAAACTCTATGGTAAGGGAGTGTCACCATGTTATCATTTCCTGTCACATCACAAGCCCCTAAAAATAAGAAACCAAAACAACATATAAAATAAATAAATAAAGTTGGACAGTATAAGAGAATCAAGGGGAATATCACCAGGCGACTGGAATGATTCCTTTACAATTTGGATTTGGGTCCGGAGCTATTTATAATCACAAAATTTGTGCTATCGGTATAGGAATTTCACCCCAAGTAACTGTAGGTTGATATTAAAGAGCAGCACATTAGTTTTATGTAACCAAGGTGGTACAATGACTACTAAGCACTAATTGTGTTGTATATTCATTTTTGGTGCAGCAGAGTGCACGTTCTCTCATGTCACATTAACACATTGATTAGTAATTGTGAAAGTTGATGGATGAGCATATATATAATATTTGGTATCAGTAGGTCAGAGTTTTCTATTATATTATGAGAGTTGATATTCAAACCGTATGTAAAATATTTGATCTCTTTAGGTTTCGACATACCCTAATGGATCCGTTTTTTGAACAAAACACCAGTTTTGTCAGCAATATTAACTATCAAGAATTAGTTAAACACAAAATATGTTGACATAAACATAAGTAAAGTTAAGCAATAAAGGAATGGGAAGACAAGTACACAACACTAAGTTGATGTTGGGCCTTGAATGGAATAGATGTCAAGATTGGGCAATAGATCATACAAGGGTCCAGTTGGACCAAGCCCATTATGATGCCGTGCACTTGAATTTGTACATTGAGGAGTTGGTGGGTTGTCAAAAAAATGGAATATGCATGTGATAATGATGATGATATATTGGTAACTTTAGGCACAATATTAGGGTTGGCTTTTTCTGATGATAGTGAAAGAAAGAACAGATCCCAATGCCTGCATTTGGCTTTCTTCCACGCTTTGATTTTCATGCTTTCAACAAGTTACGTTACAAGAATGTAACGAACGTTACGAAACCGAAGAAATGAATAATTGTAAGATCATCATGAACATCAAGTTACGTTATGGAAACCCTCATTGATTCTTAATTATTTTGCCACTTTCATGGCAAGAATTGGTGCGAAATTTGGTGAACACGAGTACTAACTAAAAGGAATTCTAAATTGACTAACATCATTTTTAATAATAGAAAAAAAAAAAAAATTCTACAAAACTGTTTTACAACTGATATAGCGAGACAAATCAATAAGAAATATAAGAAAAAAAGAAAACATCAATAAAAAAAGTAAGAGAAAAAAACATTATTTTATTGATCCGATATCAACTGTGAGATAATCCCATAGAAAATTTTTTCTTAATAGTAGACATACTGTTCGTATAAATGTCTTGATGCGTATTGGAAAAGTTTTTGTGTACCACTCAACAAAATGTGATGTACTCAAAATTTTATTTTGAAATTGTGAGCACCGTAAAGATTTTCTTCAAAGTTTTAATTAGATTACATATTAGTTGGATGAACTTTATCCATCAATTATTATATTTAGATAGTGCTAATTTATGCTCTAGGAGCATAGGTTGATATCATAAACAATTAAGGAATGTAAAAAAATACTAAAAGAAAGTGACAAAAATATAAATGTAGAGATCATACGTTCTTCTCCCATAAGTCTCACTTATGTATACATTTTTTCTATATATGAGTTGCTCACTCCTGTCTTTTAGGAGTTAATATCCGGACCATACCTTAAAGTCATATAGCAACTAGTCTCGACAACACTCTTGGCTATTCCTAGTAATAATAATAATAAAAAAAATCGATATAATTAACATGATTAATTGTCTCATTTCAATTTCATTCATTTAGTACAAAGGAAACTTAGTATGAAACAATTTCGCTACTATTTAATCCCATTATATTATATAGGTTGTCAAATTAGAAAACTTCTCACATCCATTTTAACTTTATACGTATAAATTCTATATAACTAACATGATTAGATTGTCTCGCATAAGCATTTTGTAAAAAAGTCTAGGTAGATATAAAATTAATTATTGAAAAAATTGTTTTAAGTACGGAAACAGCTGTGTTATTATTATAGTATATGATTTAACTAAAAGTTGGAGGCACCGTAATTTGACCATTCAATTTTCCTGTTTTCACACAGCATAGCATGTGATGAACATGTGTACCATTCGGTTCAGCATTGCATTATTTGTGACTTATGAGCTGGATCATTGTCACGTTGTTATAATCAAACCAGAAAAACTAATTGGTCACACATGCACGATCATGACAAAAAAAGAAAACAGAAGTCATGTTTCATAAATATCGAAACGTTTTATATGTGACAATCAAATCGTGACTCACGAACTCGATTGATAACTAATGTGATTCTTCGCAAATTTCGTTAGTTTTATTGTTGTGCATTTATTATCATTGAAGTATTATAAAATTAACGTCCGTTTGATTTATGATTTGGTATAAGTATTTTATTTAAGACTAAAAATAATAAAATCATAAAAGAATTTACTTGATTGGTTATTATAAATACTGAATATAGTTTTAATATATGAAAACTTAGATTTTTTTTTTCTTTGAATACCATCCGCAGGA
Organism: Dimocarpus longan; assembly: GCA_022984855.1. Classification (NCBI taxonomy): domain Eukaryota; kingdom Viridiplantae; phylum Streptophyta; class Magnoliopsida; order Sapindales; family Sapindaceae; genus Dimocarpus; species Dimocarpus longan. The sequence continues at coordinate 18,356,746 of CM041014.1, forward strand.
TAGTGGATTGAACTTGACATACTATACTATCACCAAAACACATCCAGGTGATCAATAACATATATATCACCAAATCACACTGAGGTGATCAATAATACATAAATTTCGAAATTTTGTTTTGTTTTTCTCTTTATATTAATTAAACTTCACTTTGTTGGTAGTCTTTGTTCAACAAAACCTTGATCAACTTTAAAACTTGCTTAACAATATCCACTCATTCACACTTGTGATCATGGTTCACGCTACATTGTGCATACCTACTAGCATGCATGGAAAGTTTTTTCTTTCAATTACAGGAGAGGTCCTATCAGAGCTGTAATTATTAGGAGTAGATCCACTTTTAAGGAGTAAATACATCAACATATATAGAGTTTTTACAGATTTTAAAAATATTAAATTTTCGAGACACACATTGGATAGAGTATAATCTTTATAGGATTGATTTTCTGACTTATATAATATAGATTTTTTATTTTGATATTATGAGAATAATTTTTAGAAGATATGTAACATTTAATCATAATAAATTCCAGCTATTGATTTATGAGACATATTAATTAGTAATCTCAATAAATTTGGATAAAAATTTTTATTATAATTTCATTAAAAAAGAAATAACAATATGCAACTACATTTTACCTTCTAAAATAATTAATCCAAATAATTTTAAAATAGCCAAAAAAAAAAAAAATTCCTTAAATTCCCCAAAAAAAAAAAAAGGAAAAAGAAAAAGGGGACAAAATTGAAAAACAAAAGAGGCCGTTATTGAAACAAGACCCGAAGTGGCAAAACAGACCGACAATCACAAATTCCTCGTCTGCATCCCCTCACAGTTCTGACACATATCCTCCGACTCCCGAGATATCCAAGCCATGCACTCTGCTTCGGTCCTCTCTCACACACGCCCACACGCACACCTTTTCAATTTCCAACCATTCACACGTGCCCACCCATTCCTCCCCCCACCACACGTGCCGTCCCGCCATTCCCTGTCTCTTCTCTCTCTCTCTGTTTCTGTTCCCAGATTCTCACCTGAACCTCCAAGCAAAACCAACTTCAAGAAACAAACACATTAAAAACAAAAAAATCAAACAAATCTAAAAAAAAATTCAAATATTTAGGGTTTCGCATTTGATGAGATAAACCTCAAAATCACAGATCCACAACGCAGACGAAGTCGAAGATTCTAGAGGCTTCCTAGAACCTTGCAATGGAGTCGATTATAGCACGTGCGTTGGAGTACACGCTCAAGTACTGGCTCAAATCCTTCTCCAGAGAACAGTTTAAGTTACAAGGACGCGTCGCGCAGCTCTCCGATTTAGGTTTTTCCTCTTCCATTTTCAATTTTCGCGCGTAATTCATCAACTAATCGAAATGTCGTTGAATTCTGATTGGTTGAATTGTTGATAGATTTGAATGGAGAAGCGTTGCATGCGAGCATGGGATTGCCGGAGTCGTTAAGCGTAACGACTGCGAAAGTCGGCAAATTAGAGATTACGGTTCGTGGATTCTTCCTTTTTCTCGCATTTCGAATTTCGATGCTTGAAAAATTGGATTTTGATTGATGATTTGAGTGTTTTTTGTTGTTTTTTATTTTTGAATTCGATTGGTAGAGTAGGATTTATTGATTCATAGCTTGTTTGTGTAGGTTTTTAGTGTAGAAGTTGGGTTTCGTATTGTTAATAGCTTTCTTGTTGTGAGTATATTGAGGTGTTTGTTTTTGTTTTGTGGGAAGGGAAATGGTTGTTTGGTTGAGTTTGAATTAAGTTGGTTAAGGTTTTTGCGTGTGTGATGTTCGTTTAGTGTAGTAGCGGAATTTCGAATAGTTTGTTTGTTGTTTAGTGTTTTAATGTTGGAGTGGGATTTAGTATGTTAGTTGTACTTCTAAAAGCTTGGAAAGCGAGAGGTGTCAGGAAATAATAGCTTTCATTTTAGGAGTTAATTGAGTTTTGTGGGAAGGGAAATGGTTTTATGGTTGAATTTGAATTCCAGTTGGTTGAGGCTTTTTTGTGTGTGATGTTGAGTTCTATTGTTGAATTATCTACATTTGTAGTAGATAACTTCATTTGGTGGGTTGGTTTTTGTAATTTTTCAAGAATTCTGGAAATTTAAATGATTCTAGTGGAGTGTCTGTTTTCTCTCTGTTTTGCTTTTTAGCAGTTAAAATATGGTTTGTCTTGGTTATAGGTTTGGTTGATTGACTAATTACCTGATTTAGCTTAGTTTGTTTTGTTTTATGAATAGCTTCCCTCTGTCAGTAATGTACAAATCGAGCCAATTGTTGTGCAAGTTGATAGGCTTGATTTGGTTGTGGAGGAGAATCACGATACGAGTGCTTGTAAGAGCCCGACAAGGTAATACAGCATGTAATTACTCAAGGTTACCATTTAAATAGAGTGATTTTTGTGTTGTGTCTTGAACTCAGTGGTTTCTGCTTTTCTCGTTTGCAGTACCCAATCACCCTCCAGTTCCAGCAGGGGCAGTGGTTATGGATATGCTGATAAGGTTAGATATCATCTTACAAGCCATTAATTTAACGTTTGGTCTGTAGAATGAAGTATATTTAGTTTGTTTGTTGTGCACTGCGAATTTCAGAACTTTGAATGAGAATTTGTTATTTTTATTTCCTCCTTTGCCTCCGGCCCTTCACTCTGGATGGCACTGGGAATTTTTTAAACTTGATTGAATCCGTTCTTGGGGACATTTTCAATGTAGCCTACCCAAACTTGTATTTGTAGAGCTTCTATTCCAACTGAAAATTTAGTGTAATGTGTTTCCCTATTTTTTTTTTTTTTTTTTTTTAAAAAAAAAAACTTGTTATTGCCTTTCTATAGACATTATGAATGTTCTCATAAAAAATTGTTTGTATGGTTTATACCTCTATGGTTAACTGGTTAACTAACGCATTCTTTCAGATTAAGAAGTCAGGAAAAAAGAACACTATTATTATTTCATTTTATTGGTTAACTGGTTAACACTATTATTATTTCATTTTCCAACTGAAAATTTAGTGTATTTTTTTTTTTTTTTAAAAAAAAAACTTGTTATTGCCTTTCTATAGACATTATGAATGTTCTCATAAAAAATTGTTTGTATGGTTTATACCTCTTTGGTTAACTGGTTAACTGACGCATTCTTTCAGATTAAGAAGTCAGGAAAAAAGAACACTATTATTATTTCATTTTAGTGAGGTAGCTTGGTAGGAATATGAACAAATCCCATTGCAGAACATGAACTTAAGTAATGATCGATAATGTAAGTTATGGTGGCGTGAGCATTCAAGCCAGTACATTTATTGGCTGTGCTGTGTTATTTAAGCATTCCTGAGCTGAGCTAAACACTTTTAGTTTTCTTTCACTGGACTCTTTCATTCACTTATGTTGGAATGTCAAGGGGTGTTAAATTGTACTCATTAAATTGAACTCACAGAAATACTTCTCTCTCTCTCTCTCTCTCTCTCTCTCTCCATATATATATATATATATATATATATCCGCCTTTCCCCTTTTTTCTGAGTTTTAAACTAGGGGTAACTGCTGGACCTTACACCCTGGGTAGCCATGGAAATTGCAGGATTTTTAATATTCTAGATAGGTGATCCCAAAGGTATTGAACTCCTGAGCTCTTGGTTGAAATCCCCATGCAACCACTAGGGTATCTTGATATCCAGAGCACTCCCCCATCTTTACCCTGCTCTTAGAGTTCTAAACTCGGGGTTACAACCTTGGTGGCCATGAAACTTGTAGGATTTTTAATATTTTAGAATTTAGATGGGTGATCCCAAAGTTATTGAACTCCTGAGCTCTTGGTTGAAATCCCCACCTCTTAACCACTAGGCCAACCCTATGAGGTTCAAAGATTTTTTTGTTAGTACCTGATGTTAGGTGGCAGAAAGATTTGGGCAAAGTTTAATGTATGCAGTGTGCCTGCCTCCCTGCCTGACACATCTTTAGCTTATATGGTTTGCATTTGATTGCAGCCACATTGCTGTGGACGTAGAATAAATCATTTTAACCTGTTATAATCATCAGATTGCAGATGGAATGACTGTACAAGTTAACACAGTCAATCTTCTCCTAGAAACTCGGGGCATTGCTCAACGCAATGGAGGGGCAGCCTGGTAAGTCAATGAATCTGTTTTTTGCCTACTATAAGATTGTGGATTGTCTGTCTTTATGCAAACATTTGAATTTTGAAATAACACAATCATTATGAAGCAACATTTTATTGTCATGGGTTCGAAGTTAGATTGTTTTTAAAGCTTTTTTCCTTATGTTCATTATTTGTTTTCTAGCATTTGGGAAGAATATTCTCTTTAATGCATGATTTGTTAGCTGTAGTGGTGTGTTGTATGGTGGAGGCTTCTGATTACTATTATGAATGGTGTATTAAGTTCATACAAATGGGCAAGAATAAATGTTCCATCTGTGGGTTGCGTCAATTGTCACTTTTTCTGCACCCTGTTTTCTCTGTCTGGTGGAACATCCAGAGAGATTGACATTAGTGATTCTTATGTTTTTAAGGACACCTCCTATGGCATCAATCACCATACGCAATCTGGTGTTGTATACTACGAATGAAAATTGGCAGGTAACTTAAAGCATGTGACTATATAATATTCCTGACTGCATTGGTAAGTACAATTGCGTATTTGATTGAACTTTCTGTTACAGGTTGTAAATCTTAAGGAGGCTCGAGAATTCTCTGTTAACAAGAAGTTCATATATGTTTTTAAGGTAATAAAATCACACACATTCATAGAATACAAGCATATGATTTTCCTACTCCCTTTCTCTGATGTGTGAGCTGTTGGGGAAGGGGATGGGAGGGCTTTTCCTACTATCTTGGTTTGATCTATCCCATTGTATTTAAATTATTATTACATAGCTTAGGTGTTGTATAGGTTGTCATATTTTTTTCTTTCTGTGTCGCAGGTTTTCCCATTATTCCATGACAAATTTGCTATGTTTAACATGTTTAAATGCAGTTTAAAAAAAAAATGGTTAAATGCTAGTGTCTATTAGTGTTGAGGCTTTTTTATTTTTTCAACAGAAACTCGAATGGGAATCTTTATCTGTTGATCTCCTGCCTCATCCTGATATGTTTGCTGATGCTAACATAGCACGCATGCAAGATGGAGCAAATCAGAGAGATGATGATGGTGCCAAGAGAGCTTTCTTCGGTGGGGAACGCTTCCTTGAAGGAATATCAGCAGAGGCTTATGTAATGCAAATTACACATTCCAACTTGATTCTTGATGAAGTTTGTTTAAATCTAAGTAGGGTGGTAGTAGAGAGCATTGCCTGGCTTGTTGTGGGGTAGGCGGTACTGACTTCGTTCTTTGTTCAGATAACAGTGCAGAGGACTGAATTAAACAGTCCACTTGCGCTAGAGGTTCAATTTCATATTACAGAAGCTGTTTGTCCTGCATTAAGTGAACCAGGTGACGCCTGATCTCCCATCATAGGTTTTTCTCTGTTTGAATTATATATGTTGCATAAACATAACACGGTTGTTTCTGATCAGGATTGCGTGCTCTTCTCCGCTTTTTTTCGGGGTTGTATGTATGTCTAAACAGAGATTTGGATCGAAAGGCTCAGCAGGTGTTAAGTTGCTTTTAGTTTCACTCTTTTGAAGATCATAACAAAGCTGTTGTAGCTGAATCTCAATCAAGTTTTCTCTTGCCTTCTTTTTCTTGAATTGTGACAGGAATCTACTGAGGCAGCCAAACTTTCTCTAATCTCTATGGTTGTGGACCACATATTTCTCTGCATCAAAGATGCTGGTTTGTTTGTTCTCTCCCCTTCCCCCCACCTCTCCCTGTATATATTCATAAGTTATTTATTCAGTAATTTCTGATGGTTTAACTATTGGTTTTCCTATTACAACCATTCTTCTTTATCTATTATAGTACCCTTTTCTTCTTAGATCCCATTGTCTGGATTTAAATAATTTCTTTAACATTTTTGATTTGCCTGCAGAGTTCCAGCTTGAACTTTTGATGCAGTCACTCCTTTTTTCGCGGGTACTGTTCCGTGACACTAATATTTAACCTGTTGCTAATATCATAGTAGTTTCCTGATCCAAATATTTGTTGGTAAGAATCAATTATATTTCAAGAAATAAATTTAGTTGTTAACAACATTGAGTTATCTTCAAAAGTTGAATGTTTTTATTAACTAGACAAGCTATGTTAGGGAGACAGAGAGAGAAAAATAACTTAAATTTTGTGAAGCTTACGGATATCCATTCTAGCACAACCATTGTCTTTCTTTACCTATGAGGAGTTGTAATTCAATTACATAGATATACTCTTCTTTGATATGACCATATGTGTAGATATTGTTTTCACTTCATAGTCTCGGTGCTTTTCTTATTTTCTTGTGTTTGGAAATTAATGCGCGTTATTCTTAGCTCATCCTGAATGAATAGCATCGTGTTTCTCTTAGCATTCTGGGATCTTATGCTAGGGTATATTTTCGTTGCAGGCAAGTGTTCCTAATGGAGAGATTACTAGCAACTTGACTAAGGTTATGATTGGTGGATTTTTTTTAAGGTAAACAATCATGTCCTACACTCCTACTTGTCCATACATTTGATGCTAAGGAATAAATTGGAATGGTGTCTCGTAAACATGTTCCAGCTCTGATTATGTTCAGCGGCATTCTGCTTTGCATTTCATTGTTTTGTGTTGTTTTAAGGCTTTGGAATCTGTTCATATGACATTCTTTCCATCTGCGGAAAAAATTACAACTTAACTTTATCAATATGATATAATTACGTAGTAGTTTAGACTATATTTTCAGTGGTTGCTGGTTTTTAATACTAGACCACCTGAGAAATTTAGAAAGTTCCAATTACATGGAAACACTTACTGCTCATTGACTATGAGTAAGATTTCAAATTTTCTACCCTGCAAAGATGTTGACCCCTTTTTTCTCTGTGAAGTTTGACTGGACTTGTGTACAAAAAGAAAATGATGTTATTTGTAAAATGCTTTTATATCTCCAATAGAGATAGGATTTGTGCTTAACACTGTAGACTGTTGTTTTTTGTTACCAGACTTGAGTCTATTCTATCATATAAGTAGGATCTAATTTGCTAGATGCATGGTTAAAATGCAGGGATACGTTTTCACGCCCTCCATGCACTTTAGTGCAGCCATCCATGCTGTCTGTTATGGAAGATCATCTGGACATTCCTCCCTTTGGTATTAATGGAGAGTTTTAAATTTAATTTTATGGACTCTATTTATCTGTTTTAATATTTTTTATTCAAATTTGGTATTTCTTAATTTAATTGAACAGCTAGGGATTTTTCCCCTGTAATATATCCTCTGGGTGAGCAGCAATGGCAGTTAAGTAATGTTGTTCCTTTAGTATGTCTCCATTCTCTTCAGGTTAAGCCCTCCCCAGCTCCACCTTCTTTTGCTTCCCAGACGGTTATTAGCTGCCAGCCGCTTATGGTATGTTGTGTCAAAATAACGTTAACTGATCTCATTCTGTTTATTTGTACAAACTGTCTCATTTATAGTTATTATTCTTTACATTGTCTTAGATTCATCTTCAGGAAGAATCTTGTTTGAGAATATCTTCCTTCTTAGCCGATGGAATTGTTGTCAATCCTGGTGTTATTCTACCAGATTTTTCAGTTAATTCCACTGAATTAACTCTTAAAGAATTGGATGTTACTGTTCCACTGGACATGAATAAATGGGAAAATTCTGGGACTGAAGGAAACCTTACTTCACAGAATTCCTTTGCTGGAGCAAGGCTTCATATTGAAAAGTTATTCGTTTCCGAGTCACCTTGTGTAAAACTCAGGTTACTGAACCTGGAGAAGGATCCTGCTTGCTTTTGTCTGTGGGAAGGTCAACCAATTGATGCTAGCCAGAAGAAATGCAATGCTGGAGCATCAAAGCTTAGTTTGTCTCTGGAAACAAATACTAACATTACTGGATATCAGAACTCTGATGATCAGAATTCAGGCTTGTGGAAATGTGTTGAGCTAAAAGATGTTTCTTTTGAGGTAGCTATGGTATCTGCTGATGGGAATCCATTAACAAATGTTCCTCCTCCAGGTGGTGTTGTTAGAATAGGTGTTGCTTGTGACCAATACTTATCAAACACTTCAGTTGAGCAGTTATTTTTTGTTCTGGATCTTTATGCATATTTTGGCCGAGTTAGTGAAAAGATTGCCCAAGTTGGAAAAAGTAAAAGCATAAAGACCAGTAGTAAAGAATCTTTAGGTGTAAAGTTGATGGAGAATGCTCCTAGCGATACTGCTGTAAGTTTAGTACTGAAGGATCTTCAGCTTAGATTTCTGGAATCTTCTTCCATGAATATTCAGGGAATGCCGCTGGTTCAATTTATTGGGGAAGATCTGTTTGTCAAGGTCAGTCATAGAACCCTTGGTGGTGCAATCGCTGTGTCATCCACTTTATGTTGGGAGAGTGTTGAGGTGGACTGTGTAGACACCGAGGGAACTTTGGCACATGAAAATGGTACAGTCTTCAGTTATGTTGAAAGCAATCCTCAACTAAGAGCTGTATTCTGGGTACATAAGAAAAGGAAGCAAGGGTCAAACAGCAATGCTTCCATGACTCCATTTTTGGATATGAACATGGTACAAGTTATTCCTCTAAGTGAAAGGGACAGAGAGGGTCATAGTTTAAGTGTATCAGCTTGTATTTCAGGCATTCGACTTGGCGGAGGAATGAACTATGCTGAAGCCCTACTACATCGTTTTGGAATACTTGGACCTGATGGTGGTCCCGGAGAGGGGCTGTCTAGAGGGATGAATCGTTTATCTGCAGGGCCACTGTCTAAACTTTTCAACAGATCACCTCTCACTGTTAAAGATTTAGGAGAGGGTATGGAACTACATATATTATGCAATTTTGCTTGGTTTTAGCTTTATTTGTCAATGCTGCTATACTGTTCTGTGCCTAGATTCTTTTCTGATCTTAAATTTGCATCTTTTCTCCAGGTAGAAATTCAGGAGATGAAGAAGACAGTCTTTTGCACTTGGGATTTCCAGATGATGTGGATGTCTCTGTTGAATTGAACGACTGGTTATTTGCTCTTGAAGGTGCACAGGAGATGGCAGAAAGGTGGTGGTTTCACAATCAAGAAGATGTGGCTAGAGAAGAGAGATGTTGGCATGCAACTTTTCAGAGTTTTCAAGTTAAATCAAAAAGTGGTCAGAAAGGCAAAGGAAAACCACAAATGCAAGCATTTCCTATTGAATTGGTTATCGTAAGATTTTATATATATATTTTTTATTTCTTTTTTGTGCTTTAGTTTTAAGTCTATTTTTATTTTCAGTAGGTAGTGTAAGGCATAACTTAAAATATATGGATATGTGAAAACACTGAATTTATATTATGGAGTGTTTAGCATACCAAAAGGGATAAGCATTTTCAGATATGTGTAAAAGGTTCAGGAATACTAAGTTGGTTTTGCTGTTTTAAAGTAGTTCGTAATGGGGAGGTTGTGCTGTCCAGTGACTAGTTCATTCAAATAACCAATGAGATGCTACTTCATCTGCTGACTTAAGGCACAACTTATTTGAATTTAATTAACCTATTTCTGTGTTTTGTTGTTAAACTTGAATTGTTTTGGTCAAAGCTTGACAAGGTGTAGGCTGAGGGCTAAAACAGAAACTAAAAGAGCCAACTGAACTGAATGAATTTTGTATAGTTTCATTATTTACAGCCAAACATCTGAAATTAAAAATTCTGGTCAAATCTTTCAGACTATGGACCTGGAAAATGTTTCATGTAGTGTGACAATTCATAGGCTTGATTTAGTGTGTTGTGAGAGCATCTCAAGACAAAACAGAAGTGCTTCTGTTCTAGTAGTAAACTTTTTGTGTGAGGGTTATCTTCATGTGTCTCAGTGTCTGTGTTGCTTCTGATGGTGAATTCTTTCATGTTGACATGTGTAGGTTACTGTGGAAGGCTTGCAGATCTTGAAGCCTCAGGTTAAGGGCTTCCCTCGAGCTGTCTCACATGCAAATGGAATCAAAGAAATTGTTGAGACATCTGGAGGAATAAATGTTGAAGTTCGTATGGTGGTATCAGAGGACAATGTTGAGGATGAAACAATCAACTGGATGGTGGAAAATGTGAAATTCTTTATTAAGCAACCGGTACTGCAATCTTAACTTTTTAGGTATTTGATCACTGCTGCTTGTCTAATTTGGAACATTCTGTATGATGGTGATTTTTTAACTTGTAGATTGAGGCTGTTGTAACGAAGGATGAGCTTCAGCACCTTGCTTTCTTGTTCAAGTCTGAAGTTGACTCAATGGGTCGGATTGCGGCTGGGATCCTTCGGCTACTCAAGTTGGAAAGATCTGTTGGTCAGGCTGCCATGGATCAACTCAGCAATCTTGGTATGTTTCAATCAACAGTACTTTTATATAATTTTTTCAGATTAACGTTGTATCTACTACCAAGATTTTAGATAGAGATACTGGTATATAATTTTTTCACAGTGTAGGTTTGAAAGTACAGGAAGGCAAAAGCTTTATTGTAGGCAGACTGCAATCTGTTATGAAGTAGAGGTTCTCAGGATTGGGCTTTCAGATCTTCCTTCATTAGGGCTGTTTAGGATTTGAAATGAAAATTATTGGAGTATATTATTTGAATTGCATAGTAAGAAAACTGTGAATCAACAGGGAGCCCATTTATCGAACTGGAAAAAGTGAATGCTCAATAAGTTCAGCTAATAACATTAAATTGAAAAAAAAAATTAAATAAGCAATCAATTCATGATGAATAGGATCTTGTGTTTACTTAAACAGAGTATTTGGTTTGTGAGGGTCTATCAGTTTGTTGGGTAAATTGATGCAATTTCATCCTGGAAAAAGGTATTGTAAAACATTAAATGATGATTGGCTTTTCTACAATCATCATTCTTATGTATGAATTATGATGTCATAATCTGATGGACAAGATGTCTGGGTCACTCTCTATGACCTGCCAGAAATTTGTTTTAGGTGCCGTGTGTACTTGTAATTCAAATTTCATTAAACTGATGAAGAGTGTCATTTTCTACTCTCATACTCTGCTTTCAGTTAATTGGTAAATATTGCTGCCTTGTTTCCTAGATAGCATGGAATCTTTAATGAGTTCCATTTTCAGGCTGGTTGGAACAACCTTTTCACTCTAGCTGTTTGCTATTTTTTCTTCTAGAGGTTAAGAACTTTTTAATTAATGATTTGCAGGAAGTGAAGGCTTGGATAAGATTTTCTCCCCAAAGCACAGCCGCGGTAACAGTTGCTGCAGCAGCAGACAATCACCGAAATCAAATTTGATTAATGATACCTCACATAAAGCATTGGAATCGACTATGACTTCACTTGAAGAGGCAATTTTAGATTCCCAGGCCAAGTGTGCTGCTCTTATTACAGACTTAGGCAGCTCAGAATCTTCCATGGATCATCTTGCCAATATTAAGCAACTGACTGAGAAACTTGAAGGTATGCAGAGTTTATTGGCACAATTACGGACTCAAATTTAATTTGGTCTTCTCTTCCAGCGAAAAGGAAATGCTCTTTCTGCTATTTCCCAATCTACAATTTTGTTATAACAAGCATCTCAAATACCAATTCTTTTTTGCATATAATATACATATAAAAGCATGTTGAGTGTATGTAGTAATTAGGCTGAAATGAAAGTTGTTTATAGGACCCAAAATTTTGTATCCTGAACGTGACATTCTTTCATGCAAATATTTCAGATTGAAACAAATTCATTTTTATTCTTTACCTCAATGGTGTCTCTGTCATGATGTTTCTTCTTTGTCATAGTGATGTTTCACAGCCTTGACACTCCTGTCATATTTGAAACAATATGCTGGTAAATCTTATTGTTTAGGAGAAAGTCTAGGGTGCATGTATGGATATCCTATGATCAAATTTTCCACGTGGCGTGACTAAAATAATTGTGTTTTTAAATTTAAACAATATAAAAGTAGAGTACAACGGTTTTCTAAATTTTAAAATAAAGTGAAATTAGATCGCAAAGTGTTGAACGTGACAATTTATTCTAGCAATTTTGTAGATGCAAATAAGTTTATTTTTGTTCTTTGTCTAACCAGTGTCTCAATCATGTTGTTTCTTTGTTGTTATAGTGATGTTTTTTCTTGTTTATGATAAAGTCTAGAATACATTAAATGTGATATAATCAAAATTGTCAATACATGGAATAAAATAATCACGGTGTTATGACATTTGTATAATAAAAACATGAGTATTGTTATCCGGAATTTAAAATAATAGCAACTTGGATGAGTAGTGTTGAAATCTGATTGCTTCAACTGTATCACATTAAATTAGATATTAACTCAATAGATTTCATGTAATTAAAGCAGCAGAAAGTTAATAGATTAGGATTCTACGTTTCTGATCAAAACCAATAGAGGTCAAGAGACAGAAATGCATTTGATAACCTGAAACCCCGACATCGTTTTACAAAATTCTCAAATCGATCTCTCACATGCTTTGAGACACCTTGGCATATGAGCCACTTATATTGTAATATATGACATGGATTTTTCACGTGATTGGTTAACCATATTATGGTTTGCATGGGTTGAATGTATATAGCCAGCTCACTAAAGCAAAAATATCGAAAGAGAGAAAGATTATAGAAAACATCCTATTGTAAACATATAAAACATCCTTTTGTAAACATACAGCAGATCATTTTCCATTTAAAAAATCTGAAGCTTTAACAGGTATTTTGGAGGTTTAATATGAATCATTTGATGAAGCAAGATTACACGACACAACACAAGATTTTTGTTAATACTTCTGTACATGCCAAATATCAAGAGTGACAAGAGTACAGAACATTTCGACTTACATTCAATTACAACACAATTTTAGAAACAAGCAAAAGTCCAGTCTCACTCACTGCCTGATATCACTTCACAATCTCTCAATCTATGTTTACTTGTCTCTACCTCTTAGACAAGTGCATAAAGAGTCTAAAAACGCACACACATTTATTGTTTCAGCAATGCATCGACTTGTACTTGTCTTGGAGCAGTCTAGTCACTTTATGACAAGTCAAAGTGGATCAAATTATTCACCAAGAAGACAATAAAAGGCAGAGCTAGGATTCCTCCTTCCCACATACAATTAAATTCACTGATCTCCATAATAAGAAACGGAGTGGGAAAGTGATGAAGATGGGGAAAATGTCAACCTATATTAACAATGGCTTTATCATGCATGCAACCATAAGCAATAAATTGTGTACTTGTAGGCTGCAGCTACATCTTTCAAGTTGCAACCTTTTGTTTATTTTTCTCTTAAGTAACAAAGATGCAACCACAACTCTGATAAGTTGTAGTGTGGAACAATTGGTTGAGCACTTGAGCTTGTCTTTGTGCTTGACAGTATCTATATATGTTGGGTTGGTTTCCCTCACATATGGAAAATAACCCATTAGAGTTGCCGATGTTGTTGTTGTAAATTCAAAAGGAAGAAGGGCTTTTTTGGTCTTTTTGCACGATAATATGAATGATCCATTTTCTTGTTAGCGTTGGTGTCGTGGAATTGAGAGAGAGAGGGTGTAGCTGCTGGATGAGAATTTTTTATTAGCTGAAAAGCAGCTGTGGGCTGTGGCTGTTGAAAGGGAGGAAGAGAAAAGTGAAAAATTCGGAGAAGAGAAGAAACCTGCATAGAGAATATCTTGTGCAGTTTTCGTAAAGTCGCCATATCTCATTCGTCTCCCATTCGATCGGGCTGAAATTTGGTCGGAATGTTAAGCATTCGTAGTTCTTAAGTTTGATTGTCGTGTCGAATTATGGAAACCAATGTAAATTTGAGTAGAATGATTACATTGAATGGTTCAAATTATCACACTTGGAAAGGAAAAATGGAAGACCTTCTTTATGTGGAGGATTATTACTTACCTGTTTTTTCTATCGAGAAACCTGAAGATAAATCTGAACTAGACCGGGCCTTGCTTCATCGACAAGTGTGTGGATTTATCAGACAATGGGTAAATGATCATGTTTTAAACCATATTAATGGGGAGACACGTGCAAGAACTCTCTAGACCTAGTTTAAGCAGTTGTATGCCAGAAAAACTGGGAATAACAAGCTGGTCTTAATCAAACAGATGATGGGCCTTCAGATATCAAGACGGAACACTGTTGACAGATCATTTGAAACATATCAAGGGATTATAAATGAATTGGCTAGAATCGGTATCATGTTTAACGACGAAATCCAAGCATTATGATTATGTTTACTTGGTACATTGCCATGCTCATGGGTCACATTCATAACTTCATTATCTAATTGCACTCTAGATGGTGTAAACACAATGGATCGGGTCAAGAGAATTATTTTAAATAAAGAGATGAGAAGAAAAGCACAAACATCTACTTCACATTCAGATGTTTTGATTACTGAAAGAAAAGGGAGAAGTAAAAGCAGGGGTCCGAAAAATAGGAATGAAGTCAGAAGCAAGTCTAACGGGTTTGCCAATGTCAAATGCTATCATTGTGGTGAAAATGGGCATATCAAGAAATACTGTAGACAATTGAAAAAATAAAATAAAAATGAAACAAGCAAGGAAAAAGAGTGAGGATGACAACCATGATGATAGAGTTGCCACTACTACTCTTGAAGACTTTCTTATTGTTTATAATGATAATTCTATTAATTTTGCATGTCATGAGACTAGCTGGGTGAAAACTCCAGTTGTAACAGGAGACTAGTTGTCCTATTGTATATGTTCTTAATCTCACAAACATGGTTTAAACTAGTGGGGAGGTCAACCATTTGCGTGTTTTTGGATGCAAGATATTTATGCACATTCCCAAAGATAAAAGGTTGAAGCTTGATGTGAAAACTCAGTAGAACAATTTTTATCGGTCATGGCCAGGATGATTTTGGGTACCTAATGCATGTGTGTGGATTTTACCTTTATACCGAGGAGGTTTTTCACATATAAACTTGTGTTATTGTGCACAACATATAATCATTGTGCAATTAAGTTCTACTTAATTGGTTCCTGTTAAATTCACACGGTTATGGAGAATATAGAGGTTGGGTTTTGTTTAGCATGACCTTTTATTCCCGCCAATGTACTCTATAGCCTACAGGTGATCTTGATAGACTAATAAAAGGACAGTGGATCGTTCGATTGATTCCATTGGTGATATGGTAATTCTAAAGCCCCAATTAGAAGACGATAAATGACAAAATTAAAAATACAGTTTGATGATGAAGCTTACCACATTCTTGACGCATTAAAGTGAAAGTTCGGAAAATTCCTTTACAAAACAACATAAAAGCCAAAGCTGTAGAGTTTCATAGACAAAATTGAAGCTGCAAAAAGCTGAAAATATCAAAGCAACAGTTTCCCAGACAAAGCCCAAGCTGCAAAAGACTGAAGATTCTACAATTATAAAATTTCTTTTAAACCAAGCCATACACCTATATTACACCAAAAGAAATATTTCTTTGTTATTTTCTGTTATCTATTTGTATACACAGCTAGCAAGGGGCATTTGGAGCATTCAAGAAAGCACTTATTTATTACATTCTCTATAACAGCACTCTATGTAATTATGTTAACACTCCTCGTGTAACTATTAAGATGTTCAATAAATAGTATTCATTTCAAGTTTTCCTACTGATTGCTTTTAGTTTTCTTAGATTAATTTTAAAAAAAAGAAGCCTTGTCAAATAATGAAATGAAAAAGAAGTACATAAATCGCTCTCAATATTTCAGCATAAAAACACTTCCAACTATGAAAATAGCTCTCAAATAATAATGTGATAAAGTAAATAAAACAACTTTGTCACATTCATTAATGCTTTCCCACACTTTATTTAATCCATCTTAACCCATTTTTTAGCAGTAATTTAGGAAGCTTCTAATACTAAATAGCTACACTTCATGCAACCTTTAGATATATGCAAATATGATGGCTGGGAATCTTTAGCAACCTGTAAGGCCATTTGAACAAGATCAGCCATGTCAGCCTCAACTTGATTAAGATGTGATGATTTGACTGAAAATTCATGTAACTGATCAACTCTAGATTCATGTCTCCTGCATAATTTAACTTATAATTTATTCACTCTCTCTCTCTACTTAAAAGAGCTAAAACTGCCTTTAGATAAAGATCTTCCAGGAGACCCACTTGGATAGATTCAAGAAGTGGGTACAGCATCCCAACGCCATATCGCTCCATCCTCGCAACAGCTAAGAATAGTGCTGCAGCAGAGAAACGATATAAATGAGTCGTCACCTGGTTTTTAGCATTAATAAGATCGTAATATGTTAAAAAGAGACAACTAAGAATCCGCGTGCAATAGATTACCTTCCATCAAAGGACACTGCAGTCTGTCTGATTGGAGACTTCGACTGAGTATGAGACAACCTAAGAGAAAATATCATGTAAGGTAGTTAAAATACACTATTTGTGGGATTCTGTTGCTACATATGAGGGAACGTAAACCAACCTTGCGATGAGAACAGGGGGACTACTTTGCAGCTCCCATACATAGATCTTCCCTTCCCGATTCCCTGGTTGACAGAACACAAAAATGTTATTTCTCTGTGATAATTACACTGGTTCTAATAGTACAAATTCGGCCATGCAATACCTATCACAGCAGTATTGTAATGGAAGTCGCAGGAAAACTTGATGAACCAGATATCACATTCAGGAACAGGGTATCTTTGAAGGATGTCAGCAGTGCCCTTAAGAAACCATGAAATTTATCAAAGCAGAATACAGAGCAATGATAGGAATTTAAATTGCCATCAGCATTTAACAAGTAAAAGGCAAAGGAAAAGATGCATCAGGTAGCGAATGGATAAATAACACAAAACTGATAAAAACAAAAGAACAGTAAGCAAGTTCTAACCTCCCCAGGAGACTGTTCCTTCATTTTTGGTTCCCACAACACAATTTCATTGTCTACACTCTGCAATTGTGCAACATACACCACAAAATTTGCATTATAACAAAGCAACTTGCATGTTCTAGGAGAATAATTTAAACTGAGTATATCTGAAAACAATATCAAGGAATTATACTTCAAACTATGTGGTACACCGAACATTCTCTGAAGTAATATATTTGAGTTCAATAATATTACCAAAGCTAATTCCTAAAGTTTTCACTCTCATCTCTTCCAAGAGATGTAAAACAACAGTCACCCTGGGCTTTTATGCGAATCATTTGGTTGGTGCAAGAAGGCATGGGAAAAACAAAAATATTCATCTTTGATCCCAAACCCCAACACACAAACAACCCCTTTAACCTTTTCTATAGTAAATTTAGTATAAATTTATTTCAGCTAAAAATGAAGGGTACTTACTGCTGCTGCAACATGAGTAAGGTGTGTGACAATTAAAAGGCAACAAATGCTTTGCTGTCAAAGAACAGGTGGATCAAACAATTACTTACCTTTGACAGGATGAAATCACCAAGCCATCGATTACAGTCAACATAGTTTGAATGAACAGAGGCTATGAAGACCTAGAAATGGTAACAGTTATGTTAGTAAAATAATATATATGCCCACACTAAAAGGAAAGGACGATTGAAATGCTACTTACAGGAAACTGTACATATTTTGTGGGGAACTTCGAAGGAAGATCAGTCCATGTAAATGACTTTTCTACATATGGCCAGAACTCTGCATGGAAGATGGGATTAAGAAAGAGGTAGAAAGTGTAATTAATGAAGTCTACTTAATGGTAAGTTAGGCATCTGTCTTCTTTTCCCTATTATCCAATAAAAAATGGTTAACAATACATGATCTAAGACCTATGGACACAACAATAAAGCCCAGGCCAGCAGGCTGACTAGCACATGACATACACATGCCATCATAATTCTAACCTTGGCCAAATAATGATTCAAAAGAAACTTCGCATATACCATGATAAGGGGAAAAAAGGAGGGCAATTATCATTTTCCCCCCCTAACAGTCTAACACATAAGAATATGGCATTTTACACCCAATCTTTAGTATTCCCGTTTCCCCCCTACCATTAACAATCCATCCAACATGTGAGTGTCTAACACAAACAATGTGCCAAAAGATGCAATTACCCCTTAAGTACAAATTGGAATCTAAGTATGAGAATTCTCTTTTCCCTTCAGAATTAACAATAAAAATAAAAAAATTAAAATAAAGAAGAAGGATGTGGCCATGCCATGTGCCTATCCTACCACTAGAATATCTCTTTATCTCATCATCTCATTTTCTCATCTCATCATCATTTCTTCTTCACCATCCTTCTCACTACCTCTCTACCCCATACCTCTCTTCTATCTTTCTACTCTTTCTCTCTTCTTTTCCTTCTTCCTCTCTTTTTACTTCTACTCTCTCTCTCTAACTCTCCATCTCTTTCTCTCTTTTTCTTTCTTTGATTTTTGGTTGGTTGAATATAGTGGAAAAAAAATAAGAAATAAATAAAACGTACCATGCTGGATCTCTTCTCAGTTAAGGAGTCCAGAGATAGATGCCGGTTCTTATCCACTAGGTGATTGGCATCTAATCTCCACGGGTGGTGGGTTTGGGTTGAGTGTTAGGGCTGTTGGTTTAGGGCTTTGTTGAGTGGTGGTGACTAAAAAGAGATGATGAAATGATGATGAAGAAAGTGGTGGTTAGATGATGGCGATAAGGAAGTAGGATGATATGAAGATGATGGAGGACTATGAGGGAGGTGCTAGATGATGGTGAAGTGAAACGATGTCACGATGAGATGAAGATGGAGAGATGTGCTAGATGGTGATGCAGATTGAAGATGGTAAAGAAGAGATAAGAAACTGGGATAATGAGGTAAAGAAGATATTGTGGTGGCGGGATGGCCTAACATAATTTTTTTTATTTTACTTTTGTATATTTAGTCTAAAGTGTCTGTGTGAGATAGACTTTCCATACTTGAAATTCTGACCGATACTTCATGGGTAATTGTTTGTGTTAAACACTCATTTTTTGGACAAATTGTTGACATAAAGGGGAAAATAAGATATATCGAAAGGTTGAAAGGTAAAACACTGAATTCTCAATTTCTCTTTTGTTAAGGGGAAATGACAATTGTCCCAAAAAATATTGGCATTGGTAGGAAAGTTCTCTTTCAATTCATTCTGCTTGATACCTCAATATGCATGGTTAATGATGCTATGCAAGACTCTCAATGTAAAAGCCAAAAATAAATTGCTAGCAAACAATCATACACACATACATACAATTGAAGATCTAAGAAGTAAGAATATATAAATAAAAAATAAATAAATAATGAATTAAACTTCATTTAATAATAATATCTCCACACAAAAACAACCATATTGACAAGTGTTAGTATCTAACCTTTCATTGACCAAATCTTAACAGTGTTGTCCATGCCACAACTTGCGATGCGATATATGTCTGAAGGGTGGAAGTCCTGCAATAGTCACCCCCATAATAGTTGTTAACTTCTATGTCATATTAAGCATATAAAAAACATAATAATACAATTCTTACCACACTCAGAACTTCATTACGGTGACCTCCAGCTCCAGCAAATATCAAAATGCATATTCCCGTTTGCACATTCCAGAGACGAACGGATTCATCCTGGTTGACTTGAAATATAAGTTGTAATTGACAAAACAAACATATTACAATAGTAAATAAGTACTGGTAGATACTTTGCTTGCAGACACTATAAGCGACGGTTTCAGTGGCTGAGTCCTGATTTCATTTATTGAGTCGCCATGGCCAACAAAACTCTGTACATTGATGAACACATAATGTGACAGGAGAAAAAAGAATAAAATTGTAAGATCATGTGTGCACTAAGAACAATATTAACATTGCTTTCAACAAAATTTAGTTTAGAAGAAAAAACATTTAACAAGTACATCAAGATTTCTATCTAGAGACGTTCACTTCACATAAACTAAAAATTCATGAGCAGATATCCAAATTTCCTTTGCTACTAGAGCTACGAACACAAAATGAAAGCTCAAACTAAGATACCTTGTGTAGCTTCTCTTTGCCAGTATCAATGATGCGAATTATGCCATTGATACCTCCTGCCACCAAGAATGGGCTCCCATCAACGTTGCAAGCCCAGCTAACAGTGTAAAACGACTCATCCTTCTGATCTACATAGCACATGGAATTCCAAACCGTTCTTGAATGACACTTTCCATTGCACAAAACAAGCATGCAGATAAAATTATATCCAATAAAACCAATCAAAAACCAGTATCATATCTTCTTACATCCTCATCAACATAAGATTGCAATGCCGCTATAACTCCCCCTTCAAGACATTGGTACACAGTCACCTGAACACATTTACAAAATTTCAACATATAATCAACATTACAAACATGAAACATTTTCACTGATTATAAAACTCAAATCACACAAACAACACTCCACAGTGAACGCAAAACATCTAATACACACACACACACACATCAAAATCACTTTTCTAGAAGCAAAAAACAATTTTCAATTTTCCATGTCTTATACATCGTTATATACACCAATTAACAACGCAAACATGAGATATTTTTACTATCAAAGAAAAAAATTGAACTTCACGAAGCAAAATCGACAGAGAAAACGAAATCAAGCGATGAAAACGAAGAGAGGAGAGAGAGAGGTTACGCGATTGCCACCGACGGTTGCGAAGACGTTGAAGTAGCGAGAGTCGATGAAGTTGAAAAGGACGGCGTAGAGAGGGCGCTTGCCTTCCTGGAGCTTGTTGGTGACTCTGTACTCTCGCTTCTTTGACGGTGTCAGCGATCCAACCAGCGCCTCGCAACCGATCGCCGCCTTTGCTGCCATTTTCACTCTATTCAAGATTTTCAATTTTTGTTTTATAGTTTGGTAATCCGATTTGTCACGCAGTTTTTACTTATTTACATCATCTTTGGTAGTGAAAAATATGTGTTACATCCCCAGTCTTATATTAATAATTATTAGGAGCGAAATTCTCGTAAATTACCACCATCCAATCCAATTTTAATAGCATGTGAATTCGAGTTACTTACTTACATCCATTGTTAATGGCATTCAAAAACAATCATCACACGGTATTTTTACTTAATTACGTCATGTTTGGTTGTGAAAAATATGAATTATTAAACTGTTGTTAAAAACCATTATCGTACACTATTTATGTCATGTTTGGTAACCCAAAATCTAAGTTACGTCCACCATTAGTGGTTTTTAAAAAATAATTGTCCCACGTTGTTTTTACTTAGTTACAGTATGTTTGGTGATGGAAAATCTATGTATTATATTTACAAAGTCGAAATCTCAATTTTGTGACATCATATTGTAGATTATGTAATATTACTTGCTTTGATTTTGCATAGTAATTTTTAACTAAATTTACTAATATGGGTGGTTTATTTTTCATAAAAATTTGCATTAGACTACAAATATATTTTATTAGAATAGATTTGAATGTCATACATTCTCCGTATTGATATAACCAGAATGGTGAATTAGATTTAAAAAAGAAAATCGATTTTCTTCTTTTCAAATGACTAGAATAGGGCATTAGAGTGATTATATCTCATTTTATTTTGAGCACTTATTTTAAAGCATTCTGTGCCAATTTTTTATTATCAACCACATCCCATATTTCTTTTTTAATTATATAAATAAGCACAAAATATTTAAAAGTTAATACCAAAAAACAATTACGCATACAAAAAATATTCAACACAACTTTGCTCAGTAGAGACCACATTCATTATTTAATTAGCAAGAGTCATGACAAGTGACAACATGATTAAAAATGCTAGATATTTTGCGTGATGTTTTTGTTGTCATCTCACTTTATCCAAAACCATCCACAACATGCACGAATTTGTATCCAAATTCTTCCTTCTTTTTCTTCTAGCATTGCCCATGGCTTCCGCTTTGCTTCGCTTCCTCTCTCAACCAAACTCTGCTCTCCTAAACCATCTCACTTCACTCCCAAACCACCCCACCAAAAGCCCATCAAAGCTGCACTTCCATAACTTCAACAAAGCCCACTTCTCCATCAAATGTACTGCTTCAACATCAAACAACACAACCCCAGAACCAGAACCTGAACCGGAAGCGGAAGCTGAAGACTTTCCTTTCCCATCTCCAACTTCAATGACTACCACAAGTGCTGAGTCTTTCCCTATTGAGAAGCGAAGGAAATCTGAGATATTACGTGAGAGAAGGTCAAGAACAGGGCTTGTAAAGAAAGAGCCACCGAATTTCGAAGTGGGTTGGAAAAGAACAAAACCGATAAACTTGGAGAAGCCGAAAGGGTATGTGATAATGGATTTTCTGGACAAGTTTCAGGAGTTGATGGAGAAACAGTTTGGGTCTACAGCACTTCTGGCGAAAGTAGGGGAGATTGTGGCGGAGAGGGCGAGAGAAGAGGCAGAGGTTCTGAGAGATGAAGGCAAAGTGGAGCAGAAAATGGTGACAGAGTTGTCCAGGGTTTTGAGGCTGATGGAGATGGACTTAGCTATGGTCAAAGCTGCTGTTAAGGAAGAGACTTTGAATGAGAGGCTTGAGCAAGCTAAGGCTAGATGTAGACAAGCCATACTTGTTGCCAATTCATTTTGAAAGACAAAAAAATTTATGTAAATTCGTCTTCTGTTTGATGAAGTGAATCAAAAGCAAACCGCTTGTAATATGAATATGAATTGACTAATCGATTAATTGCTTATAGAGGAATATCGTTGATGATAATACAATGCGGATACTTACAGGGACTTCTTGATGAGCAAGGCAAAAAAGGGTGGTGACTTCTTCTAATCTCTTTCTGGGTTCTGTACATTGTAATGGTAACCCCTTTGGTTGCAGGGATTTCTCAATGATAAAAACAAAAATGGAGGCAATTTCTTCTCTTATCGTTTTTGGGTTTTGTACAATAGAAAGTTGAGTTCAACCTTTCTTCTTTTTTTTCTTCTTTTCTTTTTTGTTAGTGAACTGGTAAGTTGATTTACAGGCTTGGATGATATAGCGAACATGGACATCATCTTTTGGGATTTTTGCTTGCAACTTTGATGCTGATTTATGGTCTCCTGATGCCAGACGGACCTGATACATCCTGCCAACAATCCAGAAACGAAAAATCAGTTAGCGAGGCAAAACAATGTATTTACAATATCGAAACAAAGACAGTCATGACTTACAATAAATAAGATAGTGTATCATAAGGCAGGCTTGCTTTTTGATATTCTTTCCAGATCAAATGAGAGTTTTTCAAATCTTTGGCATTTATACAAGCGCTGAGGAGAAAGTCTAGACACTTTCGCGGAGGAGAAAGACCAAATTTATCCTTAATTGCTTGAAGCAAATCTAGGCCAATCTGTACATCAGGAGGTTCTGTTTCAGCAATTTGAGCATATAGCTGCTCAAATTACAGTAACAAAAATAAATAAAAACAAAAACAAAGGCAAAAAACAAAACAAAACGTTTTGTGTTAGTTTGTGAGCATACCATAAATTCATACGTGAACATTTTGACTTTATACTATTCTAATATAAACACATGACGTGGTTGTAGGCATAACCTAATGATAACCACACTTTCTCCACAAAGTGGAGGTCTCAGTTCAAATCCCTCCTCCCCCAAGTCAATAAATATATATATATATATATGAGAATACATACTCTTAGACAATAATGAAAACATACAGATACTAGTTGTTTGCCAAACCAGAATTCACATAGTTTATATACTAGAATCCCATCTTTTCCACCAACCACACTAACATAATGACCAGGAGTTGACTGCATTTTCAGAAAGCAGTGTACTACATTGGAAAGGAGGGAAAAACAAGAACAAACCTCATGCAAAACACCTTCTGTAGCCAATGCATCATAGTGGAGTTTATCCTTGAGAAGTCTAAACAAATCAAGTGCAACACTGGGTAGAGAAAACAACAAACATAAGATTTGAGTCCAGTTAGCAGATAGATTTTCATAATTTTTTAAAAATGGTATCATTTGACCTCAAATTCTTAAATCGAACAGAGTGGCAGAACATTCTGCAGCAACCCTCAATCCAATGGTCATCATGCAATTGCTCCAGCAGCTGAATCAATCCACTCAATTCTTCTTCAGATCGAAGGTAGTCCTAAGAGAGGAATCGAAAATGTCATCACATTGAAAAATATAAATTACAGGATACTTTTAAACAACACTTACAATGAGAGATATGACAACTTTAGGCTCTATACTGCATCCAGATAGCTTGATTTCTTCAAATATGCTAAGGGCATCGGATATTTGTCCATGTGATGCAAGAGCTGTGACAAGTGCACCTTTGATTTCACTTAGACATTTTACTGGTATCCCTTTGTCTAAGGCCACCTACCAAAGAATAGATCTTTCAGATCAGCATAAACAATATGTTTTATTAAGCAATAAATAAAGAACAAAGCAACAATCATGAGAACATAATGATTAAAAAGCTTGAAAGGTTGAATGATGCAAAATAAAAGGTAAGATATCTTAAAAGGTCAAAGAGAAAATTAGCTTTGAGGATGCAAATAACTTGCAAGTTCAGTCCATGTAAGCTTTTGGATGAAAAGAAAATAAATAGATTAGCTAAATTACGTCAAGAATAGCAATGCAATGCATTTAAATTTTTAGCACAGGAGACAGAAGAATGTTGCAAAATAAGTCCATTTGGAATTGTTTTAAAAGTGGATTAACTAAAGAGGACATAAGCAATTCCTAGAAGCCTAGATCAGTAGACTGGAGAGATCAAGGGCACAATTGGAACTCTAGAAGAGGGTACTAGATAATATGGATGGCAGGAAAGAAGACAATCTTAGATTTTAATTAATAAAATTATGGACTTCTACCAACTACCGTTAAGACATTAAAGTCAAATCCAAATTATATTTAGAAGGAAACCACAGACCTTTCTTTTTTTTTTCTTTCACACACTCAATCAATGAAGAATGCCAAAGTGCATTCCAAAATCTTTAGGAATTGGTTGCCACAATGTTCTTAAAGTCAAGTTCTCTAACCCCTTTATGTCCCCAAACACATACTATAATCTGAAAAATTTTCTTGACTACCAAAGGTAAAGCGTCAATAAGATTAGTACACATGTTCCATCTAGAAAACAGGACAAGATGAAAATGATGATCCAAATCAATCATATAATTACTAATCAAAACTAACTTTTTTATTTAAGGGAATCTTTAGAATACAAAATTTTAAGGATAATGACTAATCAAGAAAATCATTTTTACAAGAAAATCATTTTTACATGGGATCTTGTAAAATACAAGTTGCACATAAAATTCCTCTTTGTCCCCTATTTTCTGGGATGTCTAGTAGAAACTAAATGCAACATAAAATACCTGCTTGGCCTTCTCAAATTCTCCACAAGCTGCATATGCATTAATTAGCGCCATGAAGACATGCTTCGTAACTTGAAGTCCAGCACACTTCAGTTCTTCATAATACTACAAATACATAACCATGTTATTACATCACTTGTGGAGTCCACCCTTTGCCTAAACGAATAGATTTATCCATTGCTGCAAGGAATACCCAAGTATGTATGCACCTATAAAAATAATAATTTCCATACTTCCTAGACTAACAGCATGACACAAACTTAGAGTAAAACATGAATTTCAAACTACCTTGATAATATCCTCTTCGTTGTCACTATAGTTTATCAAACAGCTAAAAGTTTGAGAATCTGGTTTCACATCTGCAAGATCCATTTTCTTTAGAACCATTCTTGCACCTAGTATGTCTTTCTGCAGAAAATTTAGCAGTAGACAAAAGTCAAAACACAAAATGTAAGAAAAAGAAAAAGCTAACAAACTTAAAACTAATTGCTGTGGAGCTTGTTCACATGCACCTACATGCGCCAAAAGACCAAATGTTTTATAAGCATGCTTTGGAATTATGAAATTACAAACATAAGTTATCAAAAGAGATATTGATTTAAATGAACTTGATAAGATTGTAAAGATTCTTTTAGTTGTAGCTGCACCACAAAAGCAACAATTCAGACTCTTAAGAAAAGCTGTAGTAAGACCACAATCACATATTTAAATGCAGATTATCAGTTCAGTAAACTGAAAATCAGAAGAAAACACAAGCAATTATGTTTTCTACAAGTTGGAATTTATAATTATCTTGGCAAATTGATTATGCCAAGAGATCATTAGTAAAAAGCATTAGCTGAAAAAGAAGAAAGAGTTGTTTCTATGATTTTATCTTCAAGCTAGAACCAAGATTTACTTTAAAAACACATGTTATGGAAAGTAATACCATAAAGAAACAAAAAACTAAGCCTTTCCAAGCATGCAAATATGTTGCATCCTCCTGGTGACGGTCAATAGCTATGCAAAATGCCTAATGCGGAAAAGATTTCAAGCTAGCAATGTTATTCTAGCAGTTACAACATTAGTGGTATATTGATGAGGACAGCAAAAACAGAGCTGGAGCTCATGAAATGCACACATACACACTAGTAGCAGGAGCACAAGCATATATAAGTTACCTTTCGAAAATATCCTGCCATTATAGCATTATACATGGCAGCAGTCGGCATCACATTCATCTTCTTCATATCATCGAGTAAATTATATGCACCTTCAAACTGCGTTAATGGGTAGTGTCAACATAAATTGATTCACGGTTCAATTTTCTACCAGAAACATAAGTTTCGCAAGAGATGGTAAACTAAAAACGAGAGCAGAAGTCGTAAATGAGAAAGGGAAACTCACTAGCAACTTACATCTTTCAATTTCACGCTTGAACTTATCATGCTTCTGAAGGTCTCACTATTTGGCTTCAACTCAAGGTGGTTGATCAATGAGTAGATGCGCCAAACCTTAAAATCAAATATAGGTGGGAAAGAAGAAAGAAATTAAGAACAATAGAAGATTATGTTCAATTTACCCATCTATAAATGCAATTGTGCTTGTTCCCAATCTTAATACTCTTGTAATATATAGGTACTGGCATCTGTTCTAGTGTTCAAAGATTAAAGAGTATACCTTCTCAACTTCTTAGTTTCCAAAAACTATTTTTCTGAAAAAATAGTCTGCACTACAAAGAACAGCAGACATTTGCTAGGAAATAAGATATATAGGCAATTATTTTACATGAGTTCAGGATGCAAAAGAGGTATAAGTAAGTGTAGCAAATCTTTACTGAGGACAACCTAAGCCAAATCAACCACTTTACACATCTCAGTCGCAAAAAAGGAAGAAAAAAATCACCAAAAATGGCTACTTTAGAGAGCAAGCAGATTGGTTTTAGTTTTTCAACCTCATTATAACTTTTCTCTAGGAGCGGTTAGGGACCTCAGTACCAATAGTATTCATACATCATCCACACTGTAAAAAGAACACAATAAAAGTCTGCTGAATAGCAAAATCTCCAATTTTAATTATCTTCGTCTATTTTCTTTCCCTTGAAAATGAATATTAAAAATCTCTCATATTAAAAGGGCAAATGGCACAAAATTCTTTCATGTAAACTTGTTATTAGTTTATAAGTGACGATAATTGAGAATCCTGAGCACACTGCTGATGAATTAAATCCTGTTTCTACAATATTGGTAGATGCTAAAGATAATAAGGTCTTAGTTGTTAATATCCAAATGTTTGATAATACTATACAAAAAGTAGGTAGAATCAACGCAACATACCAAATTGAATTCATGGATCTCCTCACTGGCATGTAATATTGAATTCAGAGTATTGATGGGTGGTGTCAATCCTGCTTCACACATTTGATCAACTATGTCCAGTGCCACATAAACCTAAATTTTAGGTATGTCAGTGTCCTTTCAATTTTCTGGCAAAGAAATAGCAAAAACAATCCAAAAATATGACTGAACAACTGAAATTCAATATAAGAGGGAACAGCCTCAACAGTTTACATGACACTCCAAAAAATCTATGTTCAATTTCTTTCACCTTTTAGTCCTTTTCTTTTTCTATAGTTGACCAAATTTTTTTTCTTTCAACTCAAGAACCTTTTTCTTTTTTCGGATAGGAAATAGAGACTTTATTAATTATAAAGAAATAAGTTACAATTGTGAACCAAAAGTCAACCAACAAAACAAGCAAAAACAAAAACTAAAAACAAGTTGAGTTGAGAGAGTCTTTCAACTCAAGAAAATTGATTCGTAATTTCGTACCTTTTGCAATTCACAACTATATATAATGAGCTTCTCGTATGAGGCAGATGAAGGTGTCATCTCCAGCTTGGAATGCAAGTCTTTGAATTTTTGAACAATATCTTCAACCTTCAATCAAAACAATGTATGCAAAGAGACCCACAAGAAAAGAAGACAAGAAAAGTCAGCCAAAAATATAAATAAATAAAGTTGGTTGCTTTCTGTGGAAAAGGTGCATATTCATAATTACAAGAACACAACTTGATGCTGATTGCAGTAGGGAAGCAACGAATATCCTAGACTAAATTTTTCATTCACCTAGTAAGTACCTAGACTGGGAATGACTTTAAGACGTAATGGCCACCAAGAAAAAGGAGGCCAATTTTAATTAGCATGGACAATTGCAGTCAAAAGTTAAAAGTCCGAAAATATTGAAAATGATATCAATTTTTTTTTTTATAGTAAAAAATGATATCAATTTTATAACCAAAACAGTGAAGATAATGGAAAAGGGAAGAGTGAAGGAATGAATAAAAGCAACCATTTAAGATCTAAAATTGACCTTCATATTAACACTGACTCTTCAATCACTTTAAATTTATCATTGTACTAAGGGAAACGCTATTGTTACAACTTACAACCACACTGACACAACTCAACAAAATCCAGATTGGAGCCACTTAACATCACAGTGACCGTCAAATAGAAAAATTCATGTAAAACATTAACCAACCAAGTTCTAAACATTTTAACACTTCCTACGTAAGCCTATCTTGAAACACATTATTCGATATTGCACCTGTTGTTTCTGTAATGCATCTCAGTGGCTTTCATTTAAAAGCAACAAACAGGTTTTGCATGCATTATACATCAGTGATACTGCTACATATATAAAATTGGTTCTAGAACTATAAATGTAGATGCAAATATGTAAGTCCAAACATTACAACATGAAATTTTTATTAGGGTTACATTATATTATACATGCTAGCTACAAGTAAGGGACGCTTTGACCAACTGCATTCTTTTGAGAACTTAGGCTTTGCTTGATTTAGCACTCTGCACTCCAAGGAGGTTTACCTTGACTTACTACCAAAAAAGATTTAGCTTTTGTGGCAGATCGAGGTATAATTCTGCCTAGAAACACTCTCATTCACTTTTTCATTAGTATTCAAACTGAGCTCCTGCAACCAAACTATTGCTCTAGGAACCTGGATACAAAATCCATGACAAGCAACAAGGGAATAACAATTTTGTCCCTACTTTTACTCCTGCATGAATCAACTTGGAATTCCACAAATTATATCACTACCATATTACCACTAATTGGTGCGCTTAAAAGTTCCATATAAGTTAAATGTAGATGATGTTTCTAAAAGGAAACAGACTGCATGTGAAGCAGAGGGGGTCACAGAATCATGGCCGCAAGGACAGTAACTAACAGCAGCATTCATGGTAAGTATCTCACCGCTAAATTTGGAATGCTAGAGGCGTAACTAAAGATGAAAGTTGAGAGATCCTCAGCTCTGTGATCTGCAATTTTACCACCATAGACCACATAAAACTGTTAAGGCTTGAGAACAAGTGCATAGTGAGTGTTCCATCTGCTAGGGATTCCGATTTAAAACAAAAACTCCAAAGCTTAATAATAAAGGTACATATGTAAGATACTGCATTGATGCATCAGGACGGATGAATTAGGATCTATTACATATCAATAATTGAGAAGCTTATTAGATCTCAACAATTTGCTTTACGGTTAAATTCTTAAGAACTGAAAAATCTACTGAAGATGAAGCAATCGTTAGAAGATAATAGTCTTCAACAAATAATACTTGGAAAAGCAATCTTGTCCATGATGAGATGTCATAATGTGAAGCATGATGCACCCCATTTGTTGGGTCTTATGCTCAGGAGAGCCCTCTAGGTGTGACGCTGAGGTTCTTTCCATTTTAGCAAGTCTTTCGAGATTCCAGAATTTTCAATGTTCCAGTGTTTTGGTTCTGTAATTGGCGCTGAGAATGATATTAAGTTACACACTTACACTAGCACCCAACCTTCTACAACAATCAGTCTGTTCTAAAACAGCTGCATGGTCATTTTGCTCCTCCATCATGTGTGAGTAGGTCTTTATAAAATGCATTAATACAAGAGTTTCTATATCAGGGGAAAAAAAAAAAAGATCAAGGACATACATACCAGTTACTTTGAGTGCTGAAAAGTACTTCTCCGCTGAAGACTCCAATAATAGCCTTCCAAAAGATCTAAAAATACTGGCCACATGGTTTGGAGACGAAATTTTTGTAATGTCTATAGTCTCCAAAACTTGCAACAGGTCATTCTTCCGGTCAGCTTCACAAAGCGCTAACAAATAATTCTCTGCAATACAACATTTAAACCTTCTGAGGTTTGAATAATGCAAAATTAGTGAAGTTAATAGTGCCAGAAGGGACTTTCTAATACTTGAACAAACATTTGGGACATTCCTAAGTATCTAAACTTTTTGGGATGCAAATGAACTTGTATAGTAATGCATACCCCCACAACCATCAGCTTTGTTA
Source organism: Dimocarpus longan (assembly GCA_022984855.1). NCBI lineage: Eukaryota > Viridiplantae > Streptophyta > Magnoliopsida > Sapindales > Sapindaceae > Dimocarpus > Dimocarpus longan. Next base: position 18,387,471 of record CM041014.1, read on the forward strand.
GGTTGATCGTTGCAATATTTACATTGTGCAACAAAAGACTAATCTAATCACATATTTACAGAGAAACCAAATAAGAATAAGAACAAAAAATCTCATGGTAAAACTTAGCTAATGGTATGGAAAGAACCTGACAATTTAGGGACATACCTTGCAAATTAGAATAGTCTCCCCTGTCATTAGCTGTGATGCTGTTACAAAGTTCCTGAATCTTTTGTTCATCATTGACTCTGATATATAGCAACATCTCATAGTAACCTAGTTTAGGAATCGAACGAGAATTTCCATCTTGGATAGCTTTACAAAAAAAACGGAACTCTTCTATCAATTCCATGTCAATTAAATACATAAGAAGTTGACCATAAGTTTCCTCTTCTAGCTCAAATCCTTGCTCCTTCATAAAATTAAAAAGTTGAAAAGCTGTGGAAATTTGTTCAAGTGCAACGTCTTCATCATCAGTTTCCTTAGCCTTCTCTACACAAATTCCTATCAGGGCATTGTATTCCTTCAAACCAGTTTCTCTCCCCAATCTACCAAATACCTGAACAGTAGCTTCAGTTCCCAGTTTAGTCGCACACATTTGAACTAACTTTTTAAAACGGCCTCCTTGGGTCCTTTTGAAAATCCATTTTTGTTTCCTTTCACGCAACACTTCTTTCCGATGTACTGATATGTTGTTTTGAATCACGGTAGAAAACCATGGTACCTCCAACACATTGTCTGCAATTTTACCCTTTTTAGTCTCTTTCGAATCAGGAGCAGGTAAAGTCACAGGTGAACTAACCGAAGTCTCAGCTACAAAACAGAAGAATAACAAGAAAAGAAACCAATTAATGACAAACAACATCCCATATAGCAAGCAAATCTAAAGAAAACATCTAAACACTAAAATTAAAGTATCTCAAAATTAACAGTCAGTTCAAAGTGAAACCGAGTGTTTGAAATTTCAAGTGTAGAAAATCACATTATCTCAAACTAAAACTTTATAACATTTCCTCATCCAATTAGAACATTCACACTACCCAAATAACAACTCACAAACGGAGTTTTTGGCATTAAAAAGACAAACTTGGAATTATATCATCTACAAATTTTTGTAATAAAATCCCACATTTTGTTTTGTTTCCGCCAAATCAAAAACCAAAATCTTACACCATCTCAATTCATTAACTAAACTCCATACATACATACATACCACACAATATAGTATATATATCCTGCGAAAGCTGCTTTCTCGGATTACCTGCATAAACACATTGTATTAAAATCAAACACCATTAAAAAAAGACATTAAATCACCCATAATCCACTCTAATTGTCTCCCAAAGAACAGCGTAACCCAATTCATTGACACACACAAAGAACAACCATAAAAAAAACACCACTCTCAACTAAATAGAAACCAATGCAACATCAAAAAGGAAACCCACAATTTTCTTTTGCTTTTCATTTCATTTCCTCAACTTTCTCTGCAACCAAACAACAAATTCTCAACTACCCAGAAACCAATACAACATCAAAAACGAAACCCAGAATTTTCCTCTCCTTTTCATTTCGTTTCCTCCACTTTCTCAGCAACCAAACAACAAATTCAAAAACAAAAGAAAACCCCACTAGAAAGAGCAATGAGAGAAACAAGTACCGGGAGCAGAGTCCGTTTTCAGCTGCAAGGAGGGGAGGATGAGGTCGGCGGGTGTAGAAGAAGAAGAAGGATCGTGTTTGGAGGACTTGGCGGTGCCAATAGCGGAGACGAACTGCTTCAAAGACGGGTCTTGGGATCCGGTGGCAGAGGCGGAGGAGGAGGAGGAGGGTTTGGTTTTGCCTTTGACGACGGTGCGTATGAGTGAGCTTAGAGTCTTGGCCTTGGAGGTTGACATTTGAATCCTCCCGCAAACCAACCGGCAGCCGGGGGTTTTAGGGGTTTATGGTTTATTATATATAATTTTTAAATACCAATGTCTGCATAAATACTTTCAAGTTGAATGAGCCCACTCTATTCACACTTTCATAGCATCTCTAATCGCACTACTTATCTATTTTCCTAGTTAAAATAGTTTACGGTGACAATTTTTATGCACTCTAACGGCTCGTTATATCCTTAGCTATTTTATAAAAATTGAATCATTCTCCCTAGATATAAAGAGCAAAAGAGTGTAGGTAAATTCTCTCTTATTATTTTAACATTAATGGTTAACTAAAAATCTCTCTTCTATTATTTTAATATTAATATTTAGCTAAAATAAAGAGAATGGTTGGAGTAACTTAGATTTAGTAAAAAATTACTGGTTAAAATATACTTTTTTTTGTTAATTTAGTAAAAATTTAACTAAAATTGAGAGAGTATGGTTGAAGATATTCTTATAGATTATAGTGTTCTATATTAAAAAACGTGCTAATATTGACACTTTTTGAGTTAGTTGACTATCGGAATTTATTGAGATAAATTACGCACAGTTCAAATGATCATTTTCATAATGGGAGAGATGACAACTCTTATTAAGATGAGACTTACAATCCACACCTTATATTTTAAAAGATAATGATGAAATTTAGATCTTTGACTTTAAGAGATCGAGGTAAGTATCTAATCATCCCTACTAAAATGTAGTGTTTAAAACGTGATAAATTTTTACACCTTATAACTACTCTTAAAATGTATGTGCTTGTTTGGTGTTAAAATATAGTAATGGTTTGCATGCAGTTTGTGATTATTCATGTGCAAGATTCCACTTGTAATTTTGTATGTTCATGTTTAGGACATGTTTAATCATCATTTGTTAATTGTTTTATAGTGGAAATATTAAAAAACAACACTAAAATTATTGTAAATTTAAAAACTGACATTAAACTATCGGATACTTTTTTTCATATAAATATATATATCAAATACTTGTAAATATTTTTAGTAAATATGTGTGCACTAAACATTAGGTTGTAAATCAAAAGTTACTCTGGTGCAGTATTGCACACATAACTCTCCCATAAAAGGTGAGTTTGACACCCAATGGTAGCTTCTGTTTTATCCCTTTTATGTGAAGATAGTCATTCCATTTATATGTGGGTTGCTCACTCTCGTATGATAATCATTTTTTGGACTATGTCATCAGTATTCAATCCGATTTTATCCCAGTTATTTTTTGAGTCAGTCTCAGTAATCTAATATAATTAAAAAAAAAAAAAAAAGTTGTAAGATATTAGCATCAAACTATCAAATTCTTGTGTGCGGCATAAAATAAAAATAAAAAAAAAAAAAAAAAAAACTTACTTTCATAATTTAATGTTAAAAATTTTATACTAATTTCAATGTTATAAAAAATAATTCTATTTTTTTATATTGATTTTTTTTTCTCCGTTGGGCATTAATTTAGACATAAAAAATTTACTAAATGATGCAATAAAATTGCTTTTATAAGATTATTCACACTTATCTAAAAGAAATTTTTATTTACACTAATGATTTAGTGACAGAACGGAAATTCATTACTTCTAAAAAAATTTGATAGAAATTCACCAACTCAGGACTGCTTCTTAAAATTATTATATTTAAAAACATTAAAATTACTGATCATCAAGAAATCTTCTTATTATATTCATATATTTAGTAATAATTAATTAGAAAAAATAATAAAAATTATTTTCATTACTTTATGCTGGATCATATTATCTGAAAAACTCCAAATTATGTATTAGTCATGTTTGAAATTTGTTCAAATATTATTTTAGAAACAAGTAGAGTGAAGTAGGATTTATATATATGAAATGAAAATTGTGTAGGGTATCATACAACTTTAAAAATATTTAAAAATAAAAAAACAACAACAACAGCCTGCAACTAGAGTAAATAATTTAATGTACTACATACCAATCCACGTTCTGTTTAGGAATTACCCAAAAAAAAAAACACAAATTCAAGAGAAAGAGAAGTTACATGCATGATCATTACAACTACACGCATATACATAAATTTGCATGACATGATCAATACTACATATATGTTATATATATTTACATGCCTGCCTCGAGTAATCTATTTGGAGAGTGCATACTTGAACTTTGGCATGTAACGTCCATAGTGCAGGTTCAATAGGTTTAATATGAATGCAAATGGATTGATGACTTCACTTTCATGTAGAGAGTTTGGCAAAAGCTCAGAGATTATGGAGAAGAATGGTGCAAAGACGTAGAAGATGAACGGCAAAGCACAGCCAACAAGACAAACCACGATTGCAAGGGGCATGTTGTTGGACAATACAGCGAACAATCCAGTCACGAATGCTATTGCCATTGATACAAGTCCAAGCCACGTCAATCCGATGGCTAGTGGGAGTGTGTCGATCAAAGATTCACTCTTGTTAGCCCAAAATGACCAGAAGACTATAACTGCAGCAGTCATAGATGAAGTCATGGCTATAGTGTCAGTGATAGCAAATGCTCGGAATGCTGACTTTCTAATCAATGCTGCTGCACCTTGATCAGGTCCATCACTTATGTACCCACCAGGAATGGCGAAAGCTGCTGCGAATGTGAATGTTGCTATAAGGGTCGCTATCACTGAGAGAGTTTGAGCCATGCCTTTGCCTTGTACACCTTTGTTTGTGTCCTGTATTGATCTGCAGTAGACATTGTTTTCTAAGATGTCTTCTGGATACAGAGCCCGCTTTGCATAGGCTAGCTTCAGTGCTTTTATAGTCAAGTGCTGCACAACATGTAAATGTGACACACACAAGCAAAGAATGTGACACATTGATTAACATTATGCATTATAGTTAAGTGCTGCACAACATGTAAATGTGATACACACAAGCAAAGAATGTGACACATTAATTAGCATTACACATTATTGTTAAGTGCTGCATGACATGTACATGTGACACAACACAAGCAAAGAATGTAACGCATTAATTAACCATCACATATTATATGTATAGGTCGTATGATTAAATCAATATGGTACCTTTTCAATTTCTTTTTCATGATCTGTGGAGGTCTCTGCAACGGCTATAGCAGTCTTGTGCTCAAAATTGGTTGTTCTGATATTGACCATCATATTTATAGACAGAATGTAAACCACATAGTTATGCAAGTTCATGGCAGCCATATGTAAGGGGGTGTTCCCGTCCGCATCAGGGGAGTTGATCAAATCTTCAATCTCAGGCAACTTCAAAATAAACAAGACGGTTTTTACATGTCCATTTTGAGCTGCAAGATGGAGGATATTACGGCTTGTATGGTCATCCACCTCCGTGGCATCTGGTTGGTCATTTAGGAGAATTTTCATGACACTCACTTGGCCATTCTTTGCAGCCAAGTGAAGAGGTGTTTGACCATTACAATCGGATTGATGAGCTACTGAAGCATCAATTTTTAACAAGTATTGTGTCATTTTAACATGACCTGAAGCTGCGGCATAGTGGAGAGCATTCCTATTATGCTCATCTAAATAAGAGATCAGCTCTCTTTTCGCTTCCAGAATCGAAACCACCACAACTAAAATCAATTTCAACAAAAGTGAGACATTATCAGATATAATATGAACATGTCTGTTCAGAAATAAAACTCGCAAAATACAAAGGATTTGACTACCTTGTTGGGAAATCAAATACAAAGACAAACTAGAAAATAAAAAGACACGATTTATTACTCCCACGGAGCACTTCAGCACTCAATCCACTGTCAAACGAATGTTTATAAACTATGGCATAATTCTAGCGATACAATACTGATTCAGGTTTCACAATTTAATAAAGTCTAGCTAGCTGAAAAAAGTCCGTACATTAAGAGAATATTAAAAACAAATGTCTCACCATAGTCTTGTCTAATGACAGCACTGTGGAGAAGTGTCAGTTGGTGGGTGCCTCTATAGCTGAGAGAGTTTGGATCCTTATATATGATCCATTTTATGATATCAGCGAAACTTGCATCAACAGCAATAGATAATGGAGTCTGACCAGCTCTATTAACACAAAGTATAGCTCCAGGATCTTCCACTGTCAACTTCTGCACAACATGCAAGTGATGGTTCCTAACAGCATTATGCAGAGGAGTGTTGCCTTCCTGGTCTTGCACTCTCAGAAAGTGAAAGTCAACCTTGGATTGGTTGTCAATGAACAGTTTAACAACAGTAGAATCACCTGCAGCTGCAGCAATATGCATTGGAGTCTTACCTTTGCGGTTGGTCTCATAGAGAAGTGGAGGCTGCATGGTGAGGATCTCTTGCACCACGTTCTTGTTGCGTAGTCTTGCAGCTATGTGGAGGGCTGTGTTGCCTTGCACAGTTCGCCCAGTGAAGACATTGCTCTTGCTACTACTGAGTTGCTTGATTTCATCTACGTCGCCTCGGCTCACTGCTCTCAGCAAATTTTGATCCATGGTTTGGTTGATTTGCCCTCTTTGTGTGAAGAATTATAGGGGTTGAGGACGTACCCGTGCAAAATAAAAATCAGTAAAGCTGCTACTGTAGCCATAAAAAAATATTAATATTTAGTTTTTTATGAAGCAAAATACACAAAGCCCCCTCAGGTAAGACATAAATACAGTTATAATCAAAGATTAAATATAATAACACAATAACCCCAGTTTAACGGTCAAAATGTGTTAAAGTTAACGGTCAACTTTAATTTAAAGTGTAAAGACATAAATACCCTTCATTTTTTAAATTAATTTATTTTTCTTTTAAAATTTAAAACACTCAATCTCAACTTTCATCTTCATTCAACTTTCATCATCTTCATTCAACTTTCATCTTCATCAGGAGATCATGAAGGTTTCTACTCATCCATAAACCTTCATCTCCCAAATATCAATCTGCATCCAGATATAAATGACCACTCCCTGCAAAAACTCACATCAATATGTAAAAATCCAAACATATCATTAATCATCTGCAAAAATCCAAACACATCCAGATATCATTTTCAAACACATCCAGTCCAGACATCATCTTCAAACAGATCTGGGTTCGAACTCAGACGAACCCAGATCTGGGTTCGTCGAACCACGTCTGGGTTCGTCCAACCATGACGAACCCAGATCTGGGTTCAGGGAACCACGCCGAACCCAGGTCTGACGAACCAGACGTCTGGGTTCGTCGTCGCGAACCCAGATCAGATCTGGGTTCGCGACGACGAACCCAGATGTTGCGAACCCAGATCTGATCTGGGTGCGCGACGATGACGAACCCAGATGATCTGGGTTCGCGACGACACGAACCCAGATCTGATCTGGGTTCGTCGTCGCCGCGCACCCAGATCAGATCTGGGTTCGTCGTCGCGAACCCAGATGATTTGGGTTCGCGACGGATCTGGGTTCGCGTCGTCGCGCACCCAGATCAGATCTGGGTTCCCGTCGTCGCGAACCCAGATCCGCCGCAAACCCAGATCATCTGGGTTCGCGACGACGAACCCAGATCTGATCTGGGTGCGCGGCGACGCGAACCCAGATCTGATCTGGGTTCACGACGATGAACCCAGATCTGATCTGGGTTCGCGTCGTTCGAACCCAGATCTGATCTGGGTTCCACGAACCCAAATCAGGGAGAAAATAAGAAAAAGAGGAGAAGAAGAAGAAGAAGAAGGTAGTGGAGATCGGGAGAAAAAAAGAAAAAGAGGAGAAGAAGAAGGTAGTGGAGATCAGGTAGAGGCAGAGAAGAAAAAGAAGAGGAGAAGAAGAAGAAGTGGTGGGAGATCAGGTTTTGGAAAAATGGTTTTAATAATTTTTTAATAATTTTTGTTATGTAAATGACGAAATTACCCTTGATCAACTGAGAATTGGTTAACGGATACTGTTGATTCGAAGGTATTGTGTTATTAAACACGATCTTTATTTATAATTGATTTAGGCCTTACCTGAAGGGGGCTTTGTGTATTTTGCTCTTGAAATGTACATTATATTCAAGGTGATTTGACACATATTGATAAAGAATTTGTACAAAGCACCCGCCGGTGTAGTGGCATGAACAGCACCCTCCCTCACTAGTTTAAAGGGCGGGATTGCAAACGAAAGTCCCACAAAAATGAGAAATGTGGACGACTTTTCCGTTAAACGTAGATAGAATTCTCTCGATTTACGAATATGAAAGTAACATTCCAGATAATGTAATAGAGTTATATTTTGGATAAGTTCTAATAGTTATCTAATCAAAGTATCAGAAGGAAGATATAAAAAAAAAAAAAAATGTAGGATTGTACATCGCTGCTGTAATTAGACAGAGTACACTATTAAAAAAATTTATTCAGTAATATATACATATTTTTATAATAGAAGAATAAATCCATTGCCCTTATTCATGATTACAAATGGAGGAAATTTCAATTTAGTTCTTAAGGCTCAGTAAAATATTATTTTTTTAATCATTTTTGTTTTTTAAATATTCATCATCTTTAATATGTTAAAAATTTATCAAATTAATCATTCTATTAATTGATCATTAATCAAACTTAACGGTTGCAAGAATATTTTTATTTATTTTTATTTCACTAATTATTTGAAATAAATAAAAAGAATGACTTTAGATCTATACTGTTTATAAAAGTTAGGATGGATTATAGAGATTTAATAACAAAGAAATAAATAAAAAATCATTTTTTTAATTAAAACTAAGGTGGTGTTTAGATGTGTTTTCAAAAATGATTTATCGTTTTCAAAGATAAAATACACTGAAATATCTGTTTGACTTTTGTTTTTAAAGACATGTTTTTGAAATGGAAAACATGTTTTAAAAAATTTGGTCATGGGAGTGGAAAACAATTTTTTTCCATTTTCTATCGTTTTCAAAATAGATCCGACTGGATTTAAAAAAAAAAAAAAAACAAAAACATAAACACCGTCGTCATAAAATAATTAGGTTGAACTAAATTGGAACAATTAGATCGACTAGTTAAACCACAAAAAATCAAAAAACACAAACTTAAATGGATGAGAGAGAAAACAGACTATGAAGATGAGAGAGAGAGACCACTAAAACACAAACCAGAAAGCAATCGTCATAGATAGAGACTTTGGTAGTGCATCACTATCGGCACAAAGAAGAAAACCTAAAAGAAAAAAATGACGACGATTAAGATGAAGAAGAAGACTCCAACGATGCATCACCTAAGTTATGAAGGGGTCGGGAGGCGATGAAGGCAAGGATGGAGGCCTTTTCTGGTGAGGGAGCCATGAGAGAGAGCAATGAGGTGAGAGAGAAAATGGTCAACTGAGAGAGAGAGAGAGAGAGAGAGAGAGAGAAAGGTCTATGGAGAAGATAGAGAGCCGATGGAAAGAGAGACAAAAGTGAAAAGTATTTTTATTATTTTTTATTTTCCAAAATGGTATCAAACAACTTTTTTTATTTTTCATTTTCAAAATGAATTTAAAGAAATACTACCAAATACATTATCATTTTTTACAACATTTTCATAAACATATTTTTTGTTTTTGAAAAAAAACAAATTCAAATATATTTTTAAAAAATGTATTCAAATGCGTACTAAATTTGTTCCCCTTAATTGTTTTTTTTAGATATTTCTAAAACTCATTGAATTAAAAGAATACAAGTGACAAATTTTTCCCCAAGAAAAAACATGTCATCGACATATACACGGATTGACAAGAAATCAAGAGGTTTTGTCATAATTCAATCCAAATATTGGATAATTAACTTGCAACTTTTTTATCTAGCCTCGTCTAACATGAAATTGAAATTGATTTAATTTTAAAATAGAGTGAAATATAATCCTACCAGTTTATCGATAAATATTTAACACCCATCAAATTTTATCTAAAACTGATAAGTATTTAAACGTAAGACCCATCGATTAGTAGCCTATTCTTTTGAACCAATAGATAATTTGGTTCCAGCATCTATGACCATGTCAATGGAGTTTTATTATATAAAACTAACCAATTAATTAAATCAATTTAATTAATTAATTAATCATATAATTATATATGAAAAAGTCCTCCATGGAATCCGTAAAATTCACTTTGTGTGATAATGTCGTCTCACATGGAAATTGTTATGTCAAAGTTGATATTTAAAAGAGTAATATTAAGCTTTTTAAAATTTTTCTTAAAATTTATGTCCAAAAAATTTTAGAAAATCAAATATTATCTATTTAACGAGGTCAACAAGAATATATCTAAATCAAATTGGATATTTATCATACAATTCATATGTAAAAATTAATTTAATTTTAAATATACCAAAATCTAACCTAATTCTATCAAATTTTAAGTGGATTAGAAATTCAACCAATTAGAAATTTGACCTATTCGTCTGAAATTTGAAGTGGATCAGAATTCCAACAAATTAAGTAGACTAACAAATCATGTAAGACAAATCTAAGTAAACTTTCAGTTTTTGTATTTTTTACTCGAAAAAAAAAAAAATCTTCAATTGGAAAGGAACTTTTAATTAAAACAATCTAAGGGATTAATATATATATATATATATATATATATATATATCAATTAATCCATCAGAGCTCTCGAATATCCATCTACACCATCAAACTAATAATTTAATGAAGCGTACATGCGACAATATCCATGTTTAGCATAATTACATAAATGTAGGTACTTTGGATATAATCACTCAAACACCCCTAATATTTTTAAAGTGTTGCAGTTATATTCTCTATTATTAATTGATTAGCGGTTGAATATTTACATTAACAAATAAAGGGTAAATTATTATTTTTTTTTTGAGACCTTAAAAAATAATAAAATAAAATTAATTTATTAAATTCAATCCTATTGCATGTAGTTTTTTTTCTTCTTTCCTTTCTTATGTAATTTGTTTAAAACACTAAATTTATTTTTATATACTTTACAAAAATATTTAAGAAATACTATATTTCAATAATAGCTATAACATAAATATTATTTTTAAGAACTAATTTTAAATAGTTACATTTTTATAAAAAAATTCAAATATTTCTAGTTTTATTTTGTTAAAGAGATATAATACACATTCATTTCTTTTTTCAAATTCAATAATACACCAAGTAGTGGATGGTACTATTTTTAATACAAAACACCAAATATATTATAAGATTAATTTACTTTAATGTAACCTTATCCAATCTAATTTAAATAATCCAATCAAATTTAATCAATTAAATGCAGTTAAATAAGACCTTTAAAAGGGCATCGCATGAACATCAAAATAAAAAATCCGTACATTTTATCGTATCCAAAAACTCTTTGATTAGGATGATTGCATTGCGGTGTCCAAATTATAATAGTTCTCTCCACCATGTTTGCCTCTACAGATTTTATCTCCATATCATGACTATAAATAAACCACAATCTTCTTTTACATGGCCTCCTTAACCCGTATTAAAACCTGACTTGGTTTGCATGCACAAGCAAAAAAATGGTTACTGCCAGTGGTGGCTGCGGCTATTTGATTCATGTCATTAGTGGCTGATGGTTCATGATGTTTGCATCATTTTTTATCATGGCTGGTGCTGGTGCAACTTCTTTATTTGGTGTCTACTCTAATAAGGGGATAAAAGCCAGTCTAGAATATGATCAAGCCACTCTCAATCTTTTAGGCACATGCAAGCTTGAAGGGGTTTGTGGGGCTTAGTGGGGCAATTTTCATTCGACTTTATCTCTCAATTTATGGGAATGATGCAAAGTCTATGATTCTTCTTATTGCTTGGCTGCCTGCTTTGATATCTATAATATTTGTTTATACAATTAGGCCATTAAAGGCCTCTACACACCCAAACGAGCTTAAAGTGTTGTATGAATTATCTTTATATTATAATTGCCTTGGCTTTGTTGATGATGGGTTTAATCATAGCTAAAAAAGAAGTCCACTTTTCTCACCATGCTTATGTAGGAACAGAGACAGACCTAGTATAGGGTCAGAAGGGACATATGTCTCCCCTGAAATTTTACAAAAACTTATTAGGTATATGTTGCTAATTATTATTTATTTAAATATATTAGTAAATTGATATATATATATATAATTTCAAAGCAAGCATACTCACAAATAGTGGAATGGTTGGGTGATAGTAGACGTGTTTTTAAACTTCGATTGCCACCTTCATCTCTGGTTTAATCCTCACTCATACAAGTGGTGTTTCTCATTTTTTTTTAAGGTAAGGCATACAGCACACTCTTCACTCGTACATGTGCTTTCTTTTTTTTTTTTGCGCAAAAGTAATGGACTGTACACTCTTCATTTACGCATATCACTATACATATACTTATACATAGCATTATACATGTGTTATTTCGTTTTTTTTTCCCCGAAAGACAATGAACAGTATACATCTCTCACTTATACTTGTGTTTTTTTATTTTTTTTTTCAAAGGTAATAGACAGTATGTGCGGATTTATTGGTGTTCATACCTGGATTGTAAAAACAAAAAACATAGATATTTACCAACTAAACAAAATTTCACACTTGAAGTGTTTTGACTTTAAAAACTTTTATAACCTATCATGAACTATGATTTTTTTTTTAAATATATTTACGAACAATTATCATTAATTATCATATATTATATATATAAACTATATCATATTTATATACATTATTGACTAATTTTCCTTCAATTTTTCAATATTTTGTGTTTTTTTTCACATCTTATTTATAACTTAATAGATGTTGTGAATTTATTTTCTTTATTTAGTGCGAGTGTATAAACTCACCAGTATTTTAGTGTTATTTTATGATGTTTACTTGTTAAAATAATAGAGGTTATCATGATTAAATTTTAAAAATAAAAATATGTTTAACTATGAATGAATTACACCTCCATTTACAATTTAAGTAATTAGTATATTTTCTTTTCACATTCATAATTAGAGTTTAAGTTTCATATTGTATCTTTAATAACATACATAGAGAGTTTTATATCTCTTTATATAATAAATAATTTCACAATTAAAAAAAAAAAAAAACTCATAAATCATAATTGTTTTTATCTTAACTTATTTTTATTTTATTTTACTTTGTTATACTACTTCCTTGATATAAATGTCTGGTCCGCCATAGTGTAGTAGGAAGCACCATTGCTATCTGTGTCTTGATTTTCATGCTACTTGTCGCATTTAGAGAAGAATACCCTCGTTGGATGCAAAAAGAAACAACCTGTTCTTCAACCTATAGTGTATTTGTTGTTCTTGATCATTAGCCTCCACCACTAGAGTCAGAATCCAAATCCGAAATCAAGCTTGAAGATTCACACAAACAACCCCACATTGAAGACAAAGAAGACCAACGCTGCAGCTGTGCAGGCCCCCCCAAAAAGGGGAGAAGATTATGGCATATTACAAGCACTTTTGAGTGTAGACATGTTGATTCCTTTTCTGGCCATATTTTGTGGACTAGGCTGCAGCTTAACAGCAACGGACAATCTAGGCCAAATTGGTGAATCCTTAGGCTACAAACAACACACAATCAACACGTTTGTTTCACTAGTAAGCATCTGGAACTATTTTGGGAGAGTCTTTGCTGGTTTTGTATAAAAAATAATTCTCCAAAAATACAAAATCCCTCGACCGATTATAATGGTACTATCACTTCTCTTATCTGCCCTTAGCAACATCTTCATTGCCTTCCCTTTTCCGGTTCGGTCTATGTTGCATCTCTGCTGGTGGGGTTTCTCCTTTGGAGCGCAATTGACACTTCTTTTCATCATCATCTCAGAGTTGTTTGGATTGAAGTACTACTCAACATTGTTCAATTGTGGTCAGCAAGCTTTATGACAGAAAGGCATTAATTCAAGCAATTGCCTGAGAAAGGCATAACAAGATCAATGGTCAATGAATTGAATTGTATTGGCAAGCAATGTTATAGGCTTTCCTTCTTGGTTCTTGCTTGTGTCAACGTTTTTGTTGCTCTTGTCACTTTTATTTTGGTCTTGAGGACTAGAAAATATTATAGTTGGGATATTTATAAGAGATTTAAAGATGAAATGGCTACTAATGAGAGAAGAAGGAAATGGGTTCAAAATAGGTTGTTGCTGGAAAATAGCAACATGCATACAATTATGTTTGTTAGTTGTGTGCATGGGGTAGATTAAATTGTAATATATCCTTAATTAATATTAATAATAAAAAAAAAAGTAGTTCTCTTTTACGCAACGCAACAACAACCATTACGCTTTAGATTCTGGCCATGACAACATCGTAATTATTCATACAAGATTATTTGTATTTGACTGAGAGGATTATAGAGCTTAGAAAGAAAAAAAGAAGAGACATCTAGCAGAAGAGAGACAAAATTGGTTTGATCTTGTTAACCTTTCTTTGCTCACATGTACACCTTTGACGAAATAAAGAAGATGGTACTGTAGTTTCATGAACTCTCAATGCCTTTTGAGGAAGGAAGATGTTGATGTTGATGTTGATGTAGTTTTCATGAACTCTCAATGCACATGCGATTTTTCCAAATTGCAATAATTGGGTATGACTAGTAAGTAAAATCTTCCGTAAATTTACCTAACAAAATGATTACATGTAATTTAATAAAAAATGTTTTATAAGTTCATCAAATTTGTAAAATGTAATTGGTCATTAATTTTTTATCCACATTTAACTAAATAAAAACATTATTAATTCTTATGATTATATTTTTATATGCATTAACGGATATTTTTGTTTCTTCATAAAATTATATTTTCAAATGCGGTGGTTATTTTTATAATTAACTTTACTTTATCTCTATTCTTTAGTTTAGTAAATATTAAAATAGAAATTTAATTTTATTCCAATTTTAATTCCTAAAAGTTAGTAAATAGTACAATGTAGTCTTATAATTTAATTTAGATTCATCTTCATTCACTTTCAAATGGAAGTTAATTTCTCTTTCCTCGTTAGAAAACACCCCTAAATGAAAGCTCTTTAGACATGGGACATTTAGCTTTGACTTTCCAACAATAATAATAATAATAATAATAATAATAACTACTGATCGATAGTAATATCTCCAACAAGAATTAAATATATGTAATTTTCTAAAAAGAAAATAGACTATTTGTAATTAGTTTAATATATTTCTTTGCCTGTGCTGATAATACAAATGACCTTGAAAATAAAAAACTTAGGTGTGATGTTACATATCTACATGTTAAAATCTTTTGGATTTTATTTGCATTCTATCAAATTACATATTACTTTCTTATCACAATGAAATGCCATAGGATCAATATAATTATAAAATAAAAATTATTTGTGTGATTCTAATCTAAAGATTCACAAACATTTAAGGTTTAAGAAATAAAAAAAAAAAGTCAATGTGGTGTTCAGATGCATTTTTCAAAATGATTTTTCACTTTCAAAAACAAAACACTAGAGTAAGGGGTTGTTTGTTTTTTGTACTTAACACTTAATAGTGTTTAATTTGGTTAATTAAAAAATTTTTGTTTTTTTTTTTAAGTGGTCAAATCACTTAAAATCACCCAAAAACCACTTAAAAAAAGTAACATTTTTTGACTTATCACTTAATACAAAATCACTTAATGATTTATAAATATATTATTCCAAGTTTATCCTTCCTAAAATAATATGTTTCCAAGTTTGTTTTAGTTTTATATTATAAAAATTTCTTTTAATACTTTAATAAATAACATTGAAAAATAAAAACCCTAAACATCTTAACATCAATTTTTTTTTTTATAGCTGGATTACTATATTTCTCTAATTAAATTTTGGTAAGAATCTTTATTGATAAAATGTTTATGCAATAACTCAGAGACCAAATTACAAATCAATTTGTTTAAGTATTTGATTATTTTTATTTAATTATATCAGAAAATATATATTACTTTACAATTTCAATTTTCGTTGTAATAGTAATTTAATTTAAAATCATTTTATTTATTTTTATTTGAATATATAAATTTAATTGACTCTACTATTTTAATTAATCTTATTTTAATTATGAATAAAAATACTATATATATATAAGTTACAATTTCAACTTTTGTTATAATAGTAATTCAATTTAAGATTATTTTGTTTATTTTTATTTGAACATATAAACTTAATTGATTCTACTATAATAATTAATCTTATTTTAATTATGAATAAAAATATTATATATAAATGTTTTAATATTTGTTAAATAATTTATTACAATTGTTTGTATCATATTAAATAAAATTACACAACAACTAATAGTAAAAGGATATAAATGTCAAATTACTAGTAATCAGATAATTTTAACTTTAAAAAACAAACAAAATTATTATACATTCAGAGGTAAGAAAGGAAAAAACAAACATGTCAATCAGATTTTAGATTTCAGTTACTATTCAGCTTTCAGTCTTCAGCAGCACTGTTCAGTCTTTAAATAAAAAAACAAACGACCCTAAAGTATTTAGTTGTATATTTTATAAAATGTGTTTTTAAAAATAGAAAACACTTTTTTAAAAATTATAACTAAAAAGTGGAAAACATTTTTTTTTATATGTTTTTCACATTTCCAAAATATGTTTTTAAAACAAACCAATATTTTTCTATTTAAACAATTATTTTATTCATTTTAAAAAAATATACCAAATATATTTATGTTATTTTCTCATTTTTGAAAATAATTTTTAAGAAATACTACTAAAAACATTATATTTTTAAAAATATATTTTTCACAAACATGTTTTTTATTTTTAAAAAATAGTTTTTAAAAACACTATTTTTAAAGTGAATACAAATGCACCCTAAAAGAGAATAATTTACTTTTATGAATGCTTGTGATTTAAAATCTCATCTCATCCATTTCAAGTCCAAACACAAGACCGTGTGAGTTTAGGATTTGAAATCTTGTCTCGCCCATAAAATCTTGTCGAACAACGTCTGAATTGATTATAAAAGTAATTATTAAAGAATATACAAGAGTTATTATTAATATGTAAATTTGTCTAACAAATTTTGTCCAACAAACACAACATATAAATAAGGTTTGACTACCTTATTTAACTACTGCTATGGGTAATTTAACGACCAAACCTATTCGGCCAGAGGGGATCTACAGTACAGACCCAACGGTCCAAGGGCTCAACAATCTGTCCTTATTTCTAATCGCCTTCCTGATAACACATCAGATTGTTGGACTGATTCTCCATTTTATTCGTATCCCAAGTCCCTTGTTGACTATTGATTTACTCGCGAATAATGTTGGTTCCCCGATCAGATGATATGTTTGTTATTCTGTATGCCATGGCGATCAGTTCTATTCGCCTAAGCTGATTGCCAGTTTTGTTCCTACAAGCCGATCGCCAATTCTGTTCGCTCAGGCTGATTGTTGTATCTGTTTACCTGAGCTGATCGCTACGCCCGCTCGTTTAAGCTGCCTACTACGCCTGTTCGCCAATTTTACTCACTAAATCTGTTCGCTTGATCTGTCCGCCAAATGGTCATCAATAGAATCTATTCCGCTCAAATTTGTTCACTCGGGATTGTCCTCCGTGTTGCTCGATTATCTCTGAGCACGCTTGTACGCTTGCTCGTTAATGAGGCTATTCGCCTGATTTTATGGCTGGTTGCGGAAATATTAATTCATGATCTGTCTCCTGAACCCCCCAAGCACCCGCTCCACCGAAAGCTCGTCTGTTTGCCATCTCAACTGAATATCCCGTCTGTAGGAGAGTCTATCTCAGTCATGCCCCCCAAATCACAAGTTAGCGGAAGTCAAAGATGCCATGCAAAATAACACAAGACGTGCCATGCACACCACCTCTGCTAGAGATGACAGCCAAGAATCTGGTGGCCTCCAACAACCCGTACAGATCAGCTACCTGAGATCTCGTTTGAATAGAGCTCAGAAGTGACGGATTCAACCGCATTAAATGTAATTTCGGTCACATTTAATGCATTGTAAGCCGTATTAAATAAAATCTCGCCGCATTAAATGCGGTCCATCATTGTGTTTTCAGTTTACTGTATATTCTTATCTTATTATATTTTGCTGTAGCTCCTCTTCTTTCTCTATAAATAGGAGAGAATTTTCATTGTAAAAAGCAGAGATAATTTTTGAGTGTCGTTACTCTGTCAAAATAGTGAGAGAGTGAACAATAGACGTAGGCACTGAGTTGGGCTGAACCACTTTAAATCCCCTGGTGTTCTCTGCTCCTCGCTTCTGACTTTTCTTTGTTGTTTCCTTTTTATTTCACACATTCCACATCGATTACACGAAATTACAGCTTGCGTCCAAAACGAATTTCGTTGACTAGGGAGTCAATTTCGGACGTCAACTACTAATCTTATCTCTCAATTAAAGCCCTTAATTTAATTATAAAAATGATTATTGAAGTTAATCAAATATTTCAATTGACAGGTATTGTTTACAATTGAATAACGTAATTAAACCCCTATCGCGGTTTGAGTGCGGGCAAACAAGAAGCGAAGGTCACGTAAAAGAGTGGAAAATCAGGGGCAAAATGGTAAATGAATAGAGATATTAATCCCGCAAAGGGTAAAACAGAAAAATGACCCCTCTCTCTACTGTGAAAGCGAAGAGTCAATTGATTATCTCACATTCTGGCTCTGTGCGAAAATAGAGAGCAGCGAGTGAGTTTTTGAAAGGTGTGAGAGATCAAAATGGTCGACAAAGGCAAGAAGATCGCCGTCGGCAAAGACTCCACCGGGAAGCGGAAGCGAGGAGGCCTTGGAGACTCCGACAAGTCTCGCCGTAAGAACGAGAAGCCTGGAGTCCTCCAGTTCTTCGAGGACACTGCTGACGTCGACGATTATGACGCCAGTGACGACGACGACGACGATGGTAACGGAGCATCCTCTTTTACTCGTTAAACCGATTACACTATTATTATTATTATTATTATTATTATTTTTGTATAATGCATGTTTTTTTTATATATAGTATTATTGTTCTGGTGAAAATGGCGATGATTGTAGTGTGTTTTGTTGGCAATGTTAGGTTTTGAAGGTCGTTTTGGGGGCTTTTATGGCTGAATATGGTGTTAATTTAGTGTCAGATGATGTTGATTGGGGTTTAAAAGCATGTCTGGTAAAATTTATGGTTTTAATGTCGGTTTTAAAGTCCTTATGTTAAAATGGAAAATGAAAATGATGATTATTGATATGTTTCAAATGTTGATTTTGTATGTTTCTTTGTTCTGCATTTGGATTTTTTATGTGTTTTAGGATTTTGAAGACTTTGGAGTTTTACTACTGAAAATGATGATGACCATAAATATTTTGGGTTTCCAATCGGGTTTTGCGCATTATTTTGTAGTTCTGCTGCTGTCTTATTTGTGTTTTGTGTGTGAAATTCCAGTATCATGTTCCATGGTCCTTTGGCAACCACCTAATTTTAGAGCGTGTTTGGGTGAAAATGTGGGTGGTTAAATGTTGTTTACTTGTCTCTCATAGCAGGATCTAGTGTTTTAGATTTTAAATATTAATTTAGAATGCATCAAGATTTTAGTCTAACTGATGCATTTTTAGGTTAATGATGTTAAACATGTGTGGTATGAATTTGACTCACGTTAGAAATTTTAATGTGCATGGTGTAAGAAAGTTTATAGGGAGGGGTGTTGGCATTTTGGTAATGGTGTTTTACATCATGGAAACTTGCAGTGCTGATGAATGTTTTGCAGTTCATCACAAACAGGTGATAATTTGGGAGATATACATGGTGGATTTACAAGTTTTTAAGATCATAGAAATTAGATTGGTCTGATGCATTATTCATATTAAGAATAAATATTCATATTTTATAGATATATGAACATGGAGGCTTGATTAGCCAATTGTTTTAGCCCTGCATGCAATTAGAGAATTTGTTGATTTCATGGTTCATTATTGGGATTTTTGCTTGATTCAGTATTGCGTTTTCTGGCAGATTGTTGGGGTTATGTGTTGTAGTCCTACAAAGTTCTCTGTTATAATCTTTTCGTATGCACATCCAATGGTATTTGTATCTAATATTAGTGATATGTAATCTATTTGTTCTTTACTGTGTTTTCTCAAAAGAAAATTAAGAGGCATGTTGTTTTTACACAGCCATGCCACCCTTTGTTAAGCTTTTGATTTAATTTTTTGCTATTAATATCTTAAGTTCTGAGATTTGTGTTAGTTTGTGTGGCATTGTCCAATATGATCAAATGTGTTTGAATTGATTATTGCTCATCCTTTTTTAAATTATTGGAATTAGATCTTATGGAAGAAGATCAGGATTCACAGCTGAATGCAAAGAATGAACTGGGAAAAGCTCACAACCTCCCATTTATTCCCAAAGAGGAAGAGATTGATGAAGAAGAATTTGAGAAAATGATGGAAGAACGTTTCAAGCAGGGTTCTAGATTTGTCAAATATGCTGAAGATGATTATGAGACTAAGAGAATGGTGGAAAAAGATTATCGTATGCCTTCTGCCAAGGATCCAACTGTGTGGAAAGTCAAGTGCATGGTATTGTACCTCATGCACCTTATTCCTCTGGGCATATTTTGAATTAGTTTCCTTGACCCAGGCCCTTGTTACATTTCCTATTTTATCTCTTTTCATTTATAACTTCTTGGCTACAGGCTGGACGTGAGAGGCATTCGGCTTTTTGTCTGATGCAAAAATTTACTGATCTGAAATCACTCGGTACCAAACTGAATATAATATCTGCTTTTACTGTTGAGCATGTAAAGGGTTTTATTTACATTGAAGCTGACAGGCAGTGTGATGTAATTGAGGTATTGTACATATATTTTGCAGTGTATTTGGATTTGTTGTTGACCATGCTAATATTTTTGCTTTAATTGCCAATGCATGTTGATAAGACATTTGCTGAGCTGATGTTATCGACAAATTAATACGTTCTTTTTGTTTCTAATTTAGGCATGTAAAGGCCTTTTTGGTATATATTCTAGTAGAATGGCCCCGGTTTTGAAAAATGATGTTTTCTATTTGCTTACGGCCCAAAGCAAACATACTGAAGTTTCAGTGGGCACGTGGGCCTGTGTGAAGAATGGGAAATACAAGGGAGATTTGGCACAGGTAAATCTATTAATCGATGGGTGTGAGTTTCTCTCTGGCTAAATTTGCTACTTTACCATACCAAATTTTGTTTTGTAGATTGTGGCTGTGAATAATGATCGGAAAAGAGCAACAGTGAAGCTAATTCCAAGAATTGATCTACAAGCGTTGGCTGCAAAATTTGTAATTAGATTTTATTTATAGCATAAACCTGCTTTTTAATATTTCCTGCTGATGGTTGTTGCTCTGAAGATTACTATTTGTCATGTAATTCTAAAAGGTGAGTGCTTGTGACCTGTGAAATTGTACTCTTTCATATATTACTGGACTTATTGAAAGATTTAAATATGTCTATACAGTGTCTTATCAAATAGATAAATAAAGTTGGACGATGAGTAGTTTTGCTCAGGGACTGATAATTCTATGTGGGGGCTGTTTTGTGGATTTTGTTTTGTAAATAGTTCACTTAACTCCTAATGGTAAGAGATTAAACTGTTAATATTAAACGGTTCCCTAAAAAAACTATGTAAGATAGATGGATAGGAATAACAAATACAATGAGAAAGTTTTATCTATTGATTATAAATTTAGGAATTTTGTTGTTATCTGCTGCATTCAATCAGTTTCGGGCTCTGATAAATTATCTTTACTTGATGTTTTTGTTTTCAGTATAATGCAGACTTAAAATGTAATAGGATGATTATTATAAGTAAGTTATAGTTAGGTTTTCAATTTTGATTAACCATTACTGTTGTAATTCAAATCTCCAGAGGGTGTTTTGTCTTGAAGCCATTTTTAGGAAATTTTTCTGGCCTCTGATTGAAGTATCTTTAACCAAGCAGGTTCATTAGTGCAATGTCACTCAAGTTGATAGATATTCTATAGTTTGTATCATTACAGGAGTTGCATGTCTTGATATACAATATTTTGAAAACTATTCAAAAACAATTACTTGGTCATGGGTCTGAAAAGCTAGAGGTGTCTCCCTCTTGTGGCTGGGGTAAGATTTTGGAAATCAAGAGATTTTGGTGCAGATGTTGTTAACTCTCAAGTAATTACTGGATTGAATGTTGTTTTTTGACTAGGCCAATATCGAAAGGAAGTACATAGTGCCATCTCTTTTTAATAACTGTTTTATCATATGACTGCTTTGCATTTGTTGATTTTAGTTATAGCTTTTGAACACATGTTCCAGTCAGCCTTGGCTGGTTAGTTATCTGGAAGGAATTTGTGATGCCATACTTATCTGATAATCATATCATGTTCATAGTTTGTCTGTTCAACGTGGTCTCTTGTGAATAATGTATTTCAACATTGCAGGGTGGGGGAGCAACCATAAAGAAATCTGCTTCAGTAGCACCAAGATTGATTAGTTCAAGTGAACTTGAGTAATTTGCATGAATCTCATATCTTTTAGTTCATTTGTGGGATGTTAAAAGCTTTATGATAGTTTGTCTATTTCACCTTTGCAGGGAGTTCAGGCCTCTTATTCAATATAGGCGTGACCGTGATACTGGCTTGCTTTTTGAGAATCTTGATGGCCTCATGTTCAAGGATGGATATTTATACAAGAAAGTATCAATGGACTCATTAAACTGCTGGGGTATTGAGCCTTCTGAAGAGCAGCTCCTCAAGTTTGCACCTTCTGAAAACAATGAGTCTGCTGATGTGGAGTGGCTCTCACAGCTTTATGGCGAACAAAGGAAAAAGCAGGCTGTGACGGTTGAGAAAGGAGGTGGTAAAGGAGAGGGTTCATCGAGTTCTAGCTCTGTGAACTTTGAACTGTATGAACTTGTATGTTTTGGGTAAGTCATGTTTAGAATGGAGTGGCAAAGCAAATATTTACCACTTGCTAATAAGTATTGATATGTATTGTGTTCATATTCTTTGCTGTTGCAGTCGGAAAGACTTTGGTCTTATTGTTGGCATGGAGAAAGATGATACTTACAAGGTATATAGTTTACATTATCTGTTTATCTTTTTCTTGATGGCTACTTACCTGCCCTTTGATGTTATAGGTTTTGCAAGAGGGTTCAGAAGGACCTATTGTAGTGACTGTTGAACGCCGCAACTTAAAGAATTTAACCTCTGATATGAAATTCACTGCTTTTGATCATTGTATGAAGACCATATCTGTTAACGATACTGTCAGGGTTCTGGAAGGTTCATCTAAGGTTCGACCCTGATTGCAGATTAGGATATTATTTGATATTTTCTTTTCATGGACTGATATGCATAAAAAGTGTGGACTTCTTTATAGTAGTTACCACGTTATGCAGGGTAAGCAAGGTCTTGTAAAGCAGATCTACAGAGGGATTGTTTTCTTACATGATGAAAATGAGACAGAAAATGGTGGTTATTTCTGTTCAAAATCTCAACTATGTGAGAAAATCA
The DNA here is from genome assembly GCA_022984855.1 of Dimocarpus longan. Taxonomy (NCBI): domain Eukaryota; kingdom Viridiplantae; phylum Streptophyta; class Magnoliopsida; order Sapindales; family Sapindaceae; genus Dimocarpus; species Dimocarpus longan. Next base: position 18,410,788 of record CM041014.1, read on the forward strand.
AGCTCTTTGCTGATGCATGTAACGAGAAGGTTTTAGTTCTTATGCCCTGAAGTCCTCAATTTAGGTCTATTTCTTATACTAATGTAGTAATGAAGATTTTTCTTTTTGTCCAGGGTGGTGGATCAGGTGATCTGGGTTTCGAGGAATTCCCATCCTCTCCCAAATCTCCACTGTCGCCTAAGAAACCATGGCAAACAAAGGAATTTAACAGTGACTGTATGTTAGATGTTTCACTTGCTGTACTAGTAAGCTGTCAGCATATCTACTAAAATTTGTCTCCCTACTAATTAATTGTTGTAACGCAGTCAAACGAGGGGACAAAGATGGAATTTTTTCCGTTGGCCAAACCTTGAGAATCCGAGTGGGACCTTTGAAGGGGTACCTCTGTCGTGTTCTGGCCATACGTCATTCAGATGTTACAGTGAAGCTTGATTCTCAGCAGAAGGTTCTTACAGGTAAATAAGAATATACTCTTATAGTTGATGTACAAGCATATAACTGTTGTTACATTTCTGGATACATTGGTGTTCTGCAGTTAGGAGTGAGCACCTTGCTGAGGTTCGTGGGAAGAGCTTTGGCATGTCTACAAGGTATTTGGTCTCTACATTTGAATTATTTGTCCCTTAAAAATTTTTGTGTATGTTGTGGTGCTTGAAAACAGTTTTGATGTGCTCTCTCTTCCTTCAAAGTGAGGAACCAGGGTCTGATTCTTTCAAACCATTTGATCTCCTGGGAACTGAAGGTGGCACTGGAGGTAAGATCCAAGAACATATTTTATTACTTGATATGAAGAGAACATATTCTACAGTTATTCTCCTGTATTGAGTTACAAGAACCGTTTTCGTAAATTGATTTTTACTAATATTCTTTCTGTCAAATAGCAGCACACTCCTTAGAAGAATTGTTATGTTATAAAAATTTGTGTTATTAGATTATCTGTTCAATTGTAAATTTGTTATCCTACTTCACATTAGAGTAGATTAATTCGATTTCATGTGTGGTAAATTTTGGTTTTATTTCCAACTTGGGGGATTTTATATGCTTTTTCGTAGTCCCTTATTTTTTTCTCCTCTTTGTGGGAAGATTGGACGAATGGAGCGGGAAAATCAGCTGAGAGTGATAGATGGAATGCTGGGGGGCTGTCTGCTGAAACTGAAAGGTAAAATGTTGGTCAGGTTTCAATAATTCACCTTATGTAGTCAGTGTGCTTGTGTTTTGTTAATATTTGCTTAATTGGTTTGTGTCTGTCACATGCAAAATTATAAAGGGATATTGCTGAATGTACTGTTTGATCTTATGTCAGTATATTTGGTGGCTACCTATTAGTTTGAAATTACTGGCTGCTATCTTGTGATGATGCCTGTTAGTTTTAGGTAGACAAGAAAGTTATTTAGGTTGTGAATAGGTTCATATTTATGTTGCATAGCCTTGAATAAAATTTGCATACGGTGTTCATGTTGTGTATGGGCGATAAAGTTCATGTGGAAGACAACATCTCTTGCTTTATTTTATTTTCCAATATGCAAAACACTTCTCTAATTCAGCACAATTTACAACTCACAAATTGTGAGTTGTAAATTGTGTTGAATTAGTGTAGGGTTCTACGCATTGGACAATGAAATAAAGTTAATGGTTAAGACAATTTCTTGTCATCGGTATTGTTTTTACCTGAAACTTTTTTTTTTCCCCCTAACTTGCTTTTACTAGTAGATTTGTCTTTGATCTAAAGCTTGGTTGTTTTACTTGAGCTGAGACCCATGACTATTTTTTCAGTATTTTGGTTGTCTCTTGTGTTGTTTTGTATCCGGCTGCTCCAATTTATTGATGTAACTATGGCATACTAGAAATGAGTAATGATAAACTTGGTTGAAAGCTGGGAAGAACGGGGAAAAATGAGAACATTATTTGGTTTCGAACTCGATAATTTCGCTCTCCTATCGAGTTCCTTCTATGTATTTAGTTTTGTTGTAACTTGTAAGTTGTAACTGCATATATATAGTGGTCTTCCTGATACTAGTGAAACTTGTGTCATTCTATAACTTATTTAATTGGTGCAAAGATATATTAGTTGACCCCAACATAGGAATGGCAATATTTGACCTAACTTGTACATGCAGCTTAGATTTGAAACAAATAAAGAAATTTGGCTTTGCTCTGAATTGTTTCAGGTTTGAATCAGGTTGACTCATTTGATAGGACCTGTATTATATAATTGAATACGACCTGTATTATATAATTGATTAACTACGTTGTGCTGACTAGTTGATAACCTGACCTATATCATTATTTCTTTAAATTGTTATTTAGATTTTATCTAAAATTTACGTAATAGTAGTAGTAAAACCTAAATATTTTTAATGTATCAACTAATTGTTAAAAAAAATAATGTATCAACTAATTGTTAAAAAAAATGTGTGATAAAAATTAGAAGCAAATTGCTGACCTTAGTCCTCATATTAATGTAGTGGGAAATGCTTTAAGTGTACTGATCTTCAATAGTCTTCTAATTAATTAGTAGTTTTGCTTTCGAGTTGTCTTTTACTGTTGTTTCTAAAGTTTTTCTTCTGATACTCTCGTTTCCAACATGAATTATGCCTGTAATCTGATTGGATTAAGCACTTTTGTGCAGGAGCTCTTGGCCTAGTTTCCCTGCTGCTGGAAATTCAGTTTGTTTTAAAACCACTTTGGCTTTCTCTCATATCCAAATTCAATTTACATAACAGTAGCAGTAGTAGTAGTAGTAATATTAATAATAAAATAGTAATATTTCCAGAAAATGTTAATGCCTTAAATTTTTTTGATGGTTGCAGCTTCAGTCGGAATCCAGTTCATGGAATCTGTTTGGTTCCGGTAATAATGATCCAAAAAAGGGTATGGTGCATTCACAATTATGGCTAGTAGGGACACTTGTGTAATTAATTTACATATCTATAAAGCTGCTACTTGTTCTTTTGGTTAATTTTGTAGACGTGGAAGATTCTGCATGGGGGAGCAAGGGGACTGCTAAACAGAATTCATCTTGGGGTGCGGCAGCAACTGATGGGCAGAATGATGACTGTTGGAACAAAGCTGTTGCTAAGAATATTGACTCCGACATCAATGTATCTGGTAGTTGGGTTAAACCAGTGGCAGCCGATGGAAATCCAACTGGATCTCCAAATAATGCCTCGGCCTCATGGGGGAAAAAGAAAGATGCAGATGATAATCAGGACTGTAGGAAAAAATTAGATTTGTGGGACAAAGGGAAGAACATTGTCGGGAACTCTTCGTGGGGTGATGCTACTGCTGAGAAAAATCTACTAGATTCTTGGGGTAAAGGTGAAGGTGCAGTTGAAGCTGGAGCAACTGTGACTTGGGAGATGGATAAAAGTTCAATTGACTTGAATAATGAGAGTTCTGGTTGGAATCAACAGAAATTTGAGGAACAGAAGGAAAATGTTGTTAGTGGTGATGTATGGAAGAAACCTATCAAGTCCCAAGATACTAAAGGCACTGGTAGCTGGGGTAATACAGGTGGAGAATCTTCGTGGGGCAAACAAGATGGAAAAAATTCATGGGGCAAGCAAGATGGGGGGTCTTCGCAGGGCAAACGAGATGGTGGATCTTCATGGGGCAAACGAGATGGTGGATCTTCGTGGGGCAAACAAGATGGAGGGAATTGGAGGGGAGGTTCTGATGGTAGAGATGGTTCTGGAAGAGGGAGCTTTGACTTGAATAATGAGAGTTCTGGTTGGAATCAACAGAAATTTGAGGAAAAGAAGGAAAATGTTGTTAGTGGTGATGGATGGAGCAAACCTATCAAGTCCCAAGATGGTAAAGGCACTGGTAGCTGGGGTAATACGGGTGGAGAATCTTCGTGGGGCAAACAAGATGGAGGGAAAAATTCATGGGGCAAGCAAGATGGTGGAGGATCTTCGTGGGGCAAGCAAGATGGTGGTGGATCTTCGTGGGGCAAGCAAGATGGTGGATCTTCAGGGGGCAAACATGATGGTGGATCTTCGTGGGGCAGACAAGATGGAGGAGGATCTTCGTGGGGCAAACAAGATGGAGGGAATTGGAGGGGAGGTTCTGATGGTAGAGATGGTTCTGGAAGAGGGAGCTTTGACTTGAATAATGAGAGTTCTGGTTGGAATCAACAGAAATTTGAGGAAAAGAAGGAAAATGTTGTTAGTGGTGATGGATGGAACAAACCTATCAAGTCCCAAGATGGTAAAGGCACTGGTAGCTGGGGTAATACAGGTGGAGAATCTTCGTGGGGCAAACAAGATGGAGGGAAAAATTCATGGGGCAAGCAAGATGGTGGAGGATCTTCGTGGGGCAAGCAAGATGGGGGGTCTTCACATGGCAAACAAGATGGTGGATCTTCATGGGGCACACAAGATGGAGGGAAAAATTCCTGGGGCAAGCAAGATGGTGGTGGAGGATCTTCATGGGGCAAACAAGATGGAGGGAAAAATTCATGGGGCAAGCAAGATGGTGGAGGATATTCATGGGGCAAGCAAGATGGGGGGTCTTCACAGGGCAAACAAGATGGTGGATCTTCATGGGGCAAACATGATGGTGGATCTTCGTGGGGCACACAAGATGGAGGAGGATCTTCGTGGGGCAAATATGATGGGGGATCTTCGTGGGGCACACAACAGGGCAAACAAGATGGAGGGAATTGGAGGGGAGGTTCTGATGGTAGAGATGGTTCTGGAAGAGGGAGCTTTAGAGGTCGAGGCAGATCAGACAGAGGGGGCTATGGAGGACGAGGCAGATCTGACAGAGGAGGGTATGGAGGTCGAGGTGGTTCAGGTAGAGGAGGCTTTGGTGGTAGGGATGGATCAGACAGAGGATTTGGCGGTAGAGGCCGTGGAAGAAGGGGTCAGGATGATTGGGGTACAAAAAATAATGATGGTGCTGGCAGTTGGAACCAAGGAGGTGGTGATAACAGCCAGGGGAAGAGTTGGCAGTCTGGAAATACAGGAGCTAGCAGCCAAGCTTGTGGCTGGAGTGGCCAGTCTTCTGGCTGGAACCAGGCCACAGGGGCTAAAGATGTTGGTGGTGATAATTTTGTTGGGTGGAGTCAGGGAAACAATTGGAAATCGTCTGATACTTCTGGTGGCGGGAACAAGGGATCAGATGGGAGTGCTCAAGCTGGGGGCTGGGGTAACCAGGGGTCAGGTTCAGGAAATGCGGCTGGTAATCATGATCAACCCAAGTCTTGGAATCATCAATCAAATGCTGCAGGTTGGGGTCAGTCAAAAGATAGAGAAGAAGGAAGTGGTGGGGGTCAGGGGGCAACTGATTCCTGGAGTAAGGGGGCTGGAAGTTCATGGGGGAGTGCTCAAGCTGGGGGCTGGGGTAACCAAGGGTCAGGTTCAGGAAAAGCGCCTGGTAATCATGATCAACCCAAGTCCTGGAATCATCAACCAAATGCTGCAGGTTGGGGTCAATCAAAAGATAGAGAAGAAAGAATTGGTGGGGGTCAGGGGGCAACTGATTCTTGGGTTAAGGCAACTGGAAGTTCAAGGGGGAGTGCTCAAGCTGGAGGCTGGGGTAACCAAGGGTCAGGTTCAGGAAATGCATCTGGTGATCATGATCAACCCAAGTCTTGGAATCATCAATCAAATGCTGCAGGTAGGGTTCAATCAAAAGATGGAGAAGAAGGAAATGGTGGGGGTCAGGGGGCAACTGAATCCTGGGGTAAGGCGGCTGGAAGTTCATGGGGGAATAGCAGCAGCAATGGAAGTGGCAAAGGAGGGTGGTAATAACCTTTCAAAGCACCGAGTGCCACTAAGGTTTTAACCTTTTTGGGTGTAAATTAAGTATTTTCCTTTTCAGTTATCACTGTTAGGGTCCGAAAAGACCGAATTTATCTATGGAACCAGCCAGTATTAGTATTTATATGACATTTTGTAACTCCATTTCTGGAGTGGTACTTGATGCCTGATGGGGCATGCAGAAACTGATGTTTATATGACATTTTTTGTTTCTCCTTCTCAAAAATGTTCTTCCTGAATTTCAAAAAAAAAAAAAAATCTTCCTAGCAACTGCTCCCAATCCTAGGTTGTCGATATTAGGATCGTTTCAACAGCACAGCACTCGGTTTATGTACGATGTCGATTTATAATTATCTTGGATTTGTTCGTGATGATTGTGCTCATGGGTCACGACAAGGCTTCCTAATTGCTAGTGTACAGGTTCTGTTTGTCCTCAGGTAGTACAAGAATAAATTTATAACATTCGAGGAATGGTCGCAATGAATCGATTTCAGAGAAAGGAAAACTCAGATTTTATTACCATTGCATATGTTGGACTTTTCAAGGAAACTATTGAAAATACTGCGTGACAATAAATTTAAAATTGCGTTATTGTTAACTTTTTTGTAGCATGACGCCTCTGGAATTTAGAATTAGAGAGCTATAAAAGGCTAAAATGTTATTTTTTATAATGCAAAATTATATATATATAGATCAGCTCAGATGGTACCAGTTAACCTTTTTATGTAATAGCCTATTCTTTCTCTCTTGGGCTTGGATCGGTCAAACTGGAGCTTGTCCCTAGACGGTTAGGACTCAACCACTTGGCAGGTACTGTCCCCCTGCCTTCTAAGGGATTTCTTACGCCTCCCTCACCACTCGAACCCAAGACCAAAAGTATAGTCATTTGGGAAGTATGATGAGTATCTCAAGTCATTTGAAAAGCATGATGAGTACCTTTTGTCATGCTTCTCAAATGATTATATGTCTTTGGTCTTGAGTTCGAGTGATGAAGGAGACGTAAGAAATCTCTCAGAAGGTAGGAAGATAATACCTGTTAGATGGTCGGGTCCTAGCCGCTTGGGGACAAGCCCCAGTCTGACCGGCCCAAGCCCAAGAGAGAAAGGACGGGTCGTTACATAAAAAAGATGACATAAATTCTGAGACAAATTATTACACACTTTGTTGATTATTAAAGATGGAGATTTCAATGATTTAGATCTATTCACACTTTTGTATATAATTTAATTTTATATTCTATATAAATACGTTCTCTTTCCTCTTTGTTCATCATTATATCATCTATTTTCTAATTAATATTAAAAACCCACCAATTAAAAGCAATCAATGCTGACATTTTTACTTATTTTTTTTCTCACATGTACTTAATCAAAAACATAAAAAAGTTACATAATCAAAATTTATTATTATTTTTTCTCTCATATGCTTAATTGTTTCATTTCAGCTCAGGTACTACTAAATTGAAGAAGAAAACTTTAAAATAATGAGGAAAATAGTAGGTAGAGAAATTTCTGAATGATTTTTCTCATTCTTTCTATGAAGAATCACAAGCGCATATATATATATATACACACACACATACACACACAAAGGGAATTAGTAAAGACTAGTTAACTTTATGCCTAAAATATCTGTGATCCCATATCAATGAGATATTTCTAATTCCATGCATAAATCAATGGGATACTACTTCTAATTTCATGCCTAAATCAATGGGATACTAATTAGTTACAAATATACAATAATCTTAATAGATACTCTTTAAAAACTCTTCCAAAGAAAAAAAAGTACTCTTTAAAAACAACTTAGATAAAATTTAGACCAAAATTGGATACAGACTAAACGTTAACAAATTTGGAACCTACTGTCATCTAAATTTTATTTAAACTTTTGAGAATTACAACAACATTAATAACAATAGATTTTTAAAACCAATCACAAAAGTAATAAAAATAATAATATAAAGTTTTAATTAAAATACCTAAAATAACATATATGGATAAAGGTCTTGATGTATAGGAATACTAAAACAAATAAACAAGTTTTGTTAAACATCAATAAAGAAGAAATAATATATCGAAACACATGAATTGGATCCCAACTTTGCAAAGCAAAAAGGAGAGAGAGAGAGGAGGGTAATAGTGGAATTTTGGAAAATAGTGAAGGGTGTTATAGAAGTCAACTGCATCACTATTCATGGAAGTGTATGACTACAACAATGCAGCCTCAATCAAAAGAAGTCAAAGCTGAAATCAAAGGCTCATTCCAACAATAATTTGTTATCAATAATGATTTATTACAATTGATTGTATTTCATCGATCAGAGGAAGTTAAAACAAAAATCCAATGCTCATTTAAAGGATAATTTGTTATATTTCGTGATTGATTGTATTTATTTTATTCTATAATAATGTAATATTTACTTTTGTAACAATAAGGTATATGATAAAACTCTCTCTCTCTCGTAATCAATATTGAAATTGAAAAATCAAATTATCATTCTTGTATATTTTATCTTGGTATCAGAGCCTTTCTAGTCAAACACCATGTCTACTCAATCAAAGACAGAAGCCCAAAACTCCAACTCCACAGCCACTACACTACCAAATAATAAGCTATCAAAATCTCCTTTTGGAAGTACACTTAACTATACCTTTTCGATCAAGTTGGACCGGAATAATTATTTTTTATGGACGTCTATGATCTTGCCAGTAGTTCGAGGTCATAGACTTGATGGTTTTCTAGTAGGCATAAAATCGTGTCCACCAGAATTTTTGACAGCTACCAATGATGCAGAAAGTTTAAAGGAACTAATCCAGATTATGAAAACTGGGTTACTTTTGACCAACTCCTTCTTGGTTGGCTATTTGGCTCAATAATTGAAGGGGTCTTATATCAAGTGTTTGGTTTATCCACTACACATGAAGTTTGGTAGACATTAGAAGTCCTTTATTCAACGCAATTTAAGGCAAGAATCCTTCAATATAGGACACAACTCTAGACCACCTGAAAAGGGTCTCTCATAGTTGATGAGTATCTCTCAAAGATGAAAAGCTACGCTGATAATTTGGGAACTACTGGACAAACAATTACCAAAGATGACTTGATCATGTATGTTTTGGTTAGTTTAGGAGCAAAGTTCCATTCAGTTGTGGTAAATATCACTTCAAGGGTAAAATCCATGTCTTGGCAAGAAGTGCAAGCTCTCTTACTTAGCCATAAAAGTGGAATCGAATAGATCCTTGTTGTTGGTAGTGTTGACTTAAGTCAACCTTCTACAAATTTTGTGGCGAGCAAGAAATCTAGAAACAACAACCAAAAGAACACTCATTTTGGAACTCAAGGGAATTGAAGAGGTGGTAGAACAAATCAAGGCAATTTCAGAGGTCGAGGAAGTAGAGGAAATTCAAAACCAACATGTCAAGTGTGTGGAAGGTTGGACACTCAGCTCTAATATACTACTATCGATTTGATCATTCCTTTCAAATAGGATCAAACAATCAAGCCTCAGCTTATATTGCTTCACCAGAAACTGTTGTCGATCCAACCTGGTATGCGGATAGTGGAGCCTCAAGTCATGTCATAGCAAACTTGAACAACCTGACACTATCAGATTATAATGGTAAGTGTTAGTTAATTTTTGTAATAAACCAAATGTTATACCTTGCAAGTGTACAAATCGTTTGATTGAGTACAACGACAAGCAAGCATCAATCCCACGGGGAGTTATTATTTTACTTTAAATTCCAAGTTTATTTAAAACAATTCAACTAAATGCAAGGGTTGTTGAAATTGGGTTTTGAAATTCAAATGTAGTAAGAAAACTAAATTCAATAAGGAAAATCAATAAGAAAGAACTTAGTCATGACATCTTATCCAGCACTAAACAATCATTCAATCTATGAATAAATGAATGAAGCATAATGATATTAATGCATAATGAATACATTCACAATCAGATATGATTAACTCATGTCATATAGATTCTTCTTTAGATAGTATGCAAATCACATGATGTCTACATAGATACGTATATTCCTAATTATAACTTAACATGATGTCTACTTAGGTTTAATAACAAGAATCCATTAAGCACTAGAAGAATATGAATATTACACAAATTCTAGAACATTATGTCTATCTTAGATATCTATAAATTAATGTTCCTCAATTGGTTCGTAAGCAACTGATTGTTGCAAATTAAAAATATTTTTGTATGATGTGCAGTTTATATTCTTACAACATAATCATAAAAATATACTTCTAAGATGGCCAAATATGATACAATTTAAATAGAGACATTAAATTTATGATGCAAAAATAAATACTTCATTAAAAATAATAACATATTGAATTCATGTGCAGGATTTCAAGTTAGCCTTAACTAACAAAAATATTAGCCACTCATGGCTTTAAAAGAAAACATAAAAATAAAATAAAATAACTAGAGAGGAATAAATTGAAGAGCAGCTACAACCCAATCCTTTGATTTCTCTCCCTCTAGTGTGTGTTGAATAGTATGGAGAGGACTCATATTTACAGAAGTGAGATGTTAGTGGTAAGTGGTTAGATTGGCATTAAATTCATGATGCAAAATTAAATATTTCATTAAAAATAATAACATATTGAATTCATGTTCAAGGCTTCAAGTGAGCCCTAACTAACAAAAATACTAGCCACTCATGACTTTAAAAGAAAACATAAAAATAAAATAACTAGAGAAGAATAAACTGAAGAGCAGCTGCAACCCAAGCTTTTGATCTCTTTCCCTCTGGTGTGTGTTGAATGGTACAGAGATGACTCATAGTTATAGGAGTGAGAGGTTAGCAGTGAGTAGTTAAATTGACATGAAAGTCGGTCTTGAATGAAAACTAAAATTTGCTCAAAATTGGGTGTCACAGCTTCATTCCCTACGACAACGTTGCAATTTGTTGTTGTAGATTTTGAACCCGTAACTCCAGCCTACGATAGCGTTGTAGCTTTGGATCATGCGACTCTATCCTATAACTTATCTAATGCGGGTTATGGTCGTAGCTTGCACACAGTTCAATCCTACGATATGAACTTGCGACTCATTAATTGCACATTCTTTGACTTGGATTTGACCGGTTAATTGCATGATCAACCCATTGAACTTCTTCTAATTCCCTTGAGCTTCATTAATCTTCAGAATTTATGGTCAAGTCTCATGACTTTAAAATCTTTGGCTCGAAACCTTCATTACCACTACAGATTCCTAGAAAATTTCCTTTTATTTCATTTCAACATAATTGTCGTACTGTGAGTTTTTTACACGCCGAATCTCTAGTTTTTTTCCATTGAAATTTATTAAGGAAATCTAGGACAATTTTTTAAGTCAGTTTTGTTTTTTTTGTTTTGTTTTGTTTTTTTTTTTTTTTCTTTTTTTTAACTATTATGCCAAACTATTGAGAGGAAATTAAAATTATCCCAAAATTTGAAAAATAACCTACCCTCCAATCAATATGACAACTACCGTCCAACATAATTTTGTGGTAAAAAAATGCTTATTTGATCTAATAATGATTTAGATTTGAATCACAAGTATATAAAAATAAAAATGTGGGACGAACATACTAATGTCATTGATTACTTTTTATATAACATGGATAAATAGTTAATACTTACAATTTTCCTCAATCATATTCTCTTGTTACTTCTTCCTCCAGTAAGGTAATTTCACAAGAAAAGGAAAATGCCAAAAGTGCGGGATCATTTCAGTATTGTAGGCAATCCAAAAAGTTGTAATGTGTAAATTGCAGTTTTTAGGGTAAATTTCAATTTAGTTCCGAAAACATTTAGTGAAATATTACTTTTTTCCTCACTTATGTATTTCGAATATCTGACATCCCTAATGTTTGATAAATTTATCAATTTAGTTATTGTATCAGTTGACCGTTATTCAAATTTAATAGTTGAAAGAGTGTTTTGATCTTTTTACTCCATTATCTATTTGAAATCAATAAAAATATATATATATATATCTTAAGATATCCACTATCCATTAAAGTTGTGATGGACGGTAGATATTTAATGTAAGATAAAATTAAAAATAAATTAAATTAAGTAAAATTAAATAAAAATTAAATAAAAAATTAAGATATCAAAATTATCTAAACAAAAATACAGATATAAAAAAAAAAAAAACAGCAGAAACTAAAATATTTTACCAAAAAGAAGAAAAATTAATTATAAGTGGAGCTTTTGGAGAAAAATTATTGATTATTTAGTTATTTCATTTAGGGTTTATTTAGGTTTTGTTTTAAAAAAGAGTGTAGTGTAATTAATAAAATATGAGTATTAGGATATTTTTGACATTTTAGTATCATAAATAAGTTAAAAAGATCTATTTTGAAAAATCTTAAATTTAATCTTCTCCTAGTCAATGGAAAACAACATTTAACTTTATCGGAGTTGAACCAAATGACACGAAAAACTTGAAAAGTTCTTGTGAGATTAAGAAAGCTTTTTTAGCCCGCCTGTAAGTTTTATCAAATGCAAACTAGGAAGGAATAGAGTCATCTTGCTCTTCATCAACCATCCAAATGATGTTGTTCGGACCCAAAAGCATAACTATTGACTATTAATTATTATACTATTTTTGAAGAAGAAAGTGAAGTAAAAGATGAAGCGGTTTTTAGCGGATAATAATTACTTGTTATTGCAAATGTACGAGCAAGACGAGAAATAGATTCCGAGTTTGAACATTTTGTGTATGAGGACTGAAATGAGAGATTTTGAATTTTGATCTTGCTCAATTTGGTTTCCAAATTATTTATTTAAAATTCTCGGTCATTTACTTTTTTCTTTAATCAAAATTTTGATAACTAATGCTTTTTTAAAAAAAATTAACATGAGGAAAAGATCAATTTCCTCTACAATTTAATATTCAAATGGTGATCATCTGTTAATCAACGGTCTGAGGAGATTTTTGCGTAATTAAGTCAATTTTTAGGTAAAATATAATTAATGATAAAGTATTTAAGGCTGTTAGTCTAATTTGCCTTTCTTTTTTGGAATATTTTGGTGGCATTTTTACTGTATTAATTATCTACTTATAAACTTTTGATTTCTCATTGGAATAACAATATCCGCTGTTTCTTGTCTGAAATATTCACATCAAGCATCCACTTATTTTATTTTTTACTTTTTTTTTTTTTTAAAAAAAAAAAAAACCACATCAAGCATCAACTTTCACTATCAAATTATACACTACTTCCTAGTAAGAATGATTGAGTACTTATTTAAGTTTAAGAATTTGAGTCATCCTCTTGTTTTATTAAAATATAAGGTATGAATATGAGTCTTGTCTTGATAGAAACATTTATCATTTGGTTATGAGAGTAGTGATGCAATAATTCTGGTTCACTAAATTTACACAAGAACACGTGTAAGTATATATGATTCAAATATAATATAATGATAAATCAAGATCGTTCCCACAAAGACAGTTGCAAATTTAAGTGTCAAGTACCACAATTGATTAGAACCAATTTTATCCAAACAATCATATAAAAGATGATTTTTCTAAATTAATAAAATAAAATAAACAACTCAATTAAGCTAAACTTCCAACAGCAAATAAATAGCTATAGGGATACAACTTTATCTAATCATTCCATCACCCTATTCTCATTTAATAACTCCAAATAATATAATTTTACTTCATATTTAAGCATTTTCCGAATGGTTAAGTGAAACCAATCTGCTATATTCTTATACCAGTTAATTAATATAAAGTCATTAAGATCTCTTCTACTGGGAGAAGATCGGTGTTGATGACCCACTCCCACCGGCATCGGATCTCCATATGTTTGTGGGTTGGTGATGACCTGGTGAGGTTTATGTGTGTGGTTTGTTTGATTCCTAGGTTGTGGGTTGTGGGTTGTGATTTGATTTTTTGGTTTGTTTGATTTCTGGGTTCTGTTTGTGGGTTGTGGTTTGTGAATTGATAATACTGTATGGTTTGTTCCTGTTTGTGGTTTCGTTTGTTTGACTTTTTGACAAATCTGTGGGTTCTGTTTGTGGTTTTGATTTATTTGAATTTTTAATAAAACTATGGGTTATGTTTGTGGGTTGGATTCTATTTATGGTTTCAGATCCATCGAAAGCTGTATTTTCGAAAGAAGCATCACCAATCTCAATAAAAGCAAACAACTTATCAGTTTTTGCTTAATTTATTGGTCAATAATAAATAATAGGATAAATTCTAAATTTCTCCCTAACCTTTGCCTTATTAGAAAAAAAAAACACCCTGACTTTTCAAAAATATACATTTTGCTCCTAGTTGTTAGAATTTTTGTTTGAGAAAGTGGTTACCGTTAATGGGTTAAGGGTAAGATGGTATATGAAGCATTAATTAAATGGGTAAATAAGAAAATAATAAAAAAAATAAAAAAATATATATATACATTTTAATAAAAAAGCTCTCTCTCTCTCCCTACCATCCTCCACTGCTCCACCATCATTCCCTCGCATGCCGACCATCATTCTCTTTTATCCTTTTTTCTTCTGTTCTTCTTTTTCTTCTTCTTTATTCTTTTCTTCTTCTTCTTTTCTTATTCTCAATGGAAGCCAGATTTCATCTGGGTTCGATGGATCCATATGAAATTTAGGTTAGCTAACTTTTGGGGATGATTTTTTGGATGAATTTTTGAACCCAGAGGGATGGGTTTGATTGAAGGTGGATGGGTTTAATTGCTGATGAAAATGATGTTTGATCTCTTGATTTTTCGAGATAGAGATCCAATTATAGATTAGATCCCTACCGTCCATTGAATCAATGGACAGTTGAATCTCCACCCATAATTTTTTATTTTTTAATTTTTTTGAAAAAAGGCTTTTAAGATGATTTTTTTATCAAATTAATCTCCATAGCCACAGATTTGAAGAACAAATTTGTTATATATATATATTTAATTTTTGTTTGATTTTATAATTTTTTTTTTCCAAATTAATCTCCACATTTGATGAACAATTTTTTATTTAATTTATTTAATTTTAATTAAATTAAGTTTAAATCAGGGGCAAAGAAGTTATTTAGCGCTTATAGTCAACTTTTCAAATAAAATTCCAACAATTGGGGGTAAAAAGTGTATTTTTGAAAAGATCAGGTTATGCTTTTATATATATATATATATGCAAAAGTTAGGGAGTTGTTTAGAATTCACCCTAAATAATAATAATAATAACTATGACTATTAAAAAGGTGGTTTTATGTGCAACCATCCCTGTAAATGCGGACAACTTGTCTCAGTTTTTGCTCATTAAAATATAGGGATAATTTGGCTTTTCCCTTATACTTTGATATAATAGCTTAAAAACCTTTCGATTTAAGAAATCACTAAGAATCCTCTATAGTTAATAATAATAGTTTAAAAAAAAAAAAAAAAACTCCATCGTTTATAAAAATAGCCAAAAAACCCTCTATTGTCTACTTAAACGTTAAAAGTCAATATTTGATAGTTAATTAGGAATGACAAAATCGTCAATTTATTATAAAATAAGTTAAAAAATTGAACAAATAGATGAGTGTCACGTGTACACCACAGCTGGAAGATTATATTTTAATTAATAATTAAAATAAATAGTTTTTTTTTTAAAAAAAATAATGTCCACCACATTATTAAGAAAAAAAAAAAAAAACACCTACTCTCTCTCTCTCTCTTCTTCCCGAGTTTCTTCTTCTTCTTCATCGTCTCTTCTCCGATCTCAAACCCTATCATCAAGGTTCGATTTCGAACCCATATGTGAACATTTGGGTTCGATTCTAGATTTGAACATTTGGGTTCGAAGTTGAATCCTTCTTCTTCTTTTTCTCTTTGAAAACCCCATCATCAAGGTTAGATTTCGAACCCAGATGTGAACATTTGGATTCGATTCTAGATGTGAACATCTAGGTTCAAACCCTGATCTTCATATATTTGGGTTCGAAATCGAACCTAAATGTACATTTGGATTTCGAGTCTGAGTCTCTTTTCTTCATTTTTTTGTTGTTGAGGATGATAATGGCGGAGAGTGTTTGAAGACAATGTCTACGCTTCTTCATATTTTTAATTTAAATTTTGTTTTTATTTTGTTTTGTTAATTTGATTTTTTTTCAATTTTTCTATAATTCAAAGACAATTTCGTCTTTTTGTGCACCGTTGTCGTCAGAATCTATTTTTCATTAATATAGTTAATAGAAAGGGGAAATGAGATTTGTTCAAACTATAAGGAGAAAATTAGCAATTAGATCAAATAACATGAGGGATATTAAAATTATTCCTAAAAAATATTACTAGTGCTTCTAGCTTTTGGTCTGTGAGTCAATTTTGAAGGCCCATTTTCAATGCTCAAATTGATTCGACCGAACCCAACCAGTTCGGTTCAATTTGATTTCGTATTTCGAAAATCGTTTTCTTTTTTCTGTTCAATTTTGGTTAGAACTAAATCAAACTATGTCCATCCCTAATAATAAATAAAGACCTAGGTGAGAGAGAGAAACCAACTATCTACCCTAAACATGAAAAAAAAAATCATTTTTACTTTAGAATCCTCATTCCTTGACATTTTGTGCAAAATAAATAATGGAATTCGTATTCCACCAAGCACAACACGTAATAAGATGACAAGTGATGATATAAGATTCCTACGATAAAATAAGCTAACAACAAATAAAGACTTCAATTATTGTGATTAGTTTATTCGAAGAGGATAATAATAAATAAAGATCAAGGTGCGAGAGACACAGACACAGTTTCTACCCTAAACAATAAATATTTGATTTTGCTTTTAGAGGCATCAGTATAGAAAAGAGCCCAAAAGGTATTGTTTTCTACTCAACATGAGTCTCTGTTGCTTGGCTAGCCATCAAGAAACAATCTCCTTCTCTGGTTTGAAGTGCTTCCATATGTTGATGTATGTATTTATCGCTTCCATCTTATTTATTATTATTATTATTTTAAAGTAAAAGTTGTGTGTGATAATATTAATAATAGATGAATTTTAAAAATGTTACTGATTTTTTTTTTTAACACATTAACTTATTACGAACTATAATTCTGGAACAAAGATAATAGTTCGTGATAGTTCATGAACTTTATTTTTTTTTATACGAACTATAGTTCACGATAGTTGAAGTCTTGAAGATGCTAAAAATACTTAACTAAATTTTTAGGAATTATTTTTGAAGCTCACCTTTTTCGTTCTAGAAAAAAATGTCTCAGTTATAGAAGGCCAGAAACCAAGTATTATACTAAAATTAACTATAGTATTAATCTCATTGATAAGAACCTTATATAAAAAATAATATTAAAAATATATGAACTAAAAAAATGGGTGCCTCCGTACTTGGAATATATGGAGGAGGCTTTGGCCTCCTTAGAACACAAGGGAAGTAATCTAAAAATATTGATAAAATTAAATAATATATTCCTTTATAATTTTGGGTGCTGGGGAAAAAGCACAAAGATTAGAGAAGTCATGAACTCATGATAGCCTTATGTTTTTCTTCTGATATGTAACACTCTTTTCGTGAGCACCAACTCACCAATAATTTTGAAATTGGTAAGAAATTCTTTCATGGCTTACTAATAATTCTCAATAGTATTCCTTTTATGGGTACGGTTATGCTAGATTAATATAAAAATATTGACTAAAAAGTGATTTTAACATCTATATACTTTTTCATTTTCACCAATGTAAGGGTAAAAAAGGTGAATCGAAATTAAAATTAAAAATAATCCTTGGATTCAGTATAAATTAATGGATGAATGTTAAAATAACTTTTTTGAGTTAATATAGTCTAATTTATACTTTAAATACCTTGAAGTTCAAATATATCTAACATTTTTTTTTCTTTGAAAACAATAACTGTCTATCTTACTTACCCAGAAGAGAAAAAGAAAAAATATAATGTCCAACTTCATCTAGAATTTTTGTTATAAACTTTCACATATATTTTTTGGTACCATTTGTGGTGAGGCCTTTGCCATTAAGTTACAATATTAGACGATGGTTGCACTTTTATAAAAGTTAGTGGCCGAGATTAGGTGCATATAAATGGACATATTCAATAATTAAATTACATCTAAATCTTAATCCTTTTGTCATGATAGCAGTCAAATACATAATTTACAACATTTGATATATATTGGGAATTGATCATGGATCAACGTGTGCTCAAGGCATTTAGAAGTGGGAATGTATATCAAATTCTTCGACTCGTACGAGAAAATCCTGACCTCTTCCGAGGAAAGTCTCCTCAAGGCAACACAACCCTGCATTTAGCTGCAAGACTCGGAAATAGGCATGTTGTCGATAAGATACTTAGACTTGAGGTTTCGTTTCTCTATGAGAAAAACCAAAATGGTGAAACTCTAATGCATATTGCGGCCAAGGCTGGCAATGCTTCCGCGATTGAAGTGGTTGAACGTGATAATAATATAAACGTAAGTAGTCAACAACACGTTTTATGTATAAGAGACAACCAAGGTAACATACCTCTGCACAACGCTGTTAGGAATTATCACGATTTATTATCAATCTTATTGATTAACAAACGTCGTGAAACAATTTTGCTTGCTAATAGTGCGAATCAGTCTCCACTTTTTATCGCGGTTGATACAGGTTCAACTTACATTGCATGGTTTATCATGAAGGAAAATCCATCCTCCCTTGACTACAGAGGACCTAATGCCTTGACCTTGACCGTTCTCCACTATGCTGTCATAAAGCAAAATTATGGTGAGACTACAATGCTTGCAAGTGTTTTTTTTTTTTTTTTTGTTTTGTTGAGAGTTGTGATTATCAATTAGGCTATGCCTATCACAAGCACTCTTATAAATCTACTAGCACTATTCAAAAGATTCTTAACTAATTGTAATCCTAATTTTCGTATTAGTTTGCATGGTTGAGATAGTGCATAGAAAAAAGGAGCTAATCAAGGAGGTAGATGAACACTATAGGAATCCACTTCACTTTGCTGCGGTCTTGGGTAATGTGGCAATTGCGAGGCGGTTATTAGAAGCAGATGCATCATCCTCGGTTGCATATGATAGAGACTGTAACGGTCAGACACCTCTTCACTTAGCGGCCAAGTATGGCCAAAAAGATATCTTAAGCTTGATTTTGTTCGAATACTCGGATGCCATTGAGGTGGTCGATGAAATGCAACGTAATATCCTCCATCTTGCAGCTCTAAATGGAAAAGCTAATATTGTTAGATTCATTCTAGGATTGCCTGAGATGGAAGATTTGATTAACTCACCTGATGTAGATGGAAATACCTCTATGCACCTTGCTGCATTGAATTTCCATAACAACGTGGTCGGTATTCTCTCCAAAAACGATAAGGTGAACAAAACAGCAACCAATTCTAATCAACAGACTGCTCTAGCAATTGTTCAGTCATCCAGGGATCCTAAATTGAACGTCAAAAAGGTTCATTAAATAATAGCATGTAGCCAAGCATTGCTAATTGATTTATTCTGAATTTGAATCCCCTCCTAATATGAGTTTTTACATAATTTTGATCTAATTTCATGACATATAAGAATTACAAATAATAAATGGTTAGAATATGATTGGTTTTCACTTTTACTTTATCTACAACCAATCACATGTTTTAAAAGGATTAGGAAAAATTAAGATTAGTAGAGAGGATCCAAATCCGTTATCCTATTGTGGTTTTATAATTGATTTCTTAATTTTGGACAATTTTTAGTAATCATATAACAAATTGTGCAGGAGGAAAACAGAGAAATGGCTCAAGTTGTCTAAGTGATGGCAACACTAATACTCACATTCACATTCACTGCTGCTCTCACCCTTCCAGGAGGTTTTAAAGATGATAGTCCGAATAAAGGAACGGCACGACTGGTTGGAAAGCCAGGTTTCAAGACATTTATTATTAGCATTACCATTGCTATGGCTTCAGCCATGACTGCTGCAGTTCTAGCTCTTGGGCAGATTCGCTACAGGAATCATGAACGTCTTAGAGATGTGAACTTATTGTCTCTGGCCACTGTCTTGGTTTACTTAGGACTTATATCGATGTCATTGGGATTCATGACTGGATTATACATGGTTTTGTCTACCAATTTAGCCCTTGCTGTAGCGGTCATTTCAGTTAGTTGCGTTTTTCCTTACGTGGTGATCCTCTTAGCGCCAGCTTTAGAGGCAGACACATACAGTAGTGACCGCTTTAAAGATTTGCTTTACGTTTTCATCATTGGATCTTTCCCTCTACTTGGACAACTATCTGCAGACTTGGTTGTTCCTGGCCCTTCGGTTAATGAGTTGCTCTACCTCTTGGAGTATACATATTTACGGTGGTACGACAAAAAAATAAAATCTATATTGAATTCTTCTCCATTTATGGTTATGGGTAACGTAATTTTGGTATGGCTACAAATGATGAGAGGAATACTGTCACCACTTCTCAAATCAAATCAAGGTCGTCACACAGCAACCTTGGAGCTTACACATCTATATAAAAGATGATTAAATTAATTTGTGTCAGTATATAGTGTTATACGGGATGTGATAGACAAGTCTCTGCAGCATGTATCCAGAAATGCCAACTATGTTGCACATGGTTTAGCAAAATGGGCTGTTTCTCATTCTAGTTCTGTGGTTTGGAAAGATTGTTTTCCAACCTGGTTGTTGTATTTGATTCTAGCTGATGTACTGTGTTATAACTCATGTTAATGAAATCTATGTTTATTTCAAATATATATATATATATATATATGGGATGTGATATATGTTGTTAGATTATGTCAAATATTCTGTCATTATTGGAAATATATATATATATATATATATATATATTTATTGTAATGACATAGTCAATAGCTATTTATTGTAAGAGATAAAAGATTCTACTCTCAATATCTGTTGTATTCATGATTTACATACATTTTCTATAAATGGATTAGTACCATAATTTCACTCCAAAACCTAAATCTGTTATGGTATTGGATCACCTTGGGCCATCTCCTCTCCTTTTCATGCCTTTCATTTCAATCTAGTTGTATCTCCTTCTTAAATCATGTCTAAAGATATGTCCATCGAATGCAATATATAATAACAACGGTAAGTGTTTGAAAATCGAACTTTTAATTTCAACCCATAATCTCAATTTTACTCAATAATGCAGCAGTCGGCAGTGGATCTCAGCTGTTACCCGAGTTCCTCACAAAGCACATACGCAAGAGGCCACTTTCCCCTAACACACACATAATATTCTTCACTGTTGTCTCCGCATAAGCATGCACATGCACTCAGATGCTTCTCTAAGAGGAAGACAAATAACTCCCTAGTACTTTGTTAGTGCTTTGTTAGGACTTTTATCGAACACTTGGTGGACAACTCTTAACAACACTAATAATACTCAAGATCTTGTTTGAATGAATTCATAAATACAAGAAGTAAAACGAAACAATGACAAAAACAAGTTCAAGTTAAGAGCAAAATCATACAACACAACATAAGAGATTTTATGGGGTTCATCAATATGACTACGTTCATGGAGGTCACCGATTTCATTAGTACTAAAATAATAATGTTACAATACATTAATTTTACTCACAAGTTATTTTCTCCCTCTAGTTTCCAATTTTTCAACCTCACAAACTTTCAAGTTTAGATTTTCTTTATTCTCGCTACTGATAGAGATACACACATCCCTCATTTTTTTAAAAGACTTTCTTAATAACACAATATATATTAGAAGACTTTTTAAAATTACAACAAAGCTCATCTAAACTAAAAATTATAGAATAGCCTCAAAAACTACCATACATATAGTTACTTTGAGACATACATCAACAATCTCTATATTATCAAAAAAAGCTTCAACTTTTGAAAATTATTAGATAACACTCGTATTTATAACACATCCACCTTGATGAGAAATCTCTCATCTCAACATGCCTCAAGTGGTGAGATGATCACTTAAATTCAATAAAAACAAATGTTTAATGAGCTCAAGCAATACTCAAATTTGTATCTTGTAATTGGTTTGGTGAGCACATCTAATGCGTTTTCATCTGTGTGAGCCTTTTTAATGGAAATTTCACCCGAGGCAATCTAATCTCTTATTCTATGGAATCGGATGTCAATGTGTTTAGTTCTTGCGTAGAATACTTGATTCTTAGTTAAAGCAATAGTACCTTGACTATCATACTTTAAGCAAGACCATATTTTGCTTAATTCCCATACTATTTATCAAACCTCTCAACAAAATTGTGTTCTTTGATACTTCTGTGATTGCCATGTATACCGCTTCAGTAGTAGACAAAGCACTAGTAGATTGGAACATGGATCTCCAACTAATTGGTTCACCCGCACATATAAATACATGCCCTGTTGTAGACCTTTTTCAGTCTAAGTCACTCGCTTGGTTGGAATCAACAAACCCAACAACATTAATTTCATCTTATTTTCTTTCAAACATGATATATTGTATGTTATGATTACCTCATCCAATAAGCTCAAATTGATATATTGTACATTATGATTATCCAGTAATTGCTATCTTTATGATCCGAAATAATTTCCCTTTTCAGCTCTGCCTATTCTGTTTATTCCATTCTGATAACCCCAAACTTCAACTCATCTTTTGCCAGTCTACTAATCTATAGTAGGAATCCTGCTGTCTCCATTCAATATTTGCCCACATGCCTATCCAATCTTTCTTGAATCGGGTGTATCCTGTCCATTGGCAATCCACAGGAAGGCAATTGTATAATATATTCTCTCGTTTGCATGCATGGAGTTGTGGAATAATGGTTTGTTATACATCTATGAAAAATAATTAGTAAGAAAAAGAACATCAAATCTTTTAGTTCATGCATCCGTATATAGTTTAGCGATCTTTGATCCCATAAAATCAACAATGACATTAAATGAAACTGAATTTGACTAGAAATTGCTCTTATATTCTTGTTGTGTAAGCCATATAAACTAGCACCAACCAACTAAAGACTTGTTTCACTGGCATAGAAAAACTCATTTGAGTTATACTAGCACCTCCTAAAATGAAAAAGTCAATATAACCCTTAATTAAAGTCTTTCGAGTCTTCTAATTGGTAAGAAGAAACTTCTTCTTCCTCAGGGATTTCGGCTAAAACTTTCGAGATGGAGACAAACTGAGTCCATCCCCACAACACTTCTTCTTCCTTAGGGGTTTCGGCTAAAACTTCCAAGATGGAGACGAACTGAGTCCATTCACTAATCTCTTCTTCCTCTTCTATCTCTACATTTCTTAAGGAGTTTGCGAGTTTGTTGTTGTGTTTGATCAAAAGTCATCTCTTCAGAGGTCTTTTTCTCCACTGCTGTTCTATCAGAAGCCACCTCTTCAAAGCTCTTTTTCACCACTGCAATTTGATCAAAAGCCATCTTTTAAGGAAATCATCTCTGTTCGCAAATAGACATTGTGTTCGTGAACACAATCTAGAGAGACTATGTTCGCAAACAAAGACCATGTACGCGAACAAATTGTTTTTCTTCTTTGAAAACAAAGACTGTTTAAAAAGAAGAAAAACAGAACATTAGGCAAGTGGTTTTGATGGTTTTTTAGGCTTACCTGTTCTCTGTTTTTGACACATCTTTGTTTCTTTCTTTTTCTAGTGGTTTATGAGGCAACATCAAATTGTAAATGTTTGTGGAGTTCCTTTGTTTTTGTGGTGGTTTTTGAGAAATTAAGTTCACAAAGTTGTTAAGTTAAGAATTCTTATCAATATTTACTTGTTTTAAGTAGTTTTAAGTGGTATGGTTACGTAAAAAAATAAATAAAAATAACATAATAAGTGTAATTCAGCATCATTAAATCATAAATACGAAAAGTAAACGATCTCTAAGCTGATTTGATATGAAATGATTGAGAATGTTGCTATGTAATTAGAAAAAGAGTATTTTTAAGCTTCATAAAAATGTTTTCCAAATTTATACTCAAATTATATGGTATATGAATTGTCAAAATCTTGTAAATTATGAGATAATAAGATAATTAATAAGATCTTATAACAATTTACATGTCATATCATCTGAGTATGGATATGGGTAAAATTTTTGGAAAGCCTAATATTATATATTTTTAGAATAAATAAGCTGAGAAATAAGAGGTTGTTTGGTTTTAGCGCTTATCATGGGTTTGAATTGAATCTATTAAATTATTTTTGTTTATTTTTTAAATGGTTAAATCACTCAAAACTATTCAAAAATCACTGAAAAAAAAAAATAATAATAATAATTTCTGACTTTTATCTGAATATCAAATCACTTAATAATTTTTTAGAAATATTATTTCAAGTTTATTCTTTTCAAAATAACATATTTTCAAATTTATCCCATTATACAAATTCTTTTTAATGCTATAATAAACGTCTTTGAAACATAAAAACCCCGAATGTCTCATCCTAAAATTTTAGTAGAAAATATATATTACTTTATAATTTAAACTTTCATTGCAATATTGCTCCCAAAAAAAAAAAATTAATTGTAATAGTAATTCAACTTAAAAAACCATTTTTTTATTTTTATTTAAATATGTAAATTTAATTTACTCTATCATAATAATTAATTATATTTTAATTATGAATAAAAATATTATTAATATATACATAAAAGTGATTTAGTATTTGTTAACTTATTTATTTATAATTATTTGTATCATATAATGAAATTACATAACAATAATAATAAAAATATATAAAGGTCAAATTACTAGTTTTTAGAGAATTTTAGCTTTAAAAACAAGTAAGATTACTTTATATTTAAGGGTAAGGAAAACAATAAATATATTATTGAAATTTCATATATCAATCATTATTCATTCTTTACTAACATTCAACACTATTCAGTTTTCAAATAAAAAAACAAATTACTCCTAAATTATTTATTAGTTTCAAAATTGTAATTTCCTATTTTTATAGGAAAAAGGAAACTTCTAAAAATGACTTTAATTTTATAAAATAGGAACGCCTGAAAAAAAAAAGAAAAAGAAAAAGCATAGTAAATTTATAAAAAAAGAATAATAATAATATAATATCATGAGTCTAGACAGTAATCTACATGGAATTTCAAAAATTTTTAAAAAGTGAATATAAAAGGAAAGTTATATGCAGTTATATATATATATATATATATATATATATTTGTATATTGAAAAAACACATTTTCAGAGAAAGAGTATAGAAAGATAAGAGGAAACAATTTAAAGTGTCTTTAGATTTTTAAGAATTTATCTTTAGAAAAAAATAAAAATAAAAAGTGGGAAAAAAAATAAAACCTGTGAGGAGAAAAGTTCTGTATATACACTGTAATCATTTTACTTTATATGAAGAAGCATCTTTAATCTTAATTTGCCTTTGATTCTTCGGGTGGGTTAGCTGTCAACTTTACTCAAGAAATTAAATGTTATTTATCTTGTCAAAAACATCAAGCGGCCACTGTCCATGCATGTATAAAACAATCAATAATTGTAACCTTTTGAGAATGAATTTTCAGTTGTTTTATGTGCATTTCTAGTGTTAAACAGGATCGAGAATTTGTCCAAACACTACAGTAGATTTCTTACACACGGAAGGTCTTAATCATCCCAGTCGCCATTACAATTGTTGAAGTGTTAACGTAACAAATTTTTACTAAACAACGCACATATGTCTGTTCGACGAGATATTTCCCGGATCGCATATTAAGGACTTGACATAGGTTTTAATGATAACAAATAGATGGAAAATTACTATATATGTGTATATATATAGATAGATATAGTTAACTATCAATACAAAGCAGTATGTAAATCTTGGCAGCAATTATTTATATATTGGCAAATTAAGGGCTCTCCTTTTAAAGTTGAAATCAAATGGGTTTAAGGTCGAAAAGGAAAAATCAAGATCAATTACTATCTTGGAGGCAGAGAATACTATATATATAGGTTTATAAAATGCATATGACTTGAATGGAATTGTACTATTATGGTGGATGAAAAAGTGCATAATTGTCGAAGTTAAAGAGAGATGAGCACAAATTAAAAGGCTCTTACGATCATAGTAGTAATTATCTAAATTTAATTATTCTCTTGTTTATCATATCTACTGAAATTAATAGAACCCTATTTTCTTCTATTTCGGATCAATTCCTTTCCTTGGACTTCAAAGAGACAAGAGAAGTGTTTAAAATCCTAGCAGCCATGTGACAATTTCTCTTATAGTTCTCCGATCCCCCACCAAATGTAGGGAAAAAAAAAAGAGGAAAATTTAAAAAAAAAAAAAAAAAAAAAAAGATTTAGAGCATGCACAGAGGCAATGAATTTCTATGAGAGCTTTTTTATTTTTCATTTTGCTCTATTGGAGTGTAAAGCCCAAATCAGTATTGTGACGCTAAAAAAAAGTTTTTCAAATCACCAACGTGTGGTGCAACCTGCACCGCGACTTGAGATCATGCCGCATGTCATGTGCACACCACCAATGCGTGGCGTGACTTGGTACCAAGACTTCAAGTTGCACCATATCTTGCACGATTCCAACCCTATTTAAAAATAGAAATTTTACCGGAACTAGAGTGAGGGTTTTTATTGTGCATCAAAACTAGAGAGAGATTCTGAGAGGTTGTTTAGAGTAGTTGTAAGAGTTGCAAGTGAGAGAGAGAGAGATATTTCACTTGTAATATCGTTTTATAGTGGAAAAAGTGCCAATATGCTTCTTAAGCATAGGGATTTTCCGAACCATGTAAATTATTTTTTTTAGACAAATTAATTTTTTTCCAAAAAAGAGAAATGAAAAAATTCAGTTTTACCAATTTTTTAATGAATTTTGTTTTTAATTCTTTCAAACAAGCTATTTTCATTCTATACCAAACTACCCTCTACTTAGATGTAAAATACGCTATTTAAAATCGGTACCATTTTTAAGTGAACTTAAAAACCATTACATCGTCTTCGATTTTATATTTTACCAAAAGTCTCCATTTTCAAGTCATATCCAATCAAATTTAACCAAATCTAATCAAATCTAACCTTAAATATCAATACCCAATATCCAAAATGCAAAGAAACTCGAAAAATATAAAAATAAATAAATAAAGTCTCAACAAAACTCAAACAATAAGAAAGAAAACCAAAGATTGTACACTATAAGCAATGAATGAGAAGAATAAGACAGATGGTGATAATTTGGATACTGTGGGTACTTAATGTAATTAATTTATTTGAGGGGTTAAAAATGAATATTTTTAAAAAGAAGCTCTCAATTAATTTTGACATTTTTGTATTGGTAATTTTGTTATTTTACATTTTTTTTTTAAAAAAAAAAAAAAAACGAGTTGCTAACTTTTTATTAAGTAAAATCAGCATTAATTTGTTGGAAGTTATGAGATATTTTTCCCAAAAAAAAAAAAAAATACAGCCGAAACAATTACAGCTTCTTCCAAATTTTCTCTTATTACTAATGAAATTTTAATGATTTCATATTTTCACATAAATTTGAAACTTTTTTTGTTTTTTTGACATACATAAATTTGAAACTGATAAAGGCATTTAATACTACTTTTGAACCCAAAAAAAAAAAAAAAAAAAGTAATTACAGAGAAATCTATAAATCTACCCAGACTCCAAGTTAATTGGCTAATATAGAATCTTTGAAGAGTAGACATGTGTCAAACTCGAAATACGCATGAGTTCTTGATGGTATAACCAAAGAGGATTGCATACTATAAAGACAATGGAAAGACATCATGTTTTGCCGTTCAAATGGGACATTCTCATTCATTGCAAAAACAAAAACTATAAATTGCAAAATTTAATAATCAATCTGTCAATTTGTTTCATAATTGTAATAAAAAAAAAAATGTTTCTTAATTCTTGGAATAGGGTGGTAATTGCAGGCAAGATATTTGTCAGTGCAATCAAAACAACCATATAATACTATCCACCCAGACACAGACCTGGCCCTACAAAAATGACAAATTATTCCAACAAGAATTAGAATTGCACCAAGTCATCGATCTACCTTAGAATTGTCAATTCAGGTCCAATTCATTCCAGCTAATTGGACTTCAACTATAAAAACAGAGAATTGAATAATTCTTGCCAATAAATTTGGTCAGCATCTGGACAAATAAATCGTTAGGGAGAAAGTTAAAATGTATGCAGACAGATGTTTTGTATTCCTACCCGATAACATTTAGGACTGATTTAAAAATAAAATAAAATCAATAAATTAAAAATTCTGAAAACACGACTAATTAATTTTAAGAAAGATTTATAATGAATTTCAATAATTTAATGAAAATTTTCAATGAATTTTAGGCTGTGACTACAGCATATTCTTTTTTAAAGGCAGTGACATTTATTTATTCTTTTTTCCATGGACTTGAGAGCAAATAAATTTATATGACTTATTATTTAGAGATTATTCAGCCTAACAATGTCCATCATAGGTGATATTAAAAAAAATACTTAGATATAAATTTAATAGAAAATTTAATTGATATAGTTTCATTTATTCAAATTGTTTGATACATTTGTATTTTGCTAGTAGTACAAGAAACTCAAGTCCGAGTAATTTTCACAGTTTCACCATAAATGATATTTCAAAAAAGAAAGTAAGATATTAAATCATAACTTTAAATAGAAAATTTTGTTAATATAATTTTACTTATTTAGAGATCGATACATACAATTGTATTACGCTTATAGTGCAGGAAATTTATCATGACTTGGTAGAATGATCGAAAACAACACAAGATACTTAACCCCAAGCCGGCTACTATAAAAAAAAAATACATAAATTTAATAATATTTATCATTGAATAGAATAAGACTAACATTAAAATATAAAAGGCCTGCCAATGAGTAGTGACTTAGTAGTGGATACAAAAGGAGCATTGTTACAATGAAGTAAACGATGCAGAGATTATAGTTTTGAAATTAGTCACAGACATATATAATCATCATCATCCTCCTGAAAGGAGATTGAAAAGAAAAATGGGAGGCAAAGACAGCATGTTCCTGTATGCCGACGGCAACGACAAGCTGTTGATGCTGCTAGGAACTCTAGGCAGCATTGGAGATGGACTGCAGTACCCTTTGATGATGTTTGTTCTTAGTGATGTGATAAATGATTATGGAAATCCTGGCAGTACCTTGTCTAATGCTGATGTAGATAAGGTATGTGTTCTCAATCCATGTATGTTAACTTGCTGTATTATATCATTTCTGTTATTTAATTAGTTGTCTAATGCTGACATATGATTATGCTTTTAATTGTTGATATATACAGTTTGAATGAATTTTGATGAGTCTCCAATTGAGTTTAGTTAAATTTGAATACAATCCAACCTTGGTAACATGAATTTGATAACTATAGTTGCTTTGTCAACTCATTACTCTAAATATTCCGTTTTCCAGTATGCACTCAGGCTGTTTTATGTTGCAATTGGAGTTGGAATTTCTGCTTTTGTTGGTAAGTTCAATTTTAAAGGACTAACAATTTTTCTTTTGTAATTATTTTTGTTACAATGAAATTCATATTAAGACCTAAACTAGCTTCCTGTAACATTTTGGTTGGAATTCGCATTCTGCAGAAGGAATTTGTTGGACAAGAACTGCAGAGAGACAGACTTCTAGAATGAGAATGGAATACTTGAAATCTGTTCTTAGACAAGAAGTTGGTTTCTTTGACACTCAAGAACAAGGTTCTTCCACAACCTTTCAAGTTGTCTCAACCATTTCCAATGATGCCAATTCCATCCAAGCCGCTATATGTGAAAAGGTCTAGTTCTAGTGTATTATAACTTGCATCACAAGAAAGTTTCTACCATCAAAATCATGTTATAGAGTCTAAATTTTCTCTCAACTGTCTTCGTGCAGATACCTAACTGTCTTGCATATTCCTCAACCTTATTCTTTTGCCTTGTGCTCGCTTTCATACTATCCTGGAGAATTACACTGGCAGCTATTCCTTTGACAGTGATGTTCATTGTTCCCGGACTCATATTTGGAGGCTTGATGTTGGGAGTGATAATGAAGATGATTGAATCATATGGTGTTGCTGGTGGGATTGCAGAGCAGGCAATTTCCTCCATAAGAACTGTCTACTCATACGTGGCCGAGAAGCAGACACTAGACAGGTTCAGCAGTGCACTTGAAACAACTATGGAATTGGGAGTCAAGCAAGGTCTCATGAAGGGCTTGTTGATGGGGAGCATGGGGATGATTTATGTTGGTTGGGCATTTCAGGCTTGGGTGGGGACTTATTTGGTCACTGACAAAGGAGAAAAAGGCGGTAACATCTTCGTAGCTGGAATCAATGTAATGATGGGAGGATTGTGAGTTTCTTTCTTACCCTTTTAATACCCTCAATAGTAGGCTTGATCATTAAATTGACTAATTTCTGTTCTAGTTTTGTTGGAGAGCCTTACATCATTAGTTGGATTCTTACCTGACTACTTGAATTTCTGAGTCTAATGGTTGCTAACATGATAACAAAGTTTGGTTTGTCTTAGAAGTCATAGATTCAAGTTCCTCGTGTGATTATTTTTTATATTTGCATTTGTTATATGTTTGTATTTGGACACTTTATATCATTAGTTTGGTCTTTACCTGACAGTTTAAATTTCTGGATCTAATGATTACTAATAGAATTGATCGCTTTTGTTTTGTTTTTTTTGTAGGAGTGTTTTGGGTGCACTTCCACATCTAACTTCCATCACAGAAGCAAGAGTTGCTTGTACTAGGATTTTCGAAATGATCGATCGAGATCCTGCTATAGACACAGAAGATAAGAAGGGGAAGGCCTTATCATATGTAAGAGGAGAGATTGAATTCAAGGAGATCTATTTTTGCTATCCATCAAGGCCTGAAACGCCAGTCTTGCAAGGGTTGAATCTTAGAGTTCCAGCGGGGAAAACAGTAGGTCTGGTGGGTGGTAGTGGCTCTGGAAAGTCCACAACCATTGCATTGCTTCAAAGATTTTATGACCCCACTGAAGGAGAAGTCCTGTTGGATGGGTACAAAATTAGGAGACTTCAGCTCAAATGGTTGAGATCACAAATGGGCCTAGTTAATCAGGAACCTGTCCTTTTCGCGACATCTATCAAAGAGAATATATTGTTTGGCCAAGAAGTAGCTTCTATGGAAGATGTCATCACAGCGGCTAAGGCTGCCAATGCACATGACTTCATCACTAAGTTACCAGAAGGATACGATACTCAAGTACGCTGATTCCTATGCTTGTTTCGATTAGTTTTGTTAATGTTTTGTTGTTATATAAACCTGAAGCTTTGTGGCTCTGCCTGCAGGTTGGTCAATTTGGATTCCAAATGTCTGGTGGGCAAAAGCAAAGAGTAGCCATAGCAAGGGCTCTAATAAGGAATCCGAAAATCTTGCTTCTTGATGAAGCAACTAGTGCATTGGATGCACAATCTGAAAGAATAGTACAGGAGGCAATTGATAAGGCAACAGTAGGAAGGACAACAATGATCATTGCTCACCGCCTGTCCACGATACAAGCAGCAAATCTGATAGCCGTTTTCAAATCAGGAAAAGTCATTGAGTCTGGTTCACACAATGAGCTGATGCAAATGAATGGGGAATACTACCAGCTGGTGCAGTTGCAACAAATGGCAACACATAATGAAACTTCTGATGATTTCAACCATCAAATGGATGCTAGAAAAACTTACAAAATGATTGCTGCTCCAAGCCCTTTGAGTGTGAGGTCTAGTGCTGCAAGCACACCAATGATACACCCCTTTAGTCCTGCTTTTTCACTGGGGACACCCTATTCCTACACTATCCAGTATGGTCCTGATGATGAAAGTTTCGAAGGAGACATCGATGAATCAAGTTATTCTCGACCCTCTCAGTTGCGTTTGCTCAAACTGAACTCTCCTGAATGGAGAACAGCATTGCTAGGATGCATAGCAGCATTAGGTTCTGGGGCAATTCAACCTATAAATGCCTATTGTGTTGGTTCACTTGTGTCAATATATTTTAAAGCAAACAAATCTGAAATCAAGTCCGAATCCAGAACCTTGTCACTAGTTTTCTTAGGCATTGCAGGTCTCAGCTTCATCTCCAGCATTGTCCAACACTACAGTTTTGCATTAATGGGAGAAAAGCTGACCAAAAGAGTAAGAGAGAAATTGCTGGAAAAGCTGATGACTTTTGAGATAGGATGGTTTGATCAAGATGAGAATACAAGTGCAGCCATATGTGCAAGACTAGCCACTGAAGCCAACATGGTTCGATCCCTTGTTGGGGATCGAATATCATTGCTAGTTCAAGCAGTTTTTAGTTCTATCTTTGCATATGTATTAGGACTTGTGCTCTCCTGGAAGCTGACACTGGTGATGATCGCGGTGCATCCAGTAGTCATTGGAAGCTATTATTCAAGGAGTGTATTGATGACGAGCATGGTTGGGAAAGCACAAAAGGCGCAGAAGGAAGGAAGCCAACTAGCAAGTGAAGCTGTCATCAACCACAGAACAATAACTGCTTTCTCTTCTCAGAAAAGAATAATGGGGCTCTTCAAGGAAACATTGAGGGGTCCCAAAGAGGAGAGTCTAAGACACTCTTGGCTTTCAGGTGTTGGCCTCTTTAGCTCTCAATTTTTCAACACAGCCTCAACAGCATTAGTATACTGGTATGGAGGAAGACTCTTGATAAAAGGAGAGATATCCCCAGAGCACCTTTTCCAAGCATTTTTGATATTGCTATTCACTGCTTATGTCATAGCGGATGCTGGAAGCACAACAAATGATTTATCTAGAGGAAGTAATGCAGTTAAGTCAGTTTTTGCAATCCTGGACAGGAACACTGAGATTGATCCTGAAAACACAGGGAGCCGCGACATGAAAAAGGAAATACGTGGGCGTGTAGAGCTGAAGAATGTGTTCTTTGCCTATCCAGCTAGACCTGATCAGTTGATTTTCAAGGGGTTGAATCTTAGAATTGAAGCAGGGAGGACAATGGCACTAGTAGGCCCGAGTGGCTCTGGCAAATCTACCATCATTGGCCTTATTGAGAGGTTCTATGATCCATCAAAAGGATCAGTGTTTATAGATGGAGTTGACATCAACAACTATAACTTGAGAATATTAAGGTCACATATTGCATTAGTCAGTCAAGAACCAACCCTGTTTGCTGGAACCATCCGCGAAAACATTGCATATGGGAAAGCTAATGCTAAGGAATCCGAGATCAAAAAAGCTGCAGTACTTGCCAATGCTCATGAATTCATCAGGTATGCATGATATTTAAAAACTCAATGAAAATGTCAAATGTAAAAGTACTAATTCAAAACCAATTTCTTTGTTAATCATGTACTGATTTTCGTTTACTGATGTGCAGTGGAATGAAAGATGGGTACGACACGTACTGTGGAGAAAGAGGAGTGCAGCTATCAGGAGGCCAAAAACAAAGGATTGCACTTGCACGCGCTATCCTGAAGAACCCTGCAATCCTCCTATTGGATGAGGCTACAAGTGCACTGGATAGTGTATCAGAGAGCTTGGTTCAAGAAGCACTAGAGAAAATGATGGTTGGCAGAACAAGTATAGTTGTTGCACATAGGCTCTCTACAATACAAAAAGCAGACACCATTGCTGTTATCAAGAATGGAAAAGTGGCAGAACAAGGAACACACAATGAACTGCTTTCCATTGGACGTGGTGGAGCTTACTATTCTCTGATCAATCTACAAGGCAGCAGCTCCCCTTACCGGTGAATTGGAGCAACTATAGGTTGCAATTACAGATGTTGCATATCTTATCTAGCCTGTCTACTCATATAAGGTTTTTGTAAATATAAGAACTTCCAAGTTATACACGATATGTTCTGTTTTGAATTTTGTATGCAGTAACTTCAAATTTTCTAGTCACATATATATTATCCGTGGTCTGAATTTTGGTCAATCTGCATTTTAAATTTAATGTTCTTGAGCAGGTAATTGGACCCAATGTAGCACAATGAAAATGTTCGTAGGAAATATAAACAGCCTCTTGTAAAATCCAATACAAAGTACTGATGCATAATAATCTGATCATGCATGGCAGCATACTGGCATGAAAGAAGACCAATAAAATAAATAAAAATTAATACAATATAAGACTTTCATTTTCTAAACAAGGACCAAGTCTCATCTATGCATGACCTGGAAACGTCTCATACGTCAGTATCAAAAGAGAATTCTTAGAAATTCCTGCAGACAACCTGCCTTGGTCGTTTCATTTTCTATTGACCTCTTCTGTAATCTTATCAACTTGTTTATTTTTTTCGTGGAAGATTCTTGACTAATGTAATTAAAAGACAGTGAAAGTTCCTAGGACTAGCCATATTTGTATGTATATACTAAAGAAAATCAAAAGTGAGCCACTAATCGTGAGATACAAGAAAATTGAAGCTACCAGGAAATTAAGGTATGATTTCCACTCAATTTACAATCACAAGCTTCAAGAAATTGTCAAAGTGATTCACTCTTCTATACGTGAACCACTTATAAAGTGACAAACGCTAACCAAACACCCCAACTTGATAATGACGACTCTATTTATATTCTTTATCCGGAAGTTCCGGTCCTCATCCTGATAGCATTTTTTTTAAAAAAATGTTTCTGATGAAATCTGATTAGTGGTCTGACTGAATCCCAACCTGTCTACACAGAATTATGAATGACATCGTCAACGGATTGGAGAGTTTAGAGACTGGGGATGGGATGAAAATCCATCCCGAAATCCAAACAGGATGGGGATAGTTGGAGCCACTATCCTCCCTATTTCTCCGGTTTATAATACAAAAATATAAATATGCTTATGCTTTAATAATTACATTTATTCTAATAATTTTTCTCATTTCCCCATTTATAATTTTAATATATGCAATAGTTTTACATTGTTTTAACTTTTATTATTATAATTTATGTAATAAGATTTCATATATATTGTGGATCTAATGTGTTAAAATTTATAAAATTATATTTTTAATTATATATATTTTTAATTTTATTGTGGATTTAGTTATTAAAATTTTATGAAATTATTTTGTGAATTATATTTTCAGTTATACATATTTTAATTTTGGATCTAATAATGTGAAATGAGGATGTGAAAGATGAGAAAAACAGAAAAAATAGGGATAAGGGGACTCACCCCAAAGTATCCCTATTTCAATTTTCCCTAAATGGGGATATGGTGCGAACGCTGGAAGAACAAAGAAATGGTGATGAAGATGGGGGAACTCCAGGCCTCCACCCCCATTTGCCCAAATGTAATAGTAATAGGAGATGTCCCACACCACTACTCAATCTAATGTGATGGTAAAAAAAAAAAAAAAAGAATCATTTAAGGCAATAATTTTACAAATTTGAGTCACTTTACAATGGTGATATTTCGAAATAACTATTGGAAATCTCACATTTAATATCTCATTTGCTTCTCAATCAATATTGTAAAAATTAGTAAAATAAAACATATTAATGATGAGTCACGTATATCATGTCATATAAATCTAATTTTTAAATAATTAATTAAATACAAATATGATAAAAATAAATAAATAATTTGTATTTAAATACCACTTACTATGATAACAATTAAAAAGTAAAATATTTAACATTGCTATAAATAAAAACCAAATATCAACTAACCTTGGTATAAATGGAGCTCGCAGTTACCACCAAAACCCAAGAAGGTACTATCTTCATCCATTAATAAGAGACTTAATAAACTACTTACCTAGTACCACCTAAATATAATTTTATACTTGACACGTCTACATTACAGCAAGCGTTTGACTGTCTGTCACTACTTGCCACTTGCAAGATTATTATAGGGTAAAACTCACCTTCATGGAAATAACCGCGAAATGCCATTAAAAAGCTTCCAAACAGTAACTTTAACGCGCTTTGCTAAGAAATGCGAAACACATTTCCTTCAGTGAATTAATCAACAACATTAATTCGTTGCTATCTACCGTAACTTATCAACGGCGTGATGCAAAGTTGATTGATATATCCCATCGGTTTAGAACGAATCTCGACCGTTCGTTATCCATACCAAGATATTCTCTTATAAATAAAGACTACCGCGTGGATGTGGTCCAGATACATGTACAAAATATGTTATCCGGGTCCACATAATTATTAACTATATATTGTCAGACCTCGAGTTGACTCGAGGTTTATAATAAAAACCTTGAGTTTTCTATAGGTTAAACGTTAAAAAATTTGTTATTATTAACCGAAACATATATGTATCCGTTAGAAGTTACCAAAATTAAAATTCAGACATCTAGATTTAAAAATCCTTTATTAGTAATATATGTGCACATAAATGTGAATGCTCATTCATTTATTGTAAAAATGGTCACTATAAGTATGATGGGATGTATGGTTAAAATTTGAAAAAGGGGACACAACTTGACATTTTCTTGGAGCTTATATCCCTTCGATAGTTGAAATTTGAAAGAACCAACGGGAAATGAAATAAATAAATTAAAGTTGATTTAATTATTTGCGTAAAAATAATAAATTAACTCAATAAATGCATTTTATGGTCACAAGATGTCCATGATCAATGTAACATTTCTGTTGAAACCCCACTAATTTTTGCTAATTCATTGAAAGGATTAGCAAATTAACAATCACCTACAATTATTTCTCGTACAAAAATGTAAATTGATCTAGAGCTAGCAACACTCTTTAACCAACAAAAAAATTAAATTTCAATAATTAACTCTAACAACATCAAAATCAATCAAAAATTAAGCAGAACAAACACCAAAAAATTCATCAAAACCCCAACCACCACAAGACAACTCATCTTCTTCTTGTGAGCTGAAGACCTAAGCCTGATGTTCTTGGGATACTCTTTAGAGCCTTGATTGTTGACTTTGACCTCAGCTCCAACCCTAATCCTGTGTCTTTTAGTCCTCCACGCCATGATCTTGAACCTCACCGCCGTCGCCATATCCACCCATAAAACCGCCGTCCCATTATCGGCAACCACCCTGAGAAGCGTTTGCCTATCAAACTGAATGCTCCCATCCTTCCTGGCTGTCTTCTTGTGGCCCTGGTAAAACCTGGGGATCACGGACATATTCCCTATGCCGTGGTTTCTGGAGGATGTGTCGAAAACGGTCACGTTGACGTCGTCATAGTTGATCCCTTTGTCCTTGTTAGGGTTTTCCAGCTTCAACCGTAAGTAGAGAGTGTTGTTGCCGTTCCTGCTACGGTTGCTCAACGAGCTGTTGAGGGCAGGAAGGTAAAATGACTCGATGGAGCATTTAGGGTTTGACGTACGTAGACTTAGCCACATAAAGAGAGAGGTCAACCCCAGTGTGAAAATGAAGCTACAACAACACCGGCAACATCCTTGCGACTCCGACATGGTTTTCCGGTCAGACGACTGGTTTCCGACGATAGTTGGCTCTTGCACAAGTAGAAGATATGTATTTATATAGGTAAATATTTAATTCAAAGATATATAATATGATATAAAAAAATCAAACAAATATGTAATAAATCAAAATTTGAACAACATATGAAGAAGAAGCAGAAGACGAAGAGACTTGGTGGATTATGAAGATGGGAACATTTTTTAATGTGTAGAGAGAGATTATGGTGGTTGTGTTTTTCATTACAAGGACAGAATAGGGCATTATAATATCTTTTTCACTTTGTGGGTTTTGATAATCTTACATATGGGTCTATTGGGCGTTGATGGTGCCTTTGTGTATGCAGATATTTTGTCGAAAACAACACTGACATATGGATTTGAAATTAACCACTATTTATATTGTTAATATATCTATTTTCATAATCAAAATATAATTTTTATAATAATAATGAAATAAAAGTATTTATTTAATAAAACTTTTAAAATATATTAAGTAAAAATTAAATCTAAACAGGTTAATAAATGAGAAGATGTATAATTATTTATCCTGACAGGTGGTCCTCCGATGGTTTGAAATTTGTACGGGGAAATTTGAGTGTGTTGTCTGAGCTTTGACTCTATGACGGACTATAAGGTGTCCAATGCTGTGAGCTGGTTTGGTGCAACTTCAGGTGATTGAATTGTTGCTTTAATTAGCTTGCATTTGAATTTAGACTTCCGGTTTTCTTTTTGTGACAAAAGAAAAGAATAAATTATTGGAAAAATAGAATAAAGAAAAGAAATGTTGGAGTTTGGAAGACATAAAAGCATTTCCTATCTGAGCATGGATTCTTAAAAATAAAGTACCGTACAGAGTAAATAGTAGATGATTAAAATTAATTTTTTTAATATAAATTTTTTTAATCATTATCAAATTGATATGATAAAAAATATAAAGACTCTCAACTTTAATGTTTATTTTCAAAAAATCTCTTAAATAAATATATTAATAATAAATAATTAAAATTTTCATCAAATAATATTTTATAATAATTTTTTTAATAATATATTTTTATTTAATTATTTATTATTTAAATGAATAGAATGATATCAAAGAGCTCTTTTAGACTTAAATATTTATAAATTTATATTTATATTATATAAAATATATAATTTTTTTGATATTGATAATATGTATAATTTTTTTAAATGAGAATTCATTTTTATATTAGATATGCTCTAAGTTAACATTGGAGTTTGTGGGCTCTGTCAGTGATCAACCCCATTCGACCAGTAAAAATCTTGCAAGTTGCACACTTTTGTACATAAAGACAGCCCAAAATTTAAAAAAGAAAATAAAAGGAAATCGGTAATTGCTGATAACAATGATTTAGTGTGTCTAAGCATTGGTTTGTTTAGATCTGTTCTATTTTATTGTCATCCTTGATATGGTAATCTATATCTTTCATGTTGGCTAGTTCAGTAAACAATTTTTTTTTTTTGGGGGTAGAAACAGTCAGCAATATTTTGTTTAAGAATTCTACATACAAATTCTGTTCATATATAATTCGGGGAGGTTCGAATTATGTCTATTTTAAGACCTTTTTTTTTTCAAAGCAAGAAAAAATGAAATTTACTGTAGTTTATTAATGAGTTTCAGTTGCCTGACAATAATTACTAATGAAAGTAGTTGAATTTATTGGCCGATACATCTAATAAAAGTTTCTAATCATGATCATCTTGAGAAGACAAAGACCTGATATAGATTTTAATTGTTTTTTTCGTATTAATAAACAATCCAAGCCATATAAAAGTTCAGATAAACCTTATCCTGCTGGTCACATGCATGAATGGTACTCCTGCAGGACAGTCCACCATGTTTCAAATCCATGAGTTGGGCCTGCCCATGAAATCGTACAGCCTAGCGGCTGCTGTTGTAAACCCAAAATAATTATAATAGTGGGCCTCGTCCCAATTATTTATAACACCACCCCTTAGTAGACGGTCCAGGACCCAAATTCAAACCCGAAATTATCAAGGACATGCGTTGTATAAAATCAGTAATAGCAACTATATGTAAAGTTGGTAACTAAATTGACAGAAGTGATATCGGCCCTTATTCAATCTACAATTTGTTTGGTTACTAATATGACTTTATGTTTGTCGAAAAATCAAATTCATGAGTTGAGCCTGCCAATGACCTCGTATAGCCTAGTGGCTGCTGTTGAAAACCCAAACTAAGCAAACCAGTGGGCCTTGTCCCAAGTATAATCCGCTTTGAAATTTACAGTTTGAAACACATAATTATTGGGCCAAACCAAGCCCCTTATAAATATGCAGATGGTCCAGAACCCAAATTCAACCCCGAAATTATCAAGCTATTTGCTTCGTTTTTTCCTACAAAAGAAAACACGGTGACTCATCAAACACAAAATATATATAGGAGAAGTGATCAATTACTTTCGTTGACCTTTAAATATGTCATAGATTCAAATTTTATCCTTACCCTTTCAATTAAAAGTGTGAGTTGTAACTTGTAAATTTTCTTTTAATAGAAGTGATTGAGTATTTACCTTTATCTTTAAAAGTCAAGGGTTTAAATTTCACCATTGTCATTTAAAGCATAAAATGTGAGTTATAAATCTTCTTTTACTACGAGTTGTTCTTTTCTTAAGAGTAGTCATCCGGATCATGTGAATTAAGATATGAGTTGTGAGTTTTTTCCTTAGTAGAAATTGTTATCTTCTTATTTACGTTAAAAAAATTATATAATATAATCTTATTTAAAAAAAAAAATCAACAATAATATAATCTTTTGTTGCCTGCGTGTCTATATATATATAATCCTTAAATAAAACTACTACAATATAATCCGTTGTCCTAAATTGATCTTTCCAGACAGATATTTTATAACTACTATCATTTTGTTGCTTTGCAATATTTCTACAATTACAAATTAGTTAGGAGCAATTCTATGATACATTTTGTTGACTTCTAAATTTGGATTTCACATCAAACATTAATGAAAAAAATGAAACATGCATCTACAAACAGAAAAATTTTCAGAAAAGGGTGTTGGTAGTATTATCGGTATAACCTTAATTTTCGATGTTTAAATCAAATTTCTTATAGAGATGTAAGAGAAAATATATTTAATAATAGAGTAATTAAAAGAAACTTAGGTATCTCTCTCCCTTGTAGGCTTTCCTTTTTAAAATGGTTTCTATACTAATGAGTTATAACTTCTTTTAGCAGCTTAATAAACTTTACAGATTTTGGTTACTCTACTGATTGGATAAAACTATTTATCAATAACAATTCTTAGATATTTTTCAATAATAATTTTACAACCAATCTAAAGGTTGTAATTGATTGATAACCTTATATATCTAATCAGTAAGTTAGCGAAACCCAATTTTATATTATATCATTTTTGTGAATTTATCAAAAGTAATTGCCATCTTAATTAATGTACAAATTATTAAGGTTGAACAATGTTTCGAGAGTAAACAACTTAGAGAGAGAGAGGGAGAGAGAAAGGAGAAACTAAGTGATAATTTTATATGGAGGGCTATACATGTCTCCACTAAGGGAAACGAGATTTTGGATTGGATGTGGAGGAAATTTACAACGTGGGATGGAGCAAAATTGAAAAGTGCTTGAGGAAATTTGTAACGTGGGATAGAGCATAATTGAAAAGTGCTTATCATCAAGTGCTTCTTGTAGAAAAGCTAAGGTGAAAGTGAACCGATCTATTAAGGTGGGTGTTCTTTCCTATCAAGCTTCCATCATGAACCCACTCAGTTGACAGTAAATTGACTTCAATTCCACTCCGTAGTCGGCAACAAAAAGACAAATAAATAACAGGTAGGTAGCTTGTCTTTAGAACCTTATAATGATTTGGTGGGTTGCCATAAAATTGGTTAGCTTTTTAGATATGTAGTCATCACACATTATTGAAGCATGATTTTGGACAATCTTTGCTTTTGCTCTTTTAGTAATTAACATGGTGAAAAACGTTTGTTTTTTGTTGACACATTAATGTTTAGGTTACCAAGGTCTCATACTTTTTTTTTTTTTTTGGAAATACCATGGGCTCATACTTGTTCAAAAGAATCTCAAGATATATAATTTCAGTGAGCTCCCTTACTTATCAAGTAATTTGGGGTTTTTTCTTATACTCTACCCGATTGTTATATACTTAGTCTATATACTTTAATAATTAGGAGACTCAAATAGAGTTGTTAATGGGCCATTTTGGGTCGAAGAGAGGTTCACCCACCCCAATCCTGTCCATATTAACACTAATGAAGGAGGAGGGAGGATGCCCTAACCCTTGCCCTTTTTCTTTCCCATTAAACCTGAAATTTAAAAATAATATTCATAATTAAATATAAATTTTTATCTCCTTATAATAATATAATAAAATTTTATTATTCATAAAATAATATCACTAAAATTAAAGGTTTCATTCATATAATTTACTCTGTGGTTAGGATAAAATAAAATTAAAATTAGGATGCAATAATAAAATTATTAAAATATAATTCGAAAGCAGGGATTTCGAGTTGGGGAACCCATCCCCATCCATGTCCCCACCAAAGGCAACACTTGAGGGATGAAATGCACTTACACCTCCACCACCACCATTGGAATGAGGTACTCCTTCAATAATTGACAACCTAGTCTCAATCTTATGATTAGCTTATCACAGTACTAAATGTTTTTTTAAGTGCCAAATTCTCGTTCAAAGGTTTAATTACACAATTCAAAATACTAAAACTAATCTTATAGGTATGAATCACTTTTAACTTAATTTTCGATTTTAAAATTGAGGATCGGTGTTTATACCTCTCAAAAATTGTAGGTACACCCTCTAGTAAGTTCACCCGATTAAAGATTATTAAAAAAATTGTAACTTATTTAAAATAATAGTTCTAATACGTTTATTTACAAATATATAATGCAATAAAATTAGAAAAATGATATATATATATTTTTTTTTATCAAATAAGTCATAATTATAAATTACAGTTTTCTAAAATAATTCTTAATGGGATAAATTTATAAAAGGAGTGTGTATGTATATATAGGGTGCACTTACCATCACTCTTTAAAATTTTATAAGTTTTATCCTCCAATAAATATAAAAAAACAAATGAACCCAGCTATGAAAAGCCAACAATCGAACAAATCTGTTTGTTTTATTATATGGGTATGCCATTTGCTATTTGTTTAGCATTATATATTTATAGATTTTAGAATTGGGCAATTTTATTGTTTTCAAAATCCATGGCAACTCCAATTTAATTTTGTTCAAAAAAAAAAAATCCAATTAATTTGGTCATCTTCATTCATATAACAAGCATTTTTTCTCTCAACTTGAAATATTTCCACAAATATAAAAAGCCAATAGCACCACTAAGCCCAAAATTTATCAACTCTGTTAATGTATTATAATATCAAATCTTAAATACTATAGTTGGATCCTTTCTTATTAGCTTAAGCTTTTAGGTTTGCTGATAATTAATACGGTATCAAAGTTTGGAGGTCTCTGGTTCAAATTTTCTTTTTCTCTTTTATCTGAAAATCTTCTCATTATATATGTTATATGATAGGGGCATTTAACACGTGTCTGTCATCTATTATCTATCAATATTGCATGTAAGAAGGCTTGTTAACATATCATAACCTCAAGACTTAAATACTATAATTAAGATTTTTCTTATCAATTTAAATTTTTAAATTCAATAGTAACTAACAAAATTCAAACAAAGAATATAATGAGAA
This sequence comes from Dimocarpus longan, assembly GCA_022984855.1. Taxonomy (NCBI): domain Eukaryota; kingdom Viridiplantae; phylum Streptophyta; class Magnoliopsida; order Sapindales; family Sapindaceae; genus Dimocarpus; species Dimocarpus longan. The sequence goes on from CM041014.1 coordinate 18,453,723, forward strand.
TTGATTATATAAAAGCAAAAAATCTTTTCGAATAAATATCCCCATGAAACACCTATACATGCAACTTAGTTGAATCAGGGTTGATTTTAATGTGGTTGTTGAATGAAATTATTCAAACGAATGCCTAAGCCTGGTATTCATTTTTCGATTTTTCGTATAATAGCTTGATTGTTGGGTTTATACAATATAATGATGATAATGATGCAAAAGAGGTTAGTGATTTTGAGGCTTTTGAAAATTGATTTGGCTGGAGAATATTTTAAATAAAGTGCTAGAGATTTGCTTAATTCTTGAACTTTTTAAATACATGTACAAGAAAGATGTTCAAACTTGGAATGCGATAATACTTGCATTTGATTTTACACAAAATATTAGAATTTATCTTGGATTGGGCATTAGCTATACGGTGCAAAGATTAAATTTGATTTTAATTACTATGCCATTTTAAGTATTTTGATATAAGAATATTTTGATAATATATAATATTATCAAAACATTTATCTTAAAAGAATTTTTTATGGTAGCAATAAAGCCCTCGTTTTTTACTTCACCTATAAATAATGACATTTTAACCGTCTCGAACTTAGCTTATCTAATTACCTAACTTAATTGAATTTGTACTAGACAACATTACAACTCACACTAGCAAGTGAAATTGTAAAGCAATATCTAGATCGTGAATTTTCTTAACTAAATATGTGTTACTCTTGAATGAAGAACTTGACTTGCATGAAGCTTAATTACAACCACCAAGCAAATCCGTTAAGAGCAAAGGACATTTGCTTAGAGTTCAAAACAGTTGATTTTCACTCCTAAACAAAAGGTACTTACATGAAATTCATGATCGATTAACAAATCAGAAATGACAAAAAACATTACGTTAATGTTCAAAATAAATGGTATCATAGACTATGTCATGGATTCTTTTATTTTGTGGACTCGATCATTTTGGATTCTTTGGTTAGGAATGGTTTTTGCATTTAATCCATTATCCATGTAAGCCGATGATAATTCTTGAAGTTAAAGGATGTTGGTATAAACCCTAAAGCAGGCATGCTTGTTGGGTGGGCCTGGGCTATTACAGGCAAGGCCATCGCACGTGAACAAACGTTCATGGTGAGCACATCCATTGTCATTTTCACGTGAACAAACATCAACATGTCCTCCCAGTATTTCATCTTGAAAACAGGTGTTGGATCGAGAAAAGGTTAAGGGAAAGGGGCCTCATATTATTGAAAACACCTGAGCCTACAGCCAATTCTGGCTCAGTGTTGTCATTTCAATTCTTGGATGATTTACTACTTGATAATCACATCATCTGAAGTTGACAACGTTATATGATTGCTCTAATTATGTCAAAATTCTAATTATCATAATCACAGCCTCCAAAATTACTCCATTGGAGAAATCAAACCACATAATTGAAGTCCAAACCGTCATTGATTACAATTTCTATAATAACGTTGTCATTTTAGTGAACTTTTTAATTAAATTTGTTAATACAATGAAATAGAATAGTACATATTTATCGATGCGAGAATATTTCAGTAATACATCTCTTATGTCTACACCCTAGAGGTTGTAAGTTTGAATTATCATTTCCTCTTTTAAGTGCAAAAATTACTGTAATATATAATTAAAAAAAATAGCACAAAATTTATAATATTTTGAGAATCTAATACGTGCATCCTTGCTTCAATATACAATTAAACTTGCAACTTATTTCTTCCAAGAATTTGAATAATAAATAATGTAGAAATTTTTTGCTTATTGTAAGAGAAATCTTGAGAGGCCCACTTTGTCACCGGTAGCTCGAACATCCATTTGGATTTGCTGTCTATACTCACTAAAACTAAATTTTTTATAAACTGCAGGCTGGCTGCAGCTTTCGATTACAGCTTCATGAGAGGGACAATAGAAATATGCCACAGAAAATCTTTCAACTTCTTGATGCGCAAGCACTCTGTGTTCAATGCTCTTGTAAACTCCATTGCTGAGTGCCTGCATGTCCTCATGTCCCATAATTAATATAAATTAATATATAACAAAGTTAACCCAACAAACAAAAGTATAATTTCAGAACATTTCCTGAAGTTGACCTAAGTATTATTGATACATAAAAGCGTAATTTATGTTTTTGTTTTTGACTGGCTTTAAACTCTAGTGGACTAGGTTTCCGATAAATTTTTGAAAAAGTTGTTGACCAATTTCAAAACCAAAAGGATTGTGTATAATTAACCGGCATAAATCTGGAAATGTTAATGGAAATACTTATAAAAAAGAAAAAAAGGAACGTTATTTTAGATTGTTTTTCAGCGAAATTATACACAAAAATTACCTGAAATAAGTCACCAATGTTGACAATTAGAACTTCTGGCTTAGGTTTAACATTAAGCCATTTCCCATCTTTCATTAGCTGCAACCCTCCGACCTGATCTTGATATAGAATAGTGAGGAAATCACTATCAGTGTGAGGCATCAACCCATAGACCTCTAACGATGATGGACATGGAGGATATCTGTTCATTCGAACATAACTGGAGCTTGGTAGGCAGTTCTCTTGAAAATAAGATGATTTTACTCCCAGATTTTGTGCTAAACATTCAGCTAATCTTCGAGCCAGACTAGCAGCTTTCTTTGCAAACAATCCAATAGCCGGTCTGATCAATAAGATGGTAAATATGTCACCACATAGTAAAATCTTAGAATAGTTTACCATAAAAGCCATATATTAACATAATTTAGATGTCACTCTTACATAATACAAACAAGTACATTTGTAATAATTTGTCATGATTGTTTCATGATCTAGTTGTTAATTTTGAGGCTTAATTTTAGGTTCAAATAAAATCTCAAAGACCTATGATTCATATAAAATTAACATAGAAAACGAAAAATCCAAATTTTAATTATATAATGATACACGAAATTAGAGCACTCGCATTGTCTATATTGACAAACAATGGTGGGTTTAAATCACTTGATTAATGGAATAGAAGAGATGAGTAGGGTATGAATGTTTAGAAGTTAGGTAGTTGACAAATCAATGTCAATCTTGCATGGACATCTTCGTACATGAAATGACTTGGATAAGGTTTGAAAATCGAAGTACGACTTTGATAGAAGTTTTGAAGTAAAGTTTGGGGTACTTTGTTTGTCCATCTACATTTAAAGTCTTTTGTCCCACATGAAATATCCAACATTTGTGGCTTTTATGTGAAACCCGTAGCTTTTGGCCCATGGGGTACAAATTTATCAACGATAAGGCACCTTTGACTGGTAATTTGTATAGAAGGGCAATTGAAAGGTAGGGTATGTTTCACTATTATATGATTTGTCACTATCAATACTCAGTGGAGAAAGTAATTTGTAAGTTTATTAGAAGTTTAGGGTATTCATGATGATCATGTTGTATAAGAGATGGTTGAAAAGTTTTCTTCCCCTATTTAATTTGTAGTTCTTTGATTAATGAAAAAATAAAAATCATTTAAAATATAATTAAATACTTTGAAATATGTCCTATTGATATTCTTCTTCAGAAACTAATTGAATTCTTATTTAGTTGCAACCATACTATTCCTACTGCACGCACTCACACAATAAGAAAATATATGTAACATATTTAAAATTACTAGTTACATTTTTTAAAATAAATTAAATACATGGATGTACTTCCCTATGATGTGAGGAAGATTTTTCTCAATAAGTAAAATATATAAAAGACTCTTAATTTTCACATTTTTAATTGTATAATGTATCAAGCTAACCAAATATATAAGTAGGTTAATAAAGATATGCAGAGATTAATGTTAATCATAGATTAGCCAAGAACCCAATTTAGTTTCTTGAATATGAATGAACTTTCTTCTTGTTCATTTTTTTTTTTTTTTTTTTTGTGATGAAGTCTTCATTTGGTTTTTTATATCATCTAAACCTAACTGAGTGATCTATATGACCTACCAATCGGTCTCTTTGACACGATTGAAGTGAAATCTTCCCATATCAAATTTTATTTATGTGGTGAATAAATTGCATCAAGTACCATATATATAGATTTAATGCAATAAAAGTACCTGGAACAGTTGCATTCATCCAATGTTGAAATATCTGTAAGAGGAATGTGGAAGGCTTCTGACCAAGAAAATTGCCTCAAACAAGTAGCTGTAGGGTTGCCCCAACGATAACTATCAGCCGCTAAGTTCATGAAATTCTCTTCAGATTTTTTGCGAAAAGGCTGATGAAACATCTTCAGCTGCTCATATCTCATGCTGTCCAGAACCTTCCTTGGAATCCCATGATTCACAACTTGAAAGAAACCCCACTCACTTGCAGCTTCAGTTATCTCCTTTATGCATTTGTCAAGTTCCTGAATGTTGTTCAAATGATCGTACTCGTTGTCCATGTACGGGAAATTTAAGCAATCAAGATCAATCAGAGGCAGCTCACATTCCTTGTCAACCATGGAATGGTTCTTGTCTTTGCCTTTAGAGTTCTGGAAGAGAACCCTGTAGGTTTCTTGAAATGGAGGTTCAATGTTGTTCATGGAATTAGAGAAAGAAAAATGCCTCTGAGTGACTTCTTAGACCTGAGAAATGCAAGATCAATATGTGACGACACACACACACACACATATATACACATATATGATCAGTCTAATTTATTATATGATCTATTTCCCAATATAGAAATTAATGAAAATAATCAAAGTGATCTTATTGTATGTTGTAAATTAATTAAAGTATATACAAGAGAGCTACAAGTTCTGTCCCCTTTTTATCAAGGAAATAAAATGATTAATCAGTGAAATTTGGATTCTTTCAATCATATGATGTGCATTAAGGCATATATGTCTTTTAGAAATTTATAACATTCAATTACTGTATTAAAAAAAGTACTTCATGACACATTTCTAGATTTGGTAATGTTTGAAGTTTTTCTTGCTCATGCATTTATATAACAGTATACATACATATAACCCCGCCCCGAATCGCCCACAAATGAAAACCAAACCCCTCCCCAACCAGTGTGACCAGGTTTCAAATATAAGACCATTTACATTAAGGTATATATTTTACCACAATATGACAATTTATTTGTTTGTCAATATACAAGTTAACTAAAAATAACGTATACACAAATAGAAGAGTTTAATAAAAGTTAAATCCTAATAGTTTGTATTTCTTTTTTACATTTTTTTTTTGGAAAGATTCTTGTTTACAATTTTATTTTGGATATTGGTGTTCAATTTTTGTTTTATGTCAACTAATTAAAGATATATAACTAAAATTAATTTATAAATACAGCCTTATTTCAAATATAAAAGAGCTCTCCTATATGCTTATCTTGCAATCAAATTCATATCTATATAAAATGGGATTTTCGAGATCTCGGTTTGAAGATTCTCTCACAAGAGTAACCATGATAAGCATCTACATCTATACGCCTTTCACCATATATTATTAAAAAATTGATCACCATCTAAAATAAAGTACAGTTTATATATTAATATTTGTACTTATAATCTATACGTATATGCTTTATTAATTAACTCATACATGGGTGACAGCACATCACCTACCACATGTTAATAAATAAAAATTAAAAAAAAAAAAAATTGTTTTGCCCAAATTAGTAACAAATTTAAAGTAGAACACATGAGCAATAGTAATAATGCATGAATTGACTGGGTATAGAGCTTGTCGCAGGTTGAAAAGTTTAATTTATAGCGTTGTATTTGTCTTTTTTGGGAGTTGAATTAATATGGAAATTAATATATATGATTCCTTCATGACCATCCCATTGCTACCCCACAAAGAAACCATAAACCAAACAGACCTAAATCTAAATCAAAAACCAACCTCGTTTATAGGAAAGAGAGAGATAAAAACCTCAGCCTAGCCGACTTCATATACTTAAAATCTTTTATTATATGTATCAAGTAGTTGATGATTGTTTTTGGAATATGAAGCATGTTACAATTCAATTGTTCTAGAATTCCCTTACTTGTACTTCATCCATGGATTTGTTTCTGTGCAGCCTTGCGGAGATATACTAGGTGAACTACTTGATGATGAGAAGACAAAGAAGCCAAGCGTAAGCCATATCTGCCAAAACAATAACCAATTGATCAATTTCATTGGAGTTTCTCTACAAGTGAAAATAGTAGAACATAAATAAACAGGATACACATATATATATATCTTGGCAGCAGAAATTATTAATATACCTTTAGGCCTCATCTGAGTTACCTAGAAAGGAAGTCATGAACTTGATTAAATTAACTTTTGATATAAAAAATGAAGAAAAGCTGCATGCCAATTATTTTATTAGTATTAATTAGAACACACGGATTTGTTTTGCTCCATCATCCATGGTGATTCTATGTTTCCAATCATGGCCTGTGCAACAAGTACTACTGCTCATCATGATTAGAACATAGATTCTTGTAGCTGCTCTTTAGCAGGAGAAAATAGTTAAACACATCTCCGTACATTTCTCACAGTGATCTTATACATGATAATTAAAATCAGATGCAAGTGCATCCGACTGCACTCAAATTCTTCTCCTTTAATCGAGGAGAAGAACTTTAATATACTATCATTCAAATCAACAAGAGCATGCCCATGTGGTGTACTTGTTAGATGTGATCGGTTGAGTAGATTATTTGGCATGCTCTTATTGGAGTGGATGTATTTGCAGAGAGAGACAGAAAGAGAGAGATTCACTGTGGAGAAAACAACCCTACGAATGATCTTGACACAAAAATGAATATGGTAACTATATATAGCTTCAACTCACTAATTAACTGCAAGGCATGATAATCAATCATTAATCACGAAACAAGCCAAATATGCATAGACAAGTAGAATACACAGCAAAAATCCTCAGCAAAATTTATCACATAAAAAAATAAAAAATGTGAATTAGAGCTAAAATGGCCAGCTATGGCCGTTAAGTGCTTCATACAAAAGAAAACAACAATTTGTGTGAAAAAACATGAAAAAGAAAGGGCAACACTTACAAGTACATGAGGGGCTTCTGGAATCTAGGGTTTTTGGAAACCATGGAAACTCTATATATACTAAGCCTGCACAAAGTCATGGTATCTAGATTGAGAATTTATGGCTGGAATAAAGAACACGTAATCGCTGTAAAACAACTATCAAAGGAGAGAGAAAAACAGAGAGAAAACTAATATGCTTTGTATGTGCCAATTATATACGTCTAAATCCTTGAAAAGGCTCTATAAAGTATAAGATTATGATATTAATATAATATAAATTTTTAATTAGATTTTTTTAAGTTTGATTTAGACCTGAAATGGTTTTAATTCATATGTATGAACTTTCGATTGGTAATTTCGTTTGGTTCTCATTGTTCCATGTCTCTTATCTTTACCCTCTTTAAATGCTAAAAAGTCTCATCTCAATATATTATGAGTTGACAATATAGCACATCTGATGAAAATAACTTGCACCCAATTAGCGTTAATCACTCCTTCATTAGTCTTTAATTATTGCCAAAAAGTCTTGCTTTAGTACTAGTGCAATGACTGCATACGTTAATAATCAGATATTAATTATCATCAGCCGCCGGATATCAAATTTGTATTATTAATATTATAACTCACTATTTTATTTCTAATAATTAATGACCTCACATAAAATTACGTGTAGCCGTGTGGGAATCCGTATATAAGAATTTTGCAATGATTAGATATCATGATGAATAGTAGTTTATTTGAACAAGTTACTCATTATTAGATCAAAGCACTAACTAGTTCAATTAGTGGTCTCCTATACTATTTGTATAATTAGTTCAGACAATGTGTGATTCCATTTGTGGGAGGTTGGGATGGGGCACAAAAAAACACCATCATATACTACTTTTGCTAGTTTAATTATCTTACTGACCAATATTAGAAACGGTCGGATTATATAAAAATGCAATCCAATAATTATCTAAAAGAAAACTAATGAAAATAGAGTAAACTATACATATAAAGAGAATAGCTTCTAAAAATATGATTTTGCATACTTGGTAGCACTATCATAGCTAAATCCAAACCCTATGAAAATATACAGATAATTCCATTAGTTAAGAATGTATAGCAAACTCAAGACATTAGATATATATGTATTTTTCTAGAAGTTCCAAGATATTCAACTACGTGAACTGGTAATGATTTTAACGTCTTAGACTTTGTTTGACCTAACTTTTAGACAGTAACTTTTGACTTCTAAAACTTAGAAATGCATAAAGTATTTGGTTATAGTCTCAGGAAATGTTAAATTTTCTTTTTTAAAAAATAAATAAATAAATAAGCTTTAAGTTTGGAAACTTTTCTGAAAACAAGCTTCAGAAAATTAAATTACTTTCATATATATTTGAAAGCATCTATCAAGTGGTAAACATTAGCTCTAATGTGTCCATCCATATGTACTTTTTCAGATGGACTAAGATCTTCGACTAAAGTACGTACTAAGTATCAAAAAATGACATTGAATGGTCATAATTCTTAACAACCTCAAGATTTTAATTCTTTTTTTCTGATAATACATATTAATCATTTTATCAATTTTATTGTTTTAATTACAAAAGTGGCATGACAGGCACAATTAATCTGTCGAATGTCTTCAATATATAACAAGGGCATGTGCAAGCATGGTGCTGTGGTCTATTACATAAATAGTATGCGCGTTAGATATCCAACATTTGATATATGTTCATGGTCACGTGATAAAATCTACTTGGTCATGGCATCTAAATCTGAATTGCGATGTCGGGCACACTACACTCCACTGTATGTACATGCAAATACATATTTATAGACGCATGACTTGTTGAAAGTAGTTTATACATATACATGCACATGCATGGCTCATTGAAAATAGTTTATATATATATATATATATATAAATATATATAAATTACTTTCAATAAGTCATGCGTATATAAATATGTATTTGCATGTAATACAGTAAAGTGGGCCATCTGTGTATTCAAAATATATATATATATATATATTGAATATGCAAATCTTTAAATTTTAACATCCAAAAATTAGTGATGATGATTTCAGTCGAACGGTGATTATTAAATTATAAATGTAAAGGGTATATTAAATTCTGCTTTATAAATACATCTAACAAAGAGCTTTTTCGGCCGTTATAGTATTATTATTTTAATTATATTGACCTCCACGTAACAACAATCATGGATTCAAGATTTAGATTTTGTTTAGAACATATAAATATTATTTATTTGAATCACTATAAGTAAATTCAATTTTTTGGATTTTTTGGATATAACGTTTATCAGCTTTAGATACTTACTATAGTTTTAAAGTCAGTTTGACTGCATAGAAATTATTTGTTTTTCATGTAAATTTGTACTCATATAAGGGCTTAGTCTACAATATTATAACTTTATTAGTCTTGCACTTAATATATATGTTACTTGTTTGCATATTATTATTATCATTTAGTGTCTATAAATAAATATATATATATATATATATATATATATATATACTGAATGTGTCAATTAGTCCTGTATGATCTAATGGAGGATTAGTTTATAGAAAGATTGAGATCCATCCAGCAATGAAACGGACAGGAAATTAACATTAATTAGATTCATGTCACGTATGAAAACTGAAGTCTAAATTTGGTTAAAATTGAAATATCTGCACGACTGCAACTGATAAGCACTTGATGTTCCCAGTGATTGCTAATTATTGCCCATCTGCAACTCAACTGCATTAATGGACGATAATGTGTTGACTATTCTTGGTAGTCGCTAAATACAAAAATAATTTAATTGTTTTGATTTTTGAAGATTCTCCAAATATGTGACCCCACAAATGAAAACTGACCAGGCGAAAATTAAAGACAAAATTCATTTAAAGCGGATGAAAGAAGAAGAAAGAACAAGAATAGAACTAATTCATCAGCAGACTTCACAACTTAAATGCATACAAAAGAAAAAAAAAAAAAAAATCATTGCTTTAATCATTAGTATTGTCGGCAGCCAAACAAATGGTGCAACGTGCACTAATAAATGATTGGTTCAATATTCTACTCCTCTAGTAATCTTGTGAAATTTCTTCTGTCATCTGTATCATTTTATATAGAGTGAATTGCACAATACTTCTTTAAAATTTATCTAAAAATAGATAAAAATATAGATATTTTTTTATTACACAAAACCTCTATATTTAACGTTGATTTTTTTTTTAAATCTGAACAGATCTTCAAATTGAAGATCTGGAATCTAGATATTCAAGATCTCCAAATTGAAGATCTAAATCTGGAATCTAGATCTTCAAGTTACAATATTGAGGATATTATAAGTATTAGTCTAATATTCTAGTCAAACCGTTAAATTTGATGGAAGTCAACCGATGATATGGGGGTTTAGTATAATAAATGGATAAATATGTTTTTATCTGTTTTTGGACAAACCTCATAGGGTTTCATGCAATTGCTTCATTATATATATATATATATTTGGATTTCTTGGAATGAAGTGGGGAAATGATCTAGAATTTTGTGAATTGGATTTCTTTTTTTTTTTTTGTCAAAAAAATTCACATGGAATATAATAAGGAAAAAAAAAAACCTATGAAATGATTATCATCAATCATAAAACATAAGAGACAGTTTTAGACATTGACTGTTAAGTCTTTAGATGACAAATAATTAAAAAAAAAATCTAATAAACTTCCTAAAGACAAATTCTCATAATTTTTTTTTTTTAAAAAAAAGAATTCTTCTCTGCTTGTATAACTTTTGGTTGATTTAAGATCTCTGTTATTGTCCGCATCTCCCACCTAAACCCTTTCCTAGTGCCTCCTTTTATGATAAAATAACACGTTGCAAATCTTGATGGTGGATTCCATTATTTATATCAGTCCAATATAATTGGTAAAGGTGTTGGCAAGTAATGATGATTACTTGCACAAGATAGCTATCCTAGCTAGTAGATTAACACTATCGTATTTCTTAAATCGGTTTTGTAAAGTTGGTCAGTACGTGGCCGACTCATTTACACTGTCTCAGTTCAAATTCAATTGAATGAAAATGAGAACAACATGTGTTTTGCTTTGGTTCGCATGTCTCTCTTTCTCTGGATTCCTATTTCTCTTCCTCAATCTATAATTTATTTCTTATATCATTCTCATTAACAAATTATAATTGAATGCCTTGTTTTTCTATATCTTTACATTATGTGGTTTTATTTTCTCTAATTTACAACAACACATTAATTTTCTTGTGGCTGTGTTTTAGGTTTATGACTTCACTAGATAAATCCAGAGCTACTAAATTAGTAGTGGCTTCACATTATCACGCTTTATAACAAAACTCCAACACCATTAACCACTCAGCTTTCATCAAATTGGCCACATATCTTAAGTCGTTTAGACAAGAATCCACAAGTTGCTTGTAAAAAATTTTTGAATGCCAGTACTGTGTTTATTAAAAATAGGTGATTAAAATTTATTCTCTTTTTAATGTGCGTACTTTGATCTTCACTCACTTAAATTTTAAAGATTTTGTAACATGACACTATTAAAGTTAAAACAAGATAAAATAATACTCATTAATATTCCTTTTTTCGGAGTAGTGTTATTTATGCCCTTCTAAGTCTATATGTGCGCCTTTGGTAAGTATATCCCCCATATACATACATACATACAAACATATATATATATATATAAATTTTGATCTTGCCTCTCTTTAACTTTAAAGATTTTGTAATAATATTATCATTAAAATTAAAAAAAGATAAAAATAATTCTACTTAATAATATTCCTTTTGTACGAGTAATGGAATTTATACCCACCTAAATATATATGTGCACCCTTATGTAAGTGTATCCCATTAAATATTTTTTTAAAATTTAATTTTATTTAAAGGTAATTTTAGTGAGATTTATAATATTTAAAAAAAATATAATACAATAAAATCAAGGAACTAAAATTTTCAAATTGAGTGAGCCATTATTATATATTAAAATTTTAAAAATAATTTTAATGGTATATAATTATGAAAAGAGTATGCATAATGGACTATAAATCTCTTGGCTTTTTTTTTGTGGGAGGCAAGTATCTCTTGGCCCTTTTTTAACTGCAAATAGGAAGTTACATTGCATTAGTTAAAAGCCTGAGATTGTAGTAAAGTCCAAGCCTGGACCTATAAATAAATTTTAGTGAGCTGAAAACCCAAAAGTAACTTAAAGCACATTAGATTGATTCAAGAGTATCGACACCCCTTTAAAATTGTATAATCTCAAATATTTAGAGATAAAATCTAATTAAATAAAAAGTGGCTTTGATGAAATTTGTTTACAATAAATATTACGATAAATTTAAAGAAATAATATTTTTTATATTATTTTTATTCTCATGGAGGAGAAAAAATTAAATTCAAAGCAAACCAATTGTCACACATTATCTTTTAAAAGAAATGTGAGACTTAAACTTTTAACCTTTTAGGATCAAAGAAAATATCTAATCACTCACACTAACGGGTGATGTATAATTTTCATATTAAATTATTATAATTATGAATTATAATTTTTTAAACAATCCAACTAGTAACAGAATTGGGAGTTTCTCAATAACAAAAATCAAACCAAAATCTGAAGCTCTAGGTTGAGGATATGCCAAGCCTGTTGCAGGACAGGGTTTTATATTTGAATAAATTTTATTTTGGTTTCTATGTTTTTACCATGATTCTATTTATATTTCACATTGTCTCTCATGTCTAAAATATATATCATTTTATGGCGCGTTTACTTCACTTGGACGAATCAGAATAGGAATCGGAATGATCTGGAATAGGAATGATTTAAAATTGGAATGATTTGGAATCATAATGATTTAGAATTGGAATAAGTTTTTTACTTCAACTGTAGGAATCGAAATTGGAATCAACAGTATTTCCATTGAATTTTTACTTTACTTTGAAATCAGAATTGATTAATTACAAATTATAAAAATATCACTAATTAAAATTATAGATTAATTACAATATGTAAAATAGTATTTAAGATGTATTGTCATAATTTTATCATGTAACTCATCATAATAGACTAAAAAAATAAACTTTCTTAGTAATATTATTGTAAGTATATTATATATCTATTTTTTTTTTTTATTGAAAGAACATATTGTGTATTCAAATTGTATATTTAAGTAGTGATTTTTTTTTAAAGCAGCGTATAAGAAACTTTTTACGTTGAATTTTGGAATATTAATGAGATTTTTAAGTGTTGGGGGGCGGAGGGTGCGGGTTGGTAATAGAATTCTCATTTTTCAACCCCAAAATGATGTGAGACGTACACTTTCATTCTCATAACGAAATGAATTTTAAGTAAATAAACATTATCAATCAATTACATTCTCCATTCTTATTCCCTAATCCATGAAATTAATATATCATTAGTCTCTATCATTGATCAAATATTAATCAAACTTAACGAAAGGAAAGTTACTTTCATCATTTCAATAAAACTAAAAATATATATATTAAAAAGAATCAGGATTTCCACTCAAATATGATAGACGATAAATATCACTGTAATAAAAATAGATTATTACACATTTAATAAAGAGTAAAAAAGGAAAAATTTTAAATTTATTAAAAAAAATGAAAATTGAAATCTCGATTGTGGAACCCAAATTTCAATGGGTAGAGAGAGAGGTCTCCAGCTCTACGTTTGTTGTGAGTAGAGATGGCCATGTCTACCTTTTTTTGTTGTAAAGATGGATCACCATCTCTTTGTTTGGCTACCAAACCTGGGAAGAGGTGGTTCAATCTCTTTGTTTGGCAGAGATATCTCCATCAAACCACTTGGGAACGAAATCGTTCCTGGATGTGGTCTGATCTAGGAGTGATTTCATTCTCATATCTGGTTCAAATTGGGTGAACACAGAAATAGAAGATTAAATATTAAATTACAAAGCAAAGTTGTATGTCCAAGTTTTTGAACTTTGAAGGCACTAAAAATGATAATATAAATAAATATTAACCATCTGCACTTGAGTGTATCTTCTTCATTCTGGTTTGGAGAATGAATGCCACACAGCTTTCAAATTCTTAACATCATCCCTCAGCATTCAACGGAATTTTTTTTTTTTTAATGTGTTACACCATCGTTGTAGTTTCTAGCCTGTCAGTACCCATTAATCACTTAAGAACAGGACATCAAAATTTTTCGTTCAAAGTTTTACACTTTTTTATTAATCTTTGAATTTGATTTTTTTTTTTAAATTACATCTCCCATCACTAGGTCAGGTATCTATTATAACTTATTAATTTATTATACTTAGCGTATAGCCCGAAAATCTACTCTCAGAAGAGAAGAAGACTACCCATAATTAATGGAAACATTGCCACTTCTTTTTGGGGCCTCTAAGCATTGAACCCTGGACATCTTACAGTGTAAGTGGGGTTCGACACCATTAATCATTGAACCTCGCACACGTTGCAGTGCAAGTGGGTTTTACACCACTAATTAAATGCACAAAGTAATGAAAAACTGCTGGACCTACTACTGTAAGTTGATGATCTTTGCCATGATGTTGGACCTCAAGTTTAAGTCATGTTTCATGTTAAAACTTAGGTCTTCCCTTTTTTTTTTTAATTATTTTAATCAGTCAATATTACCACTACCTTCAACCATGTATGATAAAAGACCATACACCATCGTATAATGCAACTTTATAGTCTAGAGCTCTCCTTTAAATTCGAATGGCTACAACGGAGGTGGTATTTTAAAAAAGGAAAGAACAAGAAATTTAATAAGAATTGGGTCCACGTGCCCTCCAATGAGAAGCCACGAGAACCAATAACCAATCAACAATGTGGTTGTTGCTTTTGAGAGGTCATGAACCCGCCCTTCTCTTACGGTTTCCACAAAGGAAGAGGTCTTATTCACGTATGGTGAAGACTTATGATTGTAATACTTGCAATCAAACACCTCAAGAAAGTACCAACACATTCCTCTCATTATACTACAGTTTATATACCATTTAGTGCAAGATACTGCAAAGGGCATTGAATAGTCATGGCGTGCGACACATAATGCATAATGAAGAAAACATCAAACAAATCATGATTAGTGCTCAAGTGGAACCAATAGGTGCAATGGTCATGCATCATTACTCCCAAATTTAACAGAAAATATAATATCAAAAGCAATAGCGGGTGAAAATAATTAAAAAGAAAAAAAATGGCTGTAGACAGCATGTAGCCAGATCTATGCAGAGCAGCAGTCAAGCAAGTGTAAAAACAGAACATCAATTCATAGGGCAAGTTTAAAACATCGATGGAAGAAGAATAGTTGGAAAGATGTACAGAGTGCGACAAATACCAATTTTCCAATTTCAATTTACTGCAAGAAAGAAATGCATACCAACTAGAAAGCAATATTACAACGTAACCACAAAGATGTCCATCAAACCAGCACAAACAAGAACTTACACACCGGTGCCAACAAAAGGATTCCTTGCCAATCAACAAGGATTTGTACTGCAATGATGTCCTCAAAAACAGGACCCAAAGCAGTGAAGCATTTATATCAATGAAGGACACCTAACAAGACAAGCAGCCAACTTATATGAAGACGCATGCATGAAAAGCAAAGCATCATATTCGTTACATAAAGATTCACTTCAGTTCAAGACTCTTAGATTTTATTAAGCTTCTCTGCCTTGACTAGGTTGGCTTTTGCAATCACTTCCCCCGGTCATGCTTGTCAGTGTATCAGTGAACTGCACAGAAGAGGTTCCCACACCTGCAATTAAAACCTGTTAAACCAACACACTTTCGGCAAGTTCTACACCTGCTAAGGCCCTCCTTTGCCTTGAACTCAAACTTGGTAGCGGATGAATCACTGGATGTTCCTGTGGAGAAGAATTTAGACTCCACTTTTTCAAATTTTACATTCATGAGACCAGCAACAGCAGATTCCTTTCCATTTCCACTAGAGCTGCCATTCACAATGCTTCCAATAGATGATGCTTCAAGTTGGGCCTGTTCCTGCTTAAGGATCATGTCCTTGTGGCACTTGGAACACATATTCACGGCTGCATAACTTCCAAAGAAGCCACAGTTGTTAATGCAAAGAATGGGACCTTCCGGAGCTTGGCATCCTGTCTCATCATGTGATTCCATATGCTCTAATCCCCTGCTAGAAAATCAGTTTACCATCTACACCAATATACAACTAAACCCACAAACCATTCACTCACCAAGCAGATATCAATCAAATACATGCAAACAAAGACACCAACTCAATTATGCAGGCAGAAATGCATCAAAACATATTGTACATAAAGTTGATCAATTGCACAAGGAGAAGTTTTTAAAAAAAGGGAAAGAAAAAAAATGTGGTGAATTTGTGCAAGCCAGCTTAATCAACACCATGAAATAACATGCCTATCCATAATTATAGCTCAAAGTAGATTGTGGGTCAAGAAAATTTAGGTAACCACTCTATACTGACCCTAACAATGGGATATCAAACAGGAGTGGAATGAGAATTTAGGAGAATTAACTTGCTTAAAGACTTGGCAGTAAACAAGTCATAAGCCTTGAACAATACCCAACACAAAGCAGATGGATCCAAGTGACTTGGAATACTAATACACTGATGGCAAGTAAAAGAAACATAAGAGAATAGTATGCATAACAATAATTGATTTCATAAACACCCAAGTTACACTGCAAGACAACTTATAAAAGACAATCTTTCTGGATTCAACCAATCTTCGAGCTTCCAATAAAGTACCAGCCTACCAATTTTTTCCATTAAAGACTCACCACACCGCATAGTTAGCAATAGAAAACACACATTTCTAACAAATCTAAAACAGAAAACATAGTTATCACTTCCCATGACTCACCCAAGTTAGTCCATAGCAGCCCCATACAAATACAATTCATCACTTGACATGAACCAAAATCAACAACTACGACTACGAGTCAAATATGTACACAGCACAAACAAATTCAGGAAAAAAGAATTCTCAATCTTGAAAAACCATTGAAATTATAGAGAAAAAATCCATTGAAACAACAAATGTTCATAAACCTATATATTCAACTAATTAACCTTATACAAAATAAATAACCTGTTGTAATCTCTCTGATCTTGATGAACAAAATCAAATTAGGTTTTTCATAATTTATAAGTTATGTGATATGCAAAATCCATGAAAAATTGAAGATTGGATTTCAGATAAATTATGTTGTTCCATGCAACAAAACCTGATGAATTTGCTTGAAAAATCACAAAACAGCTCACCGCATCTACTACTTTAATAGGATTTGTAATACTTCGTAGTTCATATTGTGGAGAAACCAATACTTGAAAGTTCAAACCACAACTCAATGACAACTCGCACAACGCTCAAATGAATTCAGCTTAGATGTAATGTAAACAGTTCAAGCTTCAACTATTGCAGGTCTAATTGGGTGCAGGTATCATTCTATAAGACTAAAAGCTATAATGGTTTGACTGAACAAAGAAATCGAAAAAGCAAATACAAATATTTCACTCTAACAAAACATCATAAAAGGCTCAATCACAATCTTTGATGAAACTGGGGAAAAATAATTGTGACAAGGTCAATTCTCTTCAAAGTTTCTGAGAACTACATACATAAGTTGTTAAATGACTATTTTTAGGAGAGAAACAAAAGAACAAGAAAAAGCATGGTTTGTCATCACGTTGAGTAGATGTTACTCATCATCCTTGTATGGGTATTCTTCTGGGACTTGCTTCAAAAGTTTCACCTGCAGCTCATACGCATCATCCCCTCGAAGCACGTCACGGAGCCAAGTAACTTCAGTCTTCATTGAAACCTGCAATGAACAGGAATTTGGAATACCACAATGACAAGGAAGATGAGGAAAACAAAACTTGAAGAAAGTAAAACAAAGGCTTGTGTATCATCCAGATTTACTTAACCTACATGACATGACATATGAAAGAGATAATAAAAATATCAAAGCTACAAATGAACAAATTTGCCCTGGATAAGTTGAAGAATAAATATAGAGTATTCCTCTATCAAATCAATTGATCAATTCAACTCACTAAATATATCACATTCCTCCATCAAAAAACAAATTCTGTCAAGAGTCCATATTTTTGTAAAGACACAGTATTTGGATATAAATGAGGATCTTAAATAGAAACTTAAAATATGGGACAAAATCTTTAACCAGACCTGGCACTGGATAAAAATTTTGGAAGAAACAAAAAACAACTGCTATAAGAGATTAATAATTTGTTTTTCATCTCAATTCAATTATCAGAAATAAATGTGATGTCCATATCAACGATCCAACAAATGTAATAAAGGGCATGCAACACTCACTACTATGTAGAGAAAAGAGGCTTAAAATAGAAGCTTCTTAAAACACAGCACCTTTTCATGTTCTCTAGGTGCAATAGTCCTCCATGTTGCATTCACCTAATATTACTAACATGTTGCTTAGATGCTTAGCATGAAAAAAAGCAATCTCAAAACTCTTAGGGCCCATTTGTTTCGTAGGTTGGGACTGGGTTTGGATCAAAATTTATCCAAACCCATGTTTGGTCCAACCAAATCGCCCTTCACTAAATTATCTTCACCCAATTTTATCCCACTAGTTTGGGATAAATGAAACTCACTAAAATCATGGGTTAAAAATATTTTATCTCCCTCTTCACCTAGATCTCATCTCTCTCCACCACACCATCTGCCTCCTCGAGAACTGGCTCCGTTTCGACGTGCTCTCCTGCCACACCGACCTGCTTAACCAGCTCTCCTCCGTCAACGATGCCGACCACGCCTTCTCCACCATTCTCTCCGCCATCTCCTCCCTTCAGTCCTCCATCCGCATTCGATCCGAGATCTCCTACCCTTACAAATTCATCAAACCTAAAACCCGGCAGCTTTCCAAGAAGCTCTTCCACCATACCACCGAGCTCTTCCAACACACCATCGATGCTCTCAGGCTTTCCAAGAAGCTCTGCGTCTCATTTTCACATCAAAACCCGACCTAGACAAGGAAATAAAGTGGAGGGTGGAGGGTTATGAGAGAGGGAGGAGGGTGATGGTGGTGAACGAGTGAAGGTCTGCTTATGGAGGAGAGAAGGTTTTGTTGGATAATTTCGATAAAATCCCTTGAAAATTTCCTTAAAACCTAAGTTTGTACTCATTATTTTTAATTCTATCCTATATTGACCAAGCATAGGCTAACATCCAATCATATCCTATCCTATCCAATCCCATATAAGTAATCTCATCTTATCCCATGCACCAAACAAGGCCTGAGAGTTTAGCATGCGCTCAACTTTGAAATCTCTTTGAGGCACAAAAATGTGCTTGATCTTTGAATGAGTAGTGATAATGTAATTGACAGCATTAGTGGACTAACACAACCTCAACTGTAGAATTACAACATCAGAAAGCAATTTCAAAATGAGGCATGTAAATAACTAAGAGGCATTAATGTATAATTGTACCAGTAAATACAACCATCATAAAAATCTTGTATAGATATTGATACGAAAGCAGCCGATGGAACTCACCATCTCTAGGGCTCCTCTAATGACTCCACTTAAGATATTGCAGTAGTAAAGACCTTGACATGTATCAGGAAGCTCAACAAAGTCCACAAGGGGATTATCCTCTAAAATTATGCTGCAACATGTCCCATCAGCATCCCAATTGGTCACAGTTGCAGAAATCCCTAAGAACATTTTGAAGCCCACCTGTATAAAAGCTATTATTAAGGGTCACATGAAATCAACCTACCTCATACTTAAAAAACAGAAATTGGGAAAGCACAGCAACTTGCACCCCTTAAGTCTCAGAAATTACTTTTAAAACACAATAAGTATTTCTGACTTTGAAATGGAGATTTAAGAATCAAAAGACACCATCCGGAAATATATACAAAGCCACATAAATATATCATGAAAGGAAACTACATGGTAAAAACATCTGTACTACCTTACTATCAGAAATTTGTGTTAAGCTACAAAGCCAGGCAGATTCAATTAATTCAAAGGCCACATCAAGTCTGACCAAACAGATTGAACAGGTTATTTGAGGACACACACTTTTACAAAGCAGTTTTTTAACTACATCTCAAAAAGCAATAAGACTAATTCAATTGCCCAAATGTTCAACTTTTTCTGCATGTTGAAATTTTAGATAAGACAGAATGATCTAGCAAATACATAGAACAATGACATCCAAGACAAAATTAAGTCATCAAATATTGTTATTTGTAATCCAAATGAATGCAACATGATCCAAGTACCTTTGATGGAACTTTTGACATGTATGACATACTGCAGTCAGCACCGACCAGATAACATTCACAATTATATCTTCAATCATATGAAAAATGAACAATCTGCACTTTTCCACACAGGATTCTACTCAACATTAGACATAAAGACAACATCTCAAACAATATCTCTATTTTAGGTCTCACAGTAAACCTATGTTTTAAATCCAACTGGCTTCATTTAGTTAGTTTATTAACCCAAAGAGTATCAACATCAACCAACAAGATGAAAATCCACAAAAATTAGAGTCAGTTTTTGGTTCTACTCGAAACATAATTTCTTTCTTTCTTTTTTTTTTTGAAATAAGAAACATAATTACTGTTATTGTGTTGCTTTCCACTCCTCTGCCCATATCCTGTTAACTATTATATTTGGGGTAGACATTGGTGAGTTGATTTAAAAAATCAGTCAAATAAAAATTATAACTGTCGACGATAATATCAATAGGAGCACATATGGAAACTATGAACACTTATTCTTTCACAAACTTCTATTTTTATTACTTTTAAATCAAGCCAAGATATCAAAGCAGACCTTTGCAATCACGTCAGCAGTCTCCCTAAAGTCAACGCATCTAGAGACATTAGATTTTGCTAAAAACTCATCAATCAGTCGAATTCCAATATTGTAACCCCTGCAACACAATCAAAACAAAGTGAAATATCCTGAAATATATACCACATAATCATCTAATCCAGACAAATTCCATTAGACAACACAAAAGAAACAAATAGACCACTTAGCCTAATACAATCGTTTATAAATAAACTGATAAATATTCAAAGTAAATTCTTACACAGATCCGATTAAACCTCACTTAAATTCAAGAATTTACCTTGTCACAATATCTTGAGTCTTGACCAAGCTCGCTAAAGTCAATCAAACATCTCTCAAACCAACCTTTCTTTTTAACTGTTTTGGTTAATTTAGCTTACCGTTTACATACAAAAATGAAAACTTTCTAATTTAATTCTAACAAATTTTGAAGAAATAGAATCAACTAAACATATGACATAGCTTGAAACTAATTTTAACAACTTTCCGCTTCTCAATTCTCTCCTATCATTCATTTCTCATATTCAGATGACCTAAAATTCCAAAAACACGATAAAGAAAGAAGAATCAATACTGTAACTAACAAATTCAACAACATCAAAACACTATAAATAGAATCCAAATGAAAATGCGAAAAACAAAATGTATATGTATACATTTGATCAAGCTGTTTGTTGACTTCCTCCACTTCCTCTAGATCAGTCAGCAACTGTCGCACCGTCGCTCCATAAGTTAACGTAAACAGCTCCGCATTCTACAAAATTGAAACAAAAATTCAACAAAAACATACACAGAGCTTCGAAAGATTCAATTTTTTTTCACGGATTACGAAACGAAAAGCGACAAAAATCTAGGAGTTTACCACGCGATCGACGCTGGCGAAGATTGCATCGCCGGATCGAGGAGCAGCAGGCGCCATTTTTGGATATCTATTGAAACTGTGAATTGCTTTCGATGAAGATTTGCTCTTCACTTTAGACGATTCAGCTAAAGCTGATATTCTTGTTTATTCTATTTGGCCCCTGCGCTTTATGAAAATTACACCGGGATATTATTGAAATGAGCAAATTATGCAAAACCCTTTCAATGTTTGCCTTTTATAAACTGAAACAACGTTTACGGTTTATTCCACCGTCTTGCCCTGTGTTAATAGTTTGATTTCGGTTAATCGTGAGAGTATATATTTGACTATGAAAATAGAATTAAGAAACCATAATGCCCCTAAATAACTATCTAGTGGTTGAAATGACATATTTAGCCTTACTTTTGTGAGAAAAAATTTAAGAAACTTAAAACATCTCAATCGTCGATCTCAAAAATGAATGGTTAAGATCTATTTAAAAATATTAAAAATTTTAAAAATAAATTTTAAATTATAAAATAATTAAAATAAAAAAATAAAAAAATGAAATCTACACCATTCATTGTGTTGATCGATGGTGGAGTTTAATTTTAGAAAACCAAAATTAACAAAAAAAAAACTTTTCTATTTTAAAAAATTTTAAAAAAATGGATAAAGATCCAATCTCCATCCAAGCCAACAACATCATTAGATTCAAAAGCTCTGTTAATGATTCGAAAGCTCTGGTGTTGTAGATGTGATAAAAAAAAAAAGGGCTTAGAAAGCGATAAGGAAAAAAAAAATGCAAATACGACACCAAAACAACGTAAAAAAAAACCTGCAAAAACAACACAAAATAAAGTTCCAAAAACTGCAAAACGTTGTAAATAAATAGATTCAAGATGCGCAACAAAATTGCGCTCCTTAAAATGTTATTCACATCCACCAATTTTGTGATGCATTAAGTTACGAATACACCCATAAAATATAATGAAGCTTTTGTTTGTCTGTAATGTGCATTAGTAAAGACAAATCAGAATACCATCGAATAATAACAAGTCCATTATTAACAATTTTCTATTTTTATAGGAAGTAGAATATTGCTTATTTTTGTGAAAAATAAAGGTTATTTAATGAGAAAAGAATAGAGAGAAATCGAAGATATATATTTTTGTACTGGTCTAGGCATACATATATATAGAGAGAGAGAGTTTCTTGAGACCAAATTTTACACTCACAACCTTAGTAAATGACTATGATTTTTCATTTTGAAAAATTTAAATTTAATGTATTTTAAAAAATTTTCTAACAATTCTCCACCATTTTCAAAATAAATTCATTAGAAATGTTCATGCATAGACTTGAAAACCTTATGCATAGTTGAAAGTGTCTTTTGATTTGAACCTTCACTTGGTAAGAATACATCAATGTTAATCAATGTGAAATGATAGATATACTTTGAACCAATGACCATATTTGATATGGTTAAAAATCAACGACGATATTACAACTACTTGTACGTTTTTTTTCCTACTTCAACTTATTTCATATATCTTATTTTGTAATTTGAACGTTGAGTGTCTTTAATCGGTATCATCTCAATGTCAAGTTAATTAGCTCTATCTGTTCTTACTATTATGCAGATTGTTAGATCTTGGTGAGCTAATCATAGAGACAGTCATCCTCATCCGTATTTGTAGATTCGACCATCTACATGTATGGTGGAAGTGTGGAACATGCACTTAGACAACAAATAATTTAGGTTGTGCATCGGTCCGTTCAAGTTTCTCTTTGTTCAGGGACCACTCATTTGCCATCAACTTGCCAACCGGAAAAGTCAATTATTGATACGCCAATTGACTACAATTTATTGATTTTTATACAGCATCAGTGGCAGATTTTTATTAAACTTTGTTTTTTTTTTTTTAAATGGATGGTGGCTCAATTATTTACTTCTATCGAACGCCGTTAATAGAAAACCAATGGCGAAAGTTACGTATACAAACCGCAATGTGTACTCAAAGACATCCAACCACTCGAAGACAATTCCACGCTCCTCCACCACGCGTGGCTAACACATTCGCTTGATCACTTCAATGGGTTCAACCAAACTTCTATTTTTGAAAAAAAACAAAAGCAAAACATTAGACATAATCTTCATTAAACAATTATTTTCCTTATTTTTACAGTAAAATGAATAAATAAATTTAAAAAATGATAATATGTGGTAGTGTTGGTGGTGTTTGATATCTAAATTTAGATCAAGGTCCTTCCCATTTATTTTTTTTTAAAAAAAAAAAAAACTACAAGTATGATTTTCAAACTCAAATTATTAATATACCCATAAATTAAATTTTAAAATTTACATGTTAGTATAAGTATCCATAAATCTATCAATAATAACTCTATGCAAACAAAATTAATTATATTCCTTTAGGACAAACTTTTCCATACTAAGAAAATTAATTATATTCCTTTAAGAAGGTTTCTCTCTTTAATTTTTATTTTGTTTTAAAATTTTTTAAATCTTTAAATTTTATGGATCATTAGATTAAAATTTAATGATTGACTTTGATTCCTATAAAGTAGTATGAACCCAACGTCTTAATAATGTGAGTGTGAATAACTTATCACTCCACTACTCTATTTTTTGTTAAATACAATTCGCATTGATATCAAACAACCCAAAAAAAAAAAAAAAAGGAAAACGGCACTAACTTACTTACTTCCCTTATATAAAGCAAAATTGCACTCTTCAGACATTAATTTGTTAATTACATGAAAACACCTCTACCTTGTTGACTAACACTATCGAATTAGAGATAAAATTATCTTTTCACGTAACAACAAATAATTAAAACCCAAAGGCTCTAAAATTATCCCAAACAATTTCATAATTACACATCTAGTAGTATAATAATAATAAAAAATAAATAAAGAATAATATTATGCCTCTCAATATTTTACTCAATTTTTTCATCCAAATAATGTAGTATGATTTATAGTAATCATATCAATTATGAAATGATATATTGATGATACGAAAGTTAAAAATAAACTTGTTACATCATTTAGATAACAAATCTGATTAGAATTTTGAGAAATATAATATTATTTACAATAAAACTCATGCCAAAGATCTTAAAATAAAAAAATAGGATCAATCGACAAAAAGAAATAAAAAAAAAAAACACCAAATCTCCACCGTCAATTACTTAAAAAAGAGAAAAAGAAAAAAATAATAAAATAAATCAATCAGAGGAGATCTCCTCCCTTTAAAAGAGGTCACAACCTGAACAGGAAACTCCACCCATTGGACATATTTTTTTATTAATTGAATTTTATTTTGAATTAAAAATGGGCAACTTAGTTTTTTTATTCTATATAATTAATTTCATAGTTAGCAAAAATGGAACTAGAAGACATAACCGGGTTAAATGAGAGAATAATAAATTTTCACCATTTCTGAAGTTTAAATTAACTAAAATAATTTAATGAAATTGTCTAAAAATTTAAATTTTGAACATTAAAAACAAAGTTTATGTAACTATTTATTTATTTTTTTTCTTTTAAAAAAGGTTAGGGAAGACACCGCTACCAGTTAGTCACCTAATCGTGAACGAAGTCAAGGGATGTTCATGTAATTGATAAATTGATTGTTAGACAGTATAATTTAAAATATATACGGAGAAAGTTTACTGCAATTTTTTTCCAAAAGAATCATAAAAAAAAATATTTAAAATGAAGCTAAAGAAATTTAATAGATGAGATTGTACACTGCATGTGACGAAACTATATGCCAACAACCTCTACCCATAGAATCTCGAGCAAGAGAAAAGAAAATTCCATTTCCATTAGCCTTTGTGTTCAATAATAATTAATTATGTTATATATTTTATATGAAATATCAGATTTCATCTCCAGCCGTCTTAGCTCAGTGGTAGAGCGCGTGGCTTTTAACCACGTGGTCGTGGGTTCGATCCCCACAGACGGCGTTTTTGATTTGTTAGATATTTTTGGATCATTTTGGTTGACTTCTAATGGCGTTTGCGCTTTTGCTTTTTTTTTTTTCGCTTCGTTGTTCCTTTTGCTTGGTCCCCAATTTAAATTTATTTAAAAATTATGCATGATAATAAATTGAGTTGATTTCATATATATATATATATATATATATATATCAATTTTAGTAATTCAGATAGAGTTCTATTGCTGATAATTTTATAACCTGATACTATATTAATAGTGTGCATGTTAAAAATATTTCGTTGCAAATTGAAATTGAAATAATTAAATAGTTATTTCACGCATTTATATCAATAAAATTATAAGTAAAATCTTATCCTTATTCTCAATTCCTAAATTTATACTGGTTCATAGAATTTTTTTTTTTTTTTTAATTAACCTGCACATCTCTCTATAAAAAAAAAAAAAAAAAAAAAAAAAAAGAAGATATGTATATATATATATTTTAAGACTACACAATATTTTTTCAAATTAATAATATTAGTATCATATAAACCTATATTTAATTGATAAATTAATAATTATTAAATTAGAAAGGTATAGACACCAGATAATTGACAACATCACCAAGAATATTTTTGATGAAGGAATTAAAGATGATACAATTATACAACTATTTTGGAATCTGTAACATGCATGGAAATACTAAAAAACATACTAATAATTTCTTGTTACTATATGAGACTACAATCCCAAAATTTACCAGCACACTACGAAATTAGATATGAAAACCTAACTAGTCTTCATTTCAAGGAAAAAAAAAAAGAAATAACAGATTCATAGATTAGAAAAACATCATAATCAATCATATATATACGTTTTTGTGAATTAATGATTTCTAAAATGAGTACAAACCATCTAACAATTTTTTTTTTTTTTAAAAAGTTAAAAATCTCTTATCTTAAAATCTAATTAAACTTATTAAGTTATTATAAATAAATATTATTAATTTATTATATCACAATAATGTTAAAAATATTATAAACATTTTTTTAAAAAAAAAAGTAGAACAGAATTTCAAGGAAAATTATGTCAGATTACGTCAGATTTATTGCAGTTTGATTAAAGGAAAATCTCAACCACTAGGCATGGGGTTAGTGTTAAAAAATCATGCTTTAACAGAAGACTTTGACAAATATAACAAGTCTCAGCTTCGAGAAATGTAACTAATGATGATATCTCAATTTTATTCATATTTAATTGTATCTCTTCCTCTATAAATAAGGGGTAAGATCTCATTATAAAAGTAAAAAAGAAATACTTAGTAGAAATACTGTTACTCTGCCAAAATATTCAGAGAATTACGTTGAATGTAGACCGTCCATTAAAGTTGAAACACGTAAAATCTGTGTGTGTACTTTATTTTTCCTTTTGCCTCTTTCTTTGTCATTTGCTTGTTTTCTGCTTTGTTTTACTTCTATTGCAGCATTAGGCTCACGGATCTAAGTTGACCAGTTTTTAATGTAACATAAGTTATTTTCAAATAAAATATATTGACAAGTGGGAGAATAAAGGGATCGATGGGTGAATGAAGAATAGAGAGTTAGTGAGCGTTGGCTGGTTGGTTTCTAAGAGAAGGAAAAAGAAAAAAATATATCATTTTTAAAGTTATTTTTTATTTTGTTTTATATTTTATTTGTTAAAAATATCGTAATGTAAGGTTTAAGGTAAATATTATCATTTATTTATTTTAATAAAAGTGTGAGTATTATATTATTGGTGGAGAAAATTCCAATAAAATAATTTCAAAACCTTTTATGAAAATGATAGAAAAGTCATGTTATAATTTGTATAATCTTTCGAATGTTTAAAATTAAACAGTTCTGAAAACTTTTTTGAGTTTAATTATTTTTTAAATGCATAATTTAATAACAACTAAAAAATTTTAACTTTTACTTCTTTTTATCCACTATCAAAAATCAAAAAGTCAAAACCATATCAAACGAGATCATCATCAATCTCAGTCCAGGCAAAATTTATATTCTTATAGAGGTTCAACCAATCTTGCATAGCTGACTTTATCAAAATTTGGAGGATGCCTCTCTGTAGGGCCATAAATACTCCTAATACAAGCGAGAATTGAGAAGGCATTGCCAACAATTTAAATGATCTAGGTGTGCAATGTACTTAGACTAATTCAATCTCCCCTTTTTTTTTAAAAAAAAAAAATTATAAAAAACATTTTATTTTATTTTCAAATAAAATATGGGTGGAAGAAGAAAGGGAGTTGGAATCCTGATTGGCGAATAAAGTGAAAGAGCATTGACTGGTAGGAGAAATAAGGGTGCGGTGGGGGAAAGAAGAGTAAAGAATTCGAGGTAATTTTATTTTATTACTTTTTATTTAAGGTGTCTGAATTATATCTATTAAATAAATTTTATTTATTTATTTAAGTTATCAAATTATTTAAAATCATTAAAAAACTACTGAAAATAAAAAATTACAATTTTTACTTTTCACTGAATATTAAATCACTAAATGGTTTTCTAAATATATTATTTCAAATCTATTATTTTTAAAATAATATACTTTTAAATTCATTATAATTTTATATTACACAGATTTATTTTAAATATAATTAATGAAATATTATACTGACTAAAATATATATTACTTTACAAGTTTAACTTTTATTGCAATAATAATTCAACTTAAAAATATTTTACTTATTTTTATTTAAATATATTGATTTAATTTATTTTACTATAACAATTTATTGATGTAAATATAATTTTCAAAAAGAAATTACTTTACTATAATAATTAATCATATTTTAATTATGAATAAAAATAATATTAATATATGCATAAAAGTATTTTAGTATTTGTTAAATAATTTATTATAATTATTTATATTATAATAAATAAAGTTACATAACAACTAATAGTAAAAATATATATATCAAATTATTAGTTTTTAGATAATTGTAACTTTAAAAAATAAATAAAATTACTATACGTTTAAAAGTAAGGAAAAAAAAAACATATCATTCAGATTTTAGTCATTATTCAGTTTTTAATATTAAGTAATATTGTTCGGACTTCAAAAAAAAAAAAATAATCAAGTAGATAACATTAACTGGTTCGTTTATGACAGAAGTACGAAGAAAAAAGCATCATTTTTAAAGTTATTTTATTTTATTTTGTTTTAATATTTTTTTTGTTAAAAATACCTTAATATAAGGTTTAAGGTAAATATTATTATTTATTTATTTTAATTAAGGTCTGAGTATTATACTATAGGTAGATTAAATTATAATAAAATAATCTCAAAACCTATTATGAAAATGATAGAAAAGTCATATTATAATTTGTAAAGTTTTTCAAATGTTTAAACTAAACATTCGTAAAAGATTTTATAAATTTATTTATTCTTTTTTAATGCATAATCTAAACAACAATTTGAAAGTTTTAGTTTTTATTTTTCCCTTTTATACTATTAAAAACCAAAAGTAAAAGTGATTGTAAGCTAGATCATTATCAATCCTATTCCTAGCAAATTTATATTCTTATAGAGGTTCGATCCATCTTGCATGTCTGGCTCTTACAAAATTTGGAAGAGACCTCTTCAGGGCCATAAATACTCTCATCTAAGCAAGAATTTATTATTATTATTATTATTATTATTTTGAGTAAGATAAACACAAGATTTGAGAAGACATTATCAATCATTCAAATGATCTAGGTGCAATTTCCCTATACTAATGCAATCTCTACTTAATATATATATAAAACAATATATTTAATTTAAAAATATATTTAAAAAAATTTAAAAAATCTTTTAAAATAAAAAATAATATTATTAGAACTCATTTTTTTGATATAGGAATGAATGGTTACATTAATCTCCTTTCAATAAAGAAAATAAAAAACAAAAAAATCCACAGCAACACGTCAATGGTTGCCGTTAGCCCGTTACACGCTGGTCTTCACGATACGAACCTGACTTTAACGTTGCGTAAACGCACAAGCATGACAGACTGGACCATTACGTGTCATCATCTTATTCGTCAATTCTCTATTACTTTTCCTCCCAATGTCGGCGATCGCCACGATAAATTCACACCATCCCCATGCCAAACCCTAAAATTCGCATATAGAGGCTCCAATCAAAACACGCGTATCTCGCAATTCTCTCTTCTCTCGTTCGATCAACCTCTTCAAGGTAAGATTTCTCTCTTCACATCTCTGAAGATCGCCTCTTTATCCATCAAATTCAAAGAATTCCCCTCGATTCACGATTTAATGCGCGAATTTTTGTTACATTAATTGATCGTATTAGATCTAGGGTTAGCCGAGGCTGATTTCGTTGGATCTTGTGAGGCTTCTTGTCTAATTGTCTTGGAAATCTTATCGTGACTGGTGGATTTACCAGATCTTTTGTGTTGCGTTTTATTTAATCGGTCTTGCTTTTGATTTTGATTTATGACGGTTGTCTTCTTGTTGATTTGACTTGATAGTGATTTAACATATGCAAATATGTATACGTGAAGTTTGATTAGAAAATCATATTTGGATGTTAGGTCTTTTTCTGAATTTGAAGGAAGAATTTTGTGGTTTGATTTCATATTTTCGATTTCTGATTTTATGTTTAGGATGGAGACTTGAAAAGGCTTTGATCTGTGGGCTATTTATTGTCGTGATTGATTTGTGTTTCAGAAAGTAATTGTGATCTTTTTATGCTGTAGATTCCTAGAAAATTATTATTGCCTTTGATTGATTTTTGTTTCGAAACGTAAAGGGAATCGTTTTATGTGGTGTTTATAATGTGGTGTTGTTCATTTTGATCAAACAGATGCAGATCTTTGTGAAAACTCTCACCGGAAAAACCATTACCCTTGAGGTAGAAAGCTCGGATACTATCGATAATGTGAAAGCTAAGATCCAAGATAAGGAAGGGATCCCACCAGACCAGCAGAGGCTTATCTTTGCTGGTAAACAACTTGAGGATGGTCGCACCCTCGCTGATTATAACATTCAGAAGGAATCGACCCTTCACTTGGTGCTTCGTCTGAGGGGTGGCATGCAGATCTTTGTGAAAACCCTCACTGGCAAAACTATTACCCTTGAAGTAGAAAGCTCTGATACGATCGATAATGTGAAAGCGAAGATCCAGGATAAGGAAGGGATCCCTCCTGACCAGCAAAGGCTTATTTTTGCTGGTAAACAACTTGAGGATGGCCGCACGCTTGCGGACTATAACATTCAGAAGGAGTCCACTTTACACTTGGTGCTCCGTTTAAGAGGTGGCATGCAGATTTTTGTTAAAACTCTTACTGGTAAAACTATCACCTTGGAGGTTGAGAGTTCTGACACCATAGACAATGTGAAGGCGAAAATCCAGGACAAGGAAGGAATCCCACCTGACCAGCAGAGATTGATCTTTGCTGGAAAGCAGCTTGAAGATGGTCGTACGCTTGCGGATTACAATATCCAGAAGGAATCAACTCTTCACTTGGTGCTCCGTTTAAGAGGTGGCATGCAGATTTTTGTTAAAACTCTTACTGGTAAAACTATCACCTTGGAGGTTGAGAGTTCTGACACCATAGACAATGTGAAGGCGAAAATCCAGGACAAGGAAGGAATCCCACCTGACCAGCAGAGATTGATCTTTGCTGGAAAGCAGCTTGAAGATGGTCGTACCCTTGCGGATTACAATATTCAGAAGGAATCAACTCTTCACTTGGTTCTCCGCCTCAGAGGAGGGATGCAGATATTTGTTAAAACTCTCACCGGAAAGACTATTACATTGGAGGTTGAGAGCTCAGACACCATTGATAATGTTAAGGCGAAGATCCAAGATAAGGAGGGGATTCCACCAGACCAGCAGAGGTTGATTTTTGCAGGAAAGCAGCTTGAAGATGGGAGGACCCTTGCAGATTATAATATCCAGAAGGAATCAACCTTGCACTTGGTGCTGAGGCTGCGCGGAGGAATGCAGATTTTTGTGAAGACATTGACTGGAAAAACCATCACACTGGAGGTTGAAAGTTCAGACACCATTGATAACGTGAAGGCTAAAATCCAGGATAAGGAAGGCATTCCCCCGGATCAGCAGAGGTTGATCTTTGCCGGGAAGCAGCTCGAGGATGGGCGCACTTTGGCGGATTACAATATCCAGAAAGAATCTACTTTGCATCTTGTCCTTCGCCTTCGTGGTGGTTACTGATGGTGTTATCTCTCTGTTTGTGTCTTATGATGTTTGTGGGTCTGGTTTTATGGTCTGAACTTTTATTAAGTTTCAAAACTATGATATGTTGTTAATGGTTCTAGTTTATACCTGCAGTTGTAATGTTTTGTTTGGAGCCATTTCAGTGCTGTTTTATTTACTGAATAAAGTTTCTTAATGTGTGACATTTCATTCCTGTATTACATCTTTACCTGTTTCTTTTCATTATAATGAGGTGCTTGTCTCTAACGTATGTATGGTGGTTGAATGATGCCTATGGTGGATGGTTTTTGGGATTTTGTTATCATGTGCAGCAGTAAGATAGAGACCTTATTCTGTGTCGTCGAGCTAATATATAACAGATTATGAAAGTTGGCAGCCTTAACACACTACTCGTGTGTTCTGTAGTGATTTGTTGCTCTCATTACCATAACACTCTTTAGAGAGTGAACTCTATTGACTGCTCGTCTATTACATAGATAATAGATACAATTTAGAGCGAGAGAGATGGAACCTGACAGTAGGATGACAATTTGCAATACTCAGTAATATCCTCTGCCCTCCGTATCACACCTTGATTATCCTTCACTTGCCCGTATTTCAGTAGTTCCTCCAGCAGGACGTCATTGATTGACATCTTTAATGTATCACATTGGCATTTTTCCTTCACGTTTCTCATTTCACAACAGCACATGTTTTTATACGGCGGAAACATGAACGTAGACTGTGCTACGTAAAGCCTGCAATGGCAACGGTATTAGACTTTGAATTTGTCCAACGATTCTCTCCTGGGGATTTGATTTTGTAGCCTTGTCAATCTTGACGGTGGAGATGGTGATTGTGCTATGCGAGCATAGGTGTTGGTTGCGAGAGAAGGACGGTCAGGATAGCTGCTCCTAGGGCTGTGAGTCTTGCCATTTTCTGCAAACTAAAGCACCTGTGGTGAGGAGTGGAGTTTGTGGGTTTGCATGTTAGTAACCCTGTTGGATGAAATTCAAGGACTGGTTACGGTACTTTGATGGTGTGGCTACGTATCTGTTCTTGACGGTTGGAGTTTGTTTAGACGCAGTTTCATGCAAGTGCTTCTATAAAATTCTTGTTTCGTGTATCAGCAATTCGATCGTTTAGTGTACTAGGTGATGGTATGGTAATGCATAGTCAGCCTGGGCTTGTTCATTTGTTTATGTGACTAGGCTTCTGTATTCCAAGATTTAATAAATATATTTTGTTGTCTTGGTAATAAATTAGAGTACCTAACCTTGCAAATTGTCAACATGATTTTAAATTCAAAGGAAGTTGAAATCAGTAGAAACTACAGTATGTAATCCTCCTAATTTACTCAAAATAGGAACCGAAATTAATTTTCTGTATACAAAATGTGTAATGTGTAATGCATTTCTTCAGTGGTAATGCCTTTTATGAAAATCGGTATGTGAAATTAAATTTTGATTAACACGTAAAGTAAAAGTTGGTTAGCCCACGGAAGAATTTTGTGTGTGAAATTAAAATTCCGGAGTCCCCTAGGAAGTTGGGTTGGGTTCCGAAAGAATCAAGTTCAGCCCATTAAGGTATACCTTTTGAGTTTTATCTGGCCCACGTTGTTTTCCCATGTCCAATGCAAATACGGCAGGAGAAAGGAGAAAGGGTTACTGAGTGACAAATTTTATTTACTCAAAATGATCATATGCAAATAACATAACAATCGAGTTAAATTAACATATCATCTAACGTAGTATTATTATTATTATTCTTGTTTGAAAGAAATCTAACATATTGTTTTATGCTTTCTATCATAACTCACATACCACAGAAGTTATTATAATTTTGGACTAGTGATTTAAACAACATACCATTATTTTTTATTTTTTTTAAATATACTTAACTGCATGTAGCCTTTTAAAAATTAAAATTCTCAATTTTGGCTCATGTAGTCATGCTCTAGTTGTGGGTTTGGCGAGATTAATAGAGATATATAATGTATTTCTTTAAAGTATCGAAGCATATAGTTATGGGTGAATTATAATTTATACACACAGGCAGCATGATTAGAAAAGAACTAGAATGTTTATTAAGTTAAACCACCATAGGAAAAACGAGATTTTAAAAAAAAATGGTTAAAAGCCCAATATTATTGCACGTGGTGCTTTCCTCACTGTTCTTGATCATGTATGGTCGAAAGACTAGTACATATTTTATATAGGTCAAGACAATTGCGTATTGTATGTTGAAGATCCAGGCCATTCTTTTGAATGCATTAATTTATCTTATTTAAATTTAAGCTAATTACATTTTATTTGATTTGGTATATATGTTCTCGCTAGCCATCACCTATTTTTCTTTTTTCAGTTCAAGTTTAAATATAGGAGAGAAATGAGAACTATTTTTGTGTTTCAGAGAACCACTTCATACGAGGCGAAACAGGAAGACATCCTTACAAAGACACTTACAATAAGCTTAAGATAATTAATTGGAAAAATTACAAGTATAAACAGTGATGCTATTTTGGTTGACAGCCCATTTGGCAATGCTACGGGTAATTGTATTAGACACTTTGGGGACATATGACAAGGACACTACATAGCTGATGTGTAGAGCTTGTTTAATACCACACTGATATTATCAATCTCATTGCCGGCAAGATTTACACTGTTATAGAAGTTCACCCAATCTTGCACGTCTGACTTCATCAAAATTTGGAGGAGATCCCTCTTCAGGGCCATAGATACTCCTAATATAAGTGAGAATTGGGAAGAAATTACTAACAATTCAAATGATCTAGGTACGCAATGTATTTAGACTAATTCAATCTTAGTCTCAACTTAAAAAAAAAAATCAATATAAGTTATTATGAATACTTTCTGAATTATCTAAGAGTAGGCTGGTAAAAGCCCAATCAAAGGGCCCAATGAACTAAAGGGCAAAGAGCCTATCTGACCCAACTCTCAGCTCGCAGAAGCAAGCCCTCTAACCATCTTGCTCCCAACTCGCATGTGCAATACTCTGACGACGT
Organism: Dimocarpus longan; assembly: GCA_022984855.1. NCBI lineage: Eukaryota > Viridiplantae > Streptophyta > Magnoliopsida > Sapindales > Sapindaceae > Dimocarpus > Dimocarpus longan. Next base: position 18,488,682 of record CM041014.1, read on the forward strand.
TAAGCTTCCTAAACTGAGATCGTTTACTATTACAACGCTCAGATCGTTGATCACCCTTAGTAGCTCCAGATCGTTCAGAATAGGACTCAGCCCTTAACGTGGAGTGCATGATTGAGAAGATTATGTCATATTACTTACAGTTTGATTTAAGAAAAATCTTAACTACTAGGCACGAGATTAGTGTCAAAAACTCATACTTTGGCAGAAGACTTTGACAAATGTGACAAGTCTCAGCTTCGGGAAATGTAACTAATGATGACATCTCAATTTTATTCATATTTAATTGTATCTCCCCCTCTATAAATAAGGGTGAGATCTCATTGTAAAAGTAAGAAAAAAAACACTTAGTAGAGATACTGTTATTCTGCCAAAATATTCAGAGAATAGCCGTGGATATAGGCCTTCCATTTGAGCTGAAACACGTAAAATCTATGTGTATGCCTTGTTCTTCCTTTTGCCTCTTTCTTTGTTATTTGCTTGCTTTATGCTTTGTTTTACTTCTATTGCAGTATTGAGTTCATGGACCTAAGTTGATCAGTTTTTAATATCAATATAAGTTATTTTCAAATAAAATATATTGATGAGTGAGAGAAGAAAGGGATCGGTGGGTGAATGAAGAATAGAGAATTAGTGAGTGTTGATTGGTTGGTTTATGAGAGAAGGAAAAAGAAAAAAAAACCATCATTTTTAAAGTTATTTTTTATTTTGTTTTAATGTTTTATTTGTTAAAAATATCTTAATTTATCATTTATTTATTTTAATTAAGGTGTGAGTATTATATTATAGGTAGAAGAAATTCCAATAAAATAATTTCAAAACCTTTTATGGAAATGGTAGAAAAGTCATGTTATAATTTGTAAAACCTTTCAAATGTTTAAATTAAACAGTTCTAAAAACTTTTATGAGTTTAATTATTTTTTAAATGTATAATTTAATAGTAACTTACAAATTTTAACTTGTACTTCTTTTTATTTACTATCAAAAATCAAAAAGTCAAAACTATTCCAAATGAGATCATTATTAATCTCATTCTAGACAAAATTTATATTCTTATAGAGGTTCAACCAATCTTGCACAATTGACTTTATCAAAATTTGGAGGATGCCTCTCTACAAGGCCATAGATACTTCTAATACAAGCACGAATTGAGAAGACATTGCCAACAATTCAAATGATCTAGGTGTATGTACTTAGACTAATTCAATCTCACCTTTTATTATTATTATAAAAAAAACTTTGTATTTTATTTTCAAATAAAATATATTGACAGGTGGGAGAAGAAAGGGAGTTGGAATCCTGATTGGCGAATAAAGAGAAAGAGCATTGACTGTTAGGAGAAATAAGGGAGCAGTAGGGGAAAGAAGAGTAGAGAGTTCCAGGTAATTTGTTTTTATTACTTTTTATTTAAAGGACATGAATTATATCTATTAAATAAATTTTATTAAACTACTAAAAATAAAAAATTACAATTTTTACTTTTCGTTGAATATCAAATCACTTAATGATTTTCTAAATATATTATTTCAAATCTCTTATTTTCAAAATAATGTACTTTTAAATTCATTATAATTTTATATTATATAGATTCATTTAAATGTAATTAATGAAATATTATAATGACTAAAATATATATTACTTTACAATTTTACCTTTGATTATAATAATAATTCAACTTAAAAATATTTTACTTATTTTTATTTAAATATATTGATTTAATTTATTTTACTATAACAATTTATTATGTAAATATAATTTTCAAAAAGAAATTACTTTACTATAATAATTAATCATATTTTAATTATGAATAAAAATAATATTAATATATACATTAAAATGTTTTAGTATTTATTAAATAATTTATTATAATTATTTATATTATAATAAATAAATTTACATAACAACTAATAGTAAAAAGGTATATATCAAATTATTAGTTTTTAGATAATCGTAACTTTAAAAAGGTAAAAAAAAAAAAAAAACATATCATTAAGATTTTAAATATTAGTCATTATTCAGTTTTCAGTATTAAATAATACTATTCGATTTTTAAACAGAAAAAAAAAATAATCTAGCAGATAGCATTAACTGGTTCGTTTATGAGAGAAGTACGAAGAAAAAAACATCATTTTTAAAGTTATTTTATTTTATTTTGTTTTAATATTTTATTTGTTAAAAACACCTTAATATAAGGTTTAAGGTAAATATTATCATTTATTTATTTTAATTAAGGTCTGAGTATTATATTATAGGTAGAATAAATTCTAATAAAATAATTTCAAAGCCTATTATAAAAATGATAGAAAAGTCATGTTATAATTTATAAAGTTTTTCAAATGTTTAAACTAAACGGTCCTAAAAGATTTTATAGATTTATTTATTCATTTTAAATACATAATTTAAACAATAATTTGAAAGTTTTAGTTTTTATTTTCCCTTTTATAATATTAAAAATCAAAAATAAAAGTGATTGTAAACTAGGTCATTATCGATCCCATTCCCAACAAATTTATATTCTTATAAAGGTTCGATCGATCTTGCATGTCCGACTCTTACAAAATTTGGAGGAGACCCCTTTTCAGGGCATAAATACTCTCATCTAAGTAAGAATTTATTATTATTATCATTATTATTATTTTGAGTAAGATAAATGCAAGAATCAGGAAGACATTACCAATAATTCAAATAATTTAGGTGCAATTTTCCCTAGACTAATGCAATATCTACTTAAAAAATATATATATAACAATATATTTAAAAAATTTAAAAAATCTTTTAAAATAAAAAATAATATTATTAGAACTCATTTTTTTTTTTATATAAATGAATGGTTACATTAATCTCCTTTCAATAAAGAAAATAAAAAATAAAAAAATCCACAGCAACACGTCAATGGTTGCCGTTACATCCTGGTCTTCACGGTAAGAACCTGACTTTAACGCTGCGTAGACGCACCGGCATGACAGATTGGACCATTACGTGTCATCATCTTATTCATCAATTCTCTATTACTTTTCCTCCCAATGTCGGCAATCGCCACTATAAATGCACACCATCCCCATATCAAACCCTAATATTCGCATAAACAGACTCCAATCAAAACACGCGTATCTCTCGCAATTCTCGCTTCTCTCGTTCGATCAACCTCTTCAAGGTAAGATTTTTCTCTTCACATCTCTAAAGATCGCCTCTTTATCCATCAAATTCAAAGAATTCCCCTCGATTCATGATTTCATGTGCGAAGTTTTGTTACATTAATTGATCGTATTAGATCTAGGGTTAGTCGAGGCTGATTTCGTTGGATCTTGTGAGGCTTCTTGTCTAATTGTCGTGGAAATCTTATCGTGACTGGTGGATTGACCAGATCTTTTGTGTTGCGTTTTATTTAATCGGTCTTGCTTTTGATTTTGATTTATGACGGTTGTCTTGTTGTTGATTTGATTTGATAGTGATTTAATATATGCAAATATTTATGTGTGAAGTTTGATTTGAAAATCATATTTGGATGTTAGGTTTTTTTTTCTGAATTTGAAGGAAGAATTTTGTGGTTTGATTTCATATTTTCTATTTCTGATTTTATGTTTAGGAGGGAGACTTGAAAAGGCTTTGATCTGTGGGCTATTTATTGTCGTGATTGATTTGTGTTTCAGAAAGTAATTGTGATCTTTTTATGCTGTAGATTCCTAGAAAATTATAATTGTCTTTGATTGATTTTTGTTTCGAAAAGTAAAGGGAATCCTTTTTTGTGGTGTTTATAATGTGGTTGTGTTCATTTTGATCAAACAGATGCAGATCTTTGTGAAAACTCTCACCGGAAAAACCATTACCCTTGAGGTAGAGAGCTCGGATACTATCGATAATGTGAAAGCTAAGATCCAAGATAAGGAAGGGATCCCACCAGACCAGCAGAGGCTTATCTTTGCTGGTAAACAACTTGAGGATGGTCGCACCCTCGCTGATTATAACATTCAGAAGGAATCGACCCTTCACTTGGTGCTTCGTCTGAGGGGTGGCATGCAGATCTTTGTGAAAACCCTCACTGGCAAAACTATTACCCTTGAAGTAGAAAGCTCTGATACGATCGATAATGTGAAAGCGAAGATCCAGGATAAGGAAGGGATCCCTCCTGACCAGCAAAGGCTTATTTTTGCTGGTAAACAACTTGAGGATGGCCGCACCCTTGCGGACTATAACATTCAGAAGGAGTCCACTTTACACTTGGTGCTCCGTTTAAGAGGTGGCATGCAGATTTTTGTTAAAACTCTTACTGGTAAAACTATCACCTTGGAGGTTGAGAGTTCTGACACCATAGACAATGTGAAGGCGAAAATCCAGGACAAGGAAGGAATCCCACCTGACCAGCAGAGATTGATCTTTGCTGGAAAGCAGCTTGAAGATGGTCGTACCCTTGCGGATTACAATATTCAGAAGGAATCAACTCTTCACTTGGTGCTCCGTTTAAGAGGTGGCATGCAGATTTTTGTTAAAACTCTTACTGGTAAAACTATCACCTTGGAGGTTGAGAGTTCTGACACTATAGACAATGTCAAGGCAAAAATCCAGGACAAGGAAGGAATCCCACCTGACCAGCAGAGATTGATCTTTGCTGGAAAGCAGCTTGAAGATGGTCGTACCCTTGCGGATTACAATATTCAGAAGGAATCAACTCTTCACTTGGTTCTCCGCCTCAGAGGAGGGATGCAGATCTTTGTGAAAACCCTCACTGGCAAAACTATTACCCTTGAAGTAGAAAGCTCTGATACGATCGATAATGTCAAGGCGAAGATCCAAGATAAGGAGGGGATTCCACCAGACCAGCAGAGGTTGATTTTTGCAGGAAAGCAGCTTGAAGATGGTCGTACCCTTGCGGATTACAATATTCAGAAGGAATCAACTCTTCACTTGGTTCTCCGCCTCAGAGGAGGGATGCAGATATTTGTTAAAACTCTCACCGGAAAGACTATTACATTGGAGGTTGAGAGCTCAGACACCATTGATAATGTCAAGGCGAAGATCCAAGATAAGGAGGGGATTCCACCAGACCAGCAGAGGTTGATTTTTGCAGGAAAGCAGCTTGAAGATGGGAGGACCCTTGCAGACTATAATATCCAGAAGGAATCAACCTTGCACTTGGTGCTGAGGCTGCGCGGAGGAATGCAGATCTTTGTGAAGACATTGACTGGAAAAACCATCACACTGGAGGTTGAAAGTTCAGACACCATTGATAATGTGAAGGCTAAAATCCAGGATAAGGAAGGTATTCCCCCGGATCAGCAGAGGTTGATCTTTGCCGGGAAGCAGCTCGAGGATGGACGCACCTTGGCGGATTACAATATCCAGAAAGAATCTACCTTGCATCTTGTCCTTCGCCTTCGTGGTGGTTACTGATGGTGTTCTCTCTCTGTTTGTGTCTTGTGATGTTTGTGGTTCTGGTTTTATGGTCTGAACGTTTATTAAGTTTCAAAACTATGATATGTTGATGCTTTTGTTCTAGGGCATAATGGTTCTAGTTTATACCTGCAGTTGTAATGTTTTCTTTGGAGCCATTTCAATGCTGTTTCATTTACTGAATAAAGTTTCTTAATGTGTGACATTTCATTCCAATATTACATCTTTACCTGTTTCTTTTCATTATAATGAGGTGCTTGTCTCTCACATATGTATGGTGGTTGAATGATGCCTATGGTGGATGGTTTTTGTGATTTTGTTATCACGTGCAGCTGTTAATGCATAAGATAGAGATCTTATTCTGTAGCGTCGAGCTATATATAACAGATTATGAAAGTTGGCAGCCTCAACACACTACTAGTGTGTTTTGTAGTGATTTGTTGCTCTCATTACCGTAACACTCTTAGAGAGTGAACTCTATTGACTGCTCGTCTATTACATTGATAATAGATACAATTTAGAGCGAGAGAGATGGAACCTGACAGTAGGATGACAATTTGCAATACTCAGTAATATCCTCTGCCCTCCGTATCACACCTTGATTATCCTTCATTTGCCTGTATTTCATTAGTTCCTCCAGCAGGACGCCATTGATTAACACCTTTAATGTATTTCATTAGTTCCTTCAGCAGGACGTCATTGATTATGCTATGCGAGCTTAGGCGTTGGTTGCGAGAGAAGGACGGTCAGGATAGCTGCTCCTAGGGCTGTGAGTCTTGCCATTTTCTGCAAACTAAAGCACCTGTGGTTAGGAGTGGAGTTTGTGGGTTTGCATGTTAGTAACCCTGTTGGATGAAATTCAAGGACTGGTTTCGGTACTTTGATGGTGTGGCTATGTATCTGTACTTGACGGTTGGAGTTTGTTTAGACGCAGTTTCATGGAAATGCTTCTATAAAATTCTTGTTTCGTGTATCAGCAATTCGATCGTTTAGTGCACTAGGTGATGATATGGTAATGCATAGTCAACCTGGGCTTGTTCATTTATTTATGTGACTAGGCTTATGCATTCCAAGATTTAATAAATACATATTGTTGTCTTGGTAATAAATTAGAGTACCTAACCTTGAAAATTGTCAACATGATTTTAAATTCAAAGGAAGTTGAAATCAGTAGAAACTATAGTATGTAATCCTCCTAATTTACTCAAAACAGAAACTGAAATTAATTTTCTGTATACAAAATGTGTAATGTGTAATGCATTTCTTCAGTGATAATGCCTTTTATGAAAATCGGTATGTGAAATTAAATGTTGATTAACAAGTAAAGTAAAAGTTGGTTAGCCCACGGAAGAATTTTGCATGTGAAATTAAAATTCCGGAGTCCCCTAGGAAGTTGGGTGGGTTGGGTTTCCAAAAGAATCAAATTCAGCCCATTACGGCACACCTTTTGAGTTTTATCTCGCCAACGTTGTTTTCCCATATCCAATGCAAATACGGCAGGAGAAAGGGTTACTGAGTTACAAATTTTATTTACTCAAAATGATCATATGCAAATAATATTACAATCGAGTTAAATTAACATATCATCTAACGTAGTATTATTATTATTATTATTCTTGTTCGAAAGAAAACTAACATATTGTTTTATGCTTTCTATCATAACTCACATACCACAGTTATTATAATTTTCGATAAGTGATTTAAACAACATACCATTATTTTTTATTTTTTTAAAGATATTTAACTGCATGTAGCCTATTAAAAATTAAAACTCTCAATTTTGGCTCATGTAGTCATGCTCTAGTTGTGGGTTTGGCTAGATTAATAGAGATATATAATTTCTTTAAAGTATTGAAGCATAGTTATGGGTGCATTATACACACAGGCAGCATGATTATAAAAGAACTAGAATGTTTATTAAGTTAAACCACCACAGGAAAAACGAGATTTTAAAAAAAAATTGGTTAAAAGCCCAGTATTATTGCACATGGTGCTTTCCTCACTGTTCTTGATCATGTATGGTTGTTCAAATTCAATGTTCTTGTACTGGGAATTTTTTTCTTCCATTGAAACAGGTTTTGTTGTTATGCACAACATTTTAATTGCATAAACTAAAATCAAGATCTTATTCTGTAGAGTTAAACTAAACAAAACAGACCATGAAAGCTATAGCAGCCTCAACACAGTACTTGTGTCACTCTCGTTACCATGACATAATTAGAGAATGAACTTTATTGACTAGCAAGTCTATTACATACACTGATATTACAGCGAGACAGATTGAAACCGACAGAGCAGTGACAATTGACAATGTACAGTAACATTATTAGAGAGTGAACGCACTACTTGTGTTCACTCATATATAAGAGAGTGACAAATACGCAGGAACATTATCGCAGATTAAAACCGACTCATATATCAGCCTCAACACACTACTTGTGTGTTCTATAGCAATTCGTTGCTCTCATATTACATTATTAGAGAGTGAACTTTATTTTGACCACTCATATTACAGCGAGACAGATGAAACTGTCATTGCTGTGACAATTTGCAATATTCAAGAATGGCCTCTGCTTTGGCTATCACATGTTTACAATTCGCAGGAGGAGGAACATTTACTGTCCTCTTTATCACATCCTGCCCTTCCTCGGATCCCATTTCTTCCTCCTGCATGACATCATCTATTATCTTCTTCAATGCGTCGATTTGGCATTCGGCTTCTCATTTCTAAACAACACATCTTGATACGGCGGCATCATGAGTGGAGAATCTGCTATATATGTACAGCCGGCAGTAGTAAGGGTATCGATACTGCATTTGTTCGTGGCAACTCTACTGGGGATTTGATTTTGTGGCCTCATCGATATCAATGGTGGAGATGGTGGTTATGCGAGCATAGACTTTTGCTGCGAGTAGAAAAGGAGCCAGGATAGCTACTAGCATTGTGAGTCTTGCCATTATGGAAACCGAAGCAGTTGTGGAGGTGAGAAGAAGAGTTTGTGGGCATAAATTTTTGCAGGTGAGTTTGTGGGCTTGCATGTTAGTAACGTGTTTGATGAGATTCCGGGACAGATTTTGGGTACTTTAATGGTGTGGCAATGTATCCATGCTCGATGGTTGGAGTTTGTTTACACGTAGAGTCTCATGCAAATGTTTCCATAAATTGCTTGTTTTTAGGTATTAGTACTTTGTTTGTTAAGAATTAAGGGATCAAAGATCTAATAAATACTGTTAAGAAAAGTGAATCCCTATTATTTGTTTATGGCAGTGGGCCGAATTAGTTGACGTGATGAAATATGAAAATAATGAAACATGAATTATTTAGCGAAATTATATTTATTGATATAATAAAGTCAAATATGAACGTCTATAAATTGAAAGAAATAAATTATTGCACGTCATTACAGATATTAAAATATTGAAAACTTCATTTTGAAGTAAATTGATTTGCATCTTACATCCTTATACTGTGATTAACTTTTTATAATATTTGTATATATATATATCCACAAATATATATATATATATATATTTGTAGATGAGTTTGTGGTTCGCATGTTAGTAACGTGTTTAATGAGTTTCCAGGACAGGTTTTGGTACTTTGACGGTGTGGCAATAGATCTGTTCTTGATGATTGGAGATTATCTACATGTAGAGTATCATGCAAATGCTGCCATAAAAATTATGAAGTGCTTCTTTTCAGGCCTCAGGACTTGTTTCTTTAGTGTACGTACTAAGTGACAACATGATAACAATCCATTTTGAACTGGGGTAACCTTGGTTTGTCACTAATAAAGAAGAGTTTTGACACTGGATGCGTGGTTCTAATTGTCATAATTTAATCAAATTAAAAGGTGAAATTTCTCTAAAAAAAAGAAGTGAAATTAATTTTCTGTACAATGTGTAATGCATAACGTATTTCTGCAGTGACATTGCCTTCTATGAAGTTGATCAACACTGAAGAATTTTGCATGTGAAAATAAAATTGGTTCCTCTCTGGTACAATGGGGTGCATTCTTTTACATGAAAATAAATTGGTCGAGAAAGCCCTCCTACGGGTTGCTGGTAGAATTGGGCTCAGCCCATTTAGGCTAAACCTTTATTAGGTCCATGTTATCTTCCAAAGTCCAAATCAAACAACTCAGATCTGGCCAACAGTAGAAAAAATAAAAAATCAAAATTGGTTAAGCATCTCCGTCGTATTTGTATGCCACTCACCACCATACATTTTCTGTTGAGATAATATGCCCTTGATATATATGATCTTGATGGAAAAGCAAACCATTGCATATCCAAGCTCTTCTCCAACCGTGTCAAGTGAATATGTATGGTGGTTCTGGTAACGGAAGAAGAGGGATTGTACAAGGGTCATGCCCCTTTCCATAAAATAAAACTAACAGTACTTTCTTTAAAAAAATTATACATTTTTTTTTTTAAATGTATTATTTGTTTCACGAATTATGTTAATATATAAAGATACTGTAATTTTATTATTTAACATCTTTAAACTACACTTTGATCGTTTAAATAAATAAATGATTTTTAATAACATAAACTTATAAGAAAGTTGAGAAAGATATTTGATCTCTTAACATCGGTATATATATAAATCCTGAATCTATATACTAGTTAAATCCTTATTTCACATAACCCTCTCTTTAATATATATATATATTTGTTTCTGAACACAGTGATCATCTCTTAAGTAAAATGTTTTGACTCCGCCACTAATACATCGAAGCTCTTATGCATCCCCATTGCACGCAAACTCTTCTCCGATACACTGGAGTGCATGTCCTTATGCATTCCTTCCGCACCCAAGCTCTTCTCCAACCGTATGATGTGGGTACTGCAGGCTCTTATACCGTCCCTACTGTACCCAAGCTCCACTCAAACTGCGAGTATCACGTGGATATGCATGGTGTATCACGTAACATACATGGTGGATTGATGCACCAAAAGCCTCATGTCAATTTTAATCACTGTGTGGGGTAGATTGCCAATTCTAACAAAACAGATAGATTAAAATATATTTTTTTATAGTAGATGATATAATTTGTTTATTAAAATTTTATGTAAATAATATAATAAATGAGTTGTATTTAACACTTCCATCATCTCGTAAAAATTTATATAATGATTATAAATTCTATACATGTTATATTATTTGAATAATAATTAATTTTCACAAACTAACATTATCCTTTGTTGGATATCATATTGTAACATGTCTTACAAATCAATATCCTTGATTTTGACCCATGTAGTCATGATTTATATGTGGGTTTAGATTAATAGTGATGCATTGGATTTCTTTAGAGTGTAGAAGCATAGTTGAATTATATACACAATCAGAAGTAGCAATACAAGAGAATTCCGCAATTCTCCTCCCAAGAGGCGGAAGAGGGCTCATATGAAAATAAAATAATTATCCCCGTACTGTGAGTTTTATGAGAGTCGATCCCACCGTCTCTTGAAATGAGAAGGGTGGAGCTGGTCTTTACAACCAAGACCAACCCAGTTCTCTCGATCAACAGAAAAGAACTAAAAAAATTTATGAATAACTTGGCTAAAAGCCCAATAATACTTCTTGCTACTTGCCTTCACTGTTCTTGATCATGCATGGTGGTTCCATGTTCATGTGCTGGGATTTTTTATTCCATTGAAACAGTTTTTGTTATCATTTATGCACAGCAGACAGCAGTTAATTGCATAAAATAAGATCAAGATCTTATTCTGTAAGGATTGACTGCCTTATTCATTCTTTATTTTCTAATTTCTAATTTACTCTTTTCATTGTATAGAGAGCTCAAATGGTTTTTGTCCTTCAATTTAGCTAGTGCTAATTGTAAACCAATCACAATATGTCATTCAATTAAAAAAAAAAAAGAATTTTGAAGAAAAAATAAATAAACTAGTAGTACACTTTTTTTTTTTTTTTTTTTTATAAATATTTCTTATCATCAGTAATCTGAATTGATCTAAAAGAACATAAAAATTACATGTCATTAAGGACTCATGTTGTTATTAGTATGTTTAAGTGCTCCTCCAATTTGAATTTTGCGGCACTTACTGTTAATTGGTGCACATATTTATTCACTTGATGCATGTACCTTCATAAATATATTGTAGGCTTGTAGTCTGATATTAATTGAAATTAATTACTTAATTTCCTCGTTCAATATAATTAAATATTAATACAATATCCTAATTTAACTTTTTTTAATGCACAAAAAATTGAGATCTGGGGTGTTTGTATACATAAGACACGTTGGATGGTCAGGTGTTGATGAAGCGGCTTTGCATGGCATGATGCATCCAGTTTATACTTACACACGGGGACTGTCGTGCATGATGCATGTGTATGCCACTATAAAATGACATTATTTTGGGTTATAATGTTGTTCTTTATTCTTTAATTTGCTTCTTGAAGTTTGGAGGGCTGCGTTGTCGAATCCCCGCATGCACGCCTCCACGTAGACTGTAACGCACGCACATATTACCATATATTGATTTTTTTTTTTTTTTTTGATTACTTACCTTATATTGATTTTGTTTGAACATGAAGTTGTTTGCCAGCTGTTGTGTAGAATTTTCTGAAATAATAAGGGAAGAAAGAAACAGAGAAAGACAGAGGACAAAGACTACGAGTAAAATTCTTTTGTTTTATTCCAGCAGTTCAAGACTTCATATAGTTCTGGAACACAACTTGAAAAGCTAAAAAATAGGACCACAACTTTTCTAATAACAGGTCATTAATAAAAAAACTAATTATAGTGACTCCACTAATAGCAGATATCTCCTAAACTCATGCTCCTCAACAGACAACAACACTACAACTTATTTCTAGGACTGCACCAACCACGTTTAAGTCGCCAGCATTTGCATTACCTGCATGAGCAGATTTATACATATCACCAACTCAGCATCTTGATAACCAATCAAGAAGAAGCTGACTCTTGTTAGGACTCTGATCAAGTAACTAGTTATATAAGCTACTCCTCTAATCAAACAGATGTTAACACACTCACAATAATATCATGAAGTCTCATTTTCAGGGATTCAAGCTTCTTTATTTTGGTTTCTTGTTTAGCTAATACAATCTTGATTTTCTAATTTTCAGTATTTAACACTTATATCAACTCGTAATAATTTACATAGTGATTATAAATTCTATAGATGTTACATTATTTGAATAAATAATTTCCACCGACTAACATCAATATTTTGTAGAATATCATATCCTAACCAGTCTTAAAAATCATTCTTTATAGACCATCGTATTCTAACCAATCTTAAAACTAAAAAAATTCTTGATTTTGACCCATGTAGTCATAATTTAAAAATAATGTAGATTGTTGTTGTAGTTGTTGAATTTTAATTGTGATGATTGAGTTTGATTTGGTTTTTGTTAATGCTCGGAACCGGACCCCAGAGGCTTTTAATCCCACCTGGGGGGCTCGTAGGCGTGGGCAAGGCGACTGCGAACCGGATCAACATCCAAACAATTTATGTAGACCTTGAGCTGACAGACACGTCCACCTTCCACCGTCCAAGTTGAACCCTTTTAGTCTAGAGCTGACAAGCATGTCCACTTTCCACAACTCAGGTTACGTCTGAAGTTAAACCACAAACTTCAACCTTATAAGTGTTTTGGTTGCACAACTCCTACCACCAAACTATAAGGTTGAGGTTTGTGATTTTACTCCGGACGCGACCTGGGCTGTGAAAAGTAGATATGTCTGTCAGCTCAAGGTCCACACAAATTGTTCGGGTGTTGATCCGGTTTGCGATCGTCCTGCCCACGCTACGGGTCCCCCAAGTGGGGTTAAAAGCCTCTGGGGTCCGGCTCCGAGCATCAACAGTTTTAAATTTTGTTTGACGTTGCTAGTTGTATGCCATCATGTTATGAAAATTGGTATTATATACATATGCTACTAATATATGTTATTTCCATAATATTTTTAGATATCGATTGAAGGCATATCTAGTGGTTCGTCTTCAAGTGGTAAGAAGAAAAAAAAGAGAAATTGTCCTAAGTGATTATATTTATGTTGTTAACAATATTTTCAAGTGATTATATGTAAATAGATTTTTTATATATGTTGTAATATTATTTTTATTTTAATATAAAATTATATATATATTTTTAAAAAGAAATATGTATTTTTTTAATATAAAAATGGATATCCATATGAAGCGACCACTCGGTATGGATAGCGTTATCCATACCGGACCGTATACATGTCGGGCCAACTGGTATGGATAACATCATCCATATCGAGCCCATGCCCGGTATATATAAGGACATTCAGGGTCGACCCGTGGGTCGATCTACTTCCAATATATATCCATACTGGGTTATGCCCAATATGGTTACTTGTATTCATACCGAGCGAGTGCCCTATATGAATACTATCGACAACCATTTCGGCTTTATCCACATCGGATGCTTTGTCTGGTATGGATAATCAATCATGCCTGATATGATTGACCTATTTCTTTATAGTGATATATATATATATATATATATATATATATATAATATGGTTATTTTATTTATCTCATTTCTCGCTTACACGTTATAGCCACAGGTTAAGTCACACTCCCTCGGTGGAAGGTTGCATTCTCCAAGAGGTTCTCGCCCATTCCATGGAAATTAAAAATTTGCCCGCCACTGGGTGGTCCCTGGCTCACCATCTGGGACGTCATTATATGGTCCACTCCCACGCATCGGCATGGGACTTGCTCCAATTGCCTGCAGCATTGTCGCAGGGTTTGTCATTGTTGCTGTTCTTCTTCTCCGATTGGCCACCATCTCTGGCCCTATTTTTCGATAAACTGAGACATGAACGTCTCGCAATGTCATAGCATTTGCGGCTGCTGCTACAACTCTTGTTTGTAAACCCTCTGGATTTGATGGCTTTCATCGTCATCCATGACCACGGTGATTCAGTAAATGGCTACGTTGGTGGCGAAGAGGAAGGGGGTGAAGGTAGCTAGGAGGAGAGTGAGCTTGGCCATGGCTTGTAGCCCTGTTGGTAATGCAGTACTATGATGTTTGACGGTGAGAATTGGAGTTGGCCAGGTGGTATAATATTTAGAGGAGAGTTGGGGCGTTGCATGGCCTAAACGTGTAGGATGTGTTGGTGAGGGAAGGCATGGAGTGGTTGTGACTCGTGCTCATACATAAATTTTGCCTTGACTCTTGACACAGTTTGTTCGTTTATTTTGTCCCCCTTCATATTAAAACTTTATAAGTTGGTCAATTGAATATTGTAAAGGGCCACCAGCTGATTTCCTCTTATATATAAAGTTTGACGTTTTTTAAGGATTGGATTCTCTAGCTACCTTATGAAGTTAAGGCTATCATATGGAGAAGGTCACATGTGGCCCAAATTAACAGTATGTAATAATTTTTTTATTTAATTACATTTTATTGAGTGAAGACATACTACATGCATGGAAGCAATATGCATATACTAGTAGTGATAGAGAAATTCGTCACTGTGGAAGGAGAAAATTTAATGGTTTAAAACACAAATTAGGTATTTAAATGCACAAAATGATATTTCGGGGCCTAAGTACATTCTACATGGAAGATTGGAATTTAAATGGTTTTGGGTGATAGAAGAATGTTGGTATTGTGGAATCTGATCAATAATAACGCATTATATATGTAATTAATATAAATACCATATTATGTGACATGAACATGGGCATGGCTTGTGGGTAATGTTGGTATTGGTTATATGGTATTGGGGTTGGATGGTTTTGCATACTTCCATCATCGTATCAATATTAATTGTAGCTGGATTGACCACCAAGGAAGTCACACTTCTTCGGTGGAATGTTGCACATTGAAGGGATTTTCTAGGCCTTCATGTAGATATATTCCTTTTGATCATACCCTAACTGTTTTCCTCTGGTGGGGTGAAACTAGATCCACAAAATTCCGAGGTCGAAATTAATATTCTAAAAAATTATTTATAACATGTAGAACTATACAAAGACCGAAAAAGTGATGTATAAACATCATAACAACTTACACTCATGTTCTTAATATATAACCAAACTTTAGCTAAATCAGAAATTAGGGGTACAAACGGTCATCTGTCACTGAAAAAAGAAAAAAGAGCAGACTTCTTTAGGGTCTCACTTTCTCTTCTATATAATAAAATTTGTTATGTTATAAGAGTTTATTTGTAGGATAATTTTCCACTAAGGACTAGTTCTTAATTTTTTATATTTTTAAAATTCTTTGATTTTCACCGTTCATTCTCAACTTTGACTATAATAAACAGTGGTTGAGTACTGAAAATTAAAAATCCTGAAAAAAGTTAAAATTTGTCATAAATAGAGAATTATTTTGCAAGGATGTTATATACGAAAATAAAACCAATGTAAAATCACTATTTTTATAATAAAAAATTGGATTTAATGATATTATTTTACATTTTAAAAAGAGTTTATCAGATTTTTTTTTCTTTATTTTATGGATCAATTCACTCACCAAATTCAAAATACACTAACCTATAAAATGAAATGGGCCAAGTCGGGCCCATCACTGGTGTTTATCTAGAAGTGCAAATTCTAAGCAAGTCTCATCCCCACATTCATCTGGCAAACAACAGGAGAAAACAAAAAAAGTTCAACGTTTTCCTCGAGGTCTCAATGCGTCACTCCGAATTACAAATTGACAATTCAACCCTCCAACAAACCCCACTCACCCACTCGCCTCCCTGTCCAACGCCACCAATCTCCCCTTAATCAACCACCACGTGTACACATGTCCACTCGTCAACCGCCCACCAACTCGTGCACACCACTCCCACTCTCGCGAGTAATCAAAGAGCCCCAAACTGACTCGAACCCCACAAAAAATTTTGGAAAAAAGGCCTTAAATAGTTTTGTGTGTTCTCCAGATCTTCACTCCTTGCTTTCTCTCTCTCTCTCTTCAACCGCGAAGGTAGAGACTTTATACGATTTAGGGTTTCATTTGATCTCATCGAATTTTCTCCTAATCACGAACCCTAATCCTCGGATCAGGTAAAATTCAAGCTACTTTGTTTTTGGTCCGCGATTTTGTGTATTTTTTTGTAATTTTTGCTTTGAATAATTTATTGTTTTTTGGGGTTGTTTGATTGGATATTGAACAAAATTAGATGAGAATTATAAGCTGATTCCCGATTCTTGTTTGGTTGTTTGATGGGTGTTGGTTAGGTTTGTTTGATTTTGTGGGATATGATTAAAAATTGAATTTTTAGGGTTTTTGGGTATTCGTTACGGTGGGCCTTGCTTTGATTGTCAAATATGTATATAGATGGAAGTGATCTGGTAGTATACAATGTGATACATATTGATTGGTTTTAGTATTGGTGTGTTGTGATGGGTCTGTCTTTTTATATTAATCGAGTATGGAACTGGCTTTTGGGCTGATTGGGAATATATTTATGGATGGATGTGTTTGGTTCTTGAGTTGGGTTTGTATGTAAATATGCTAAAGTTTGTATTGGTTGTGTGGGAATTGGCAAGTTTAAAATTTGTGAATGTTCTGAGATAGATTCAAGTGTTTTATAAGTTAATTGTGTTTGTTTAACTGTAATTACTGGGAGACTGCTGATTGGATTTTATGTTTTGATGTAGGTCTTAGCCTTCCGGTTGTTAGGCCCCTTTATTCAGCAAAGTTTCATGTCTGAACTTGATAGCCAGACTCCTACTACTTTTGGTAAGCTTGTGCTATCACTAACCATGAGTCTGTCACATTTACGTTTTTCTTGTTTTACCATCAAAGAGTGGAGCGCCTAGAGAACTGTTGGTCTTTGATCTTTTTTTGTGTCCTGGGATTTTTATGATTTCAGTTCTGTTTATGTTATATATTTTGTCTTTAAGAAAAAAGTGGCAATTTGTTGTGGATTTCAAACTTTTTACTACCTTGAACGTGCATTTCCTATAGTAATCTAGTTGTAGATATGAATATGGCAATTCGAAAAATGATGTTATCCTTTATTTGTAGTTGATTGGAACTCTTTTATTGGCTCCGCATGTTCGATAATATGTTGTGGTTTATGCTTATTGGCTATGCATATATTATGGTTTTATATTTTAATAATTTGAAATAGAGAAAGAAGCTTTATGCCTAGTGTTTCTGGACATGATCTGTTTACCATAGTAGTTGTTTCCGTTCTCTTCAGTTTGCTACCAGTGATGATTTTGTTTTTGTAACTGTATACCTTGGTTTCTAACTTGTATCTAATTAGTTTTCCCTGTTCCATTTGGCTGCTAGACCCGTTTGCTGATGCAAATGCTGAGAACTCAGGTGCTGGGACAAAAGATTATGTGCATATTCGTGTTCAGCAACGCAATGGTAGGAAAAGCCTGACAACTGTCCAGGGATTGAAGAAAGAATTCAGCTATAACAAGATAGTCAAGGACCTTAAGAAGGAGTTTTGCTGCAATGGTACAGTAGTCCAGGACCCTGAATTAGGACAGGTGTGTGCTCAACCCCGTTAACATAAACAAATTAACTGTTCTCATCCTTGTATTTGGTCAGTTTCTTATATTTTGGGTATGTGTGTAGGTCATTCAGCTTCAAGGTGATCAGCGCAAGAATGTGTCCACTTTCCTCATTCAGGTAACTTTCGTTTCATATTCTGTCATTGAGATGCTCTTATGTAGTGCATATGAACCTTTTCTTCTTGTTGATGAGTGGAATAGTTCCAATTTTTTTATTTTAAACTTCTTTTGTTTGCATAAACAGGCTGGGATTGTGAAGAAGGAACACATCAAAATCCATGGTTTTTAAGTTGCAGCAATTGAAATTTGTGCTCCTTGAATCTATCTCCTATGTGAATGCAGAACTTGCTATCAGAAAACTTACTAATAGTCGTTGTCTGAGTGTTGGTTTGATGTTGTTAAAGAACCGTTTTCGTGCTATTTATAGTTGCCTAGTTCAATCTGGTTTCTGTAGTGTGGGATGATTATGGAATATAGTACTGCAGTTTGCTTTTTAGTTGGTGACTCTTGTTGCTATGGGAAGTTGATAAGTATTTCTATGGTTATGGAACCAATTATCTCTTGGTTGGCATGTTTTTGTTTTAACTTGTCTCAAATTTGAATGTGGATTTTTGGTAATGTCTGGAAACACATGAGATTGAGCGGATTTAAATCTGATGTGATTATATGCTTGTGGGAGTGAGCTTAGAACACTTGTTTTCTGACTTAGAATTTTTTTATCGAAAGAAAAGATTGATTCTTTGGGATAATAATGTTTATATTCAGATCGTGTCCTATCTTTCTAGTAATTATTAACGAAAATTTTAAGATTTTTAAAATGCAATTCGAGATTTAATTTTTACTTACCAATGTTGCCTCAATGTTCATGCAAAGCCTAGGATAACTTGTCTTTTTGGTTTTTGGTTACAAAGAATATCATGATTTTTAGGGTGATCAAGCGATAGCCGAGGATCATGTAATATTTTTATAATTTTATGTAGAGTAGTGTTTAGATATTTTAAATATTTTGTTTAAATTTATATTAAAATGATGGGGTATATACGGTACTAATATTTTAATGATATGATATATGAGTATATTTTATAAATTATAAGATAATATGATAATTAATATAATATTGATCATGTATAAGTTTATGATTCTTGATAAAAATTTAGACAAAATATTAGAAAAATTCAACTGATGTTGCAGTTCTTTTATGAGTACAACTTTCTTTAAACAAGTAACTAAGCATGACTTATTATTTATTTCCAAGTTTCAAACTTTGTTGTTGTACCAAACGAACTTTAATGATCAAGCCTATCTGAAATTTTGTTTCCTGGTTCTAGCCCTATTATTTCTGCCCAAATTTCAACCTTTATTGTTGTCCCAAACAAACATTAATGGTCAAGCCTATCTAAACTTCTGTTTCCTGGTTCTACCGATTGTCTATTGGCAAATGTGCATTTATGAATTAAAATTGTTGCTCTATAAACATATGTCAGCTTTCATTTATTATTTGCTCTGCTTTACGCGCATGCTCCACTTGTGGGTCGAGGAACCAAAAAAAGATGATGTAGCATAAAGCAACTACACGGAATCTAGAAAATATTTTATCAATAATTAACTTTCAAAAAAATAAAAAAAAGTATGGACTCCACCACCCAGCAATTTGATGCGGCACAGCCCCAAAATGTCTGTATGGGTTTGTCATCTTTGATAAATTTTGATATTCGGACAACCTAGTCGATTCGTGGAGACAACTTGGATTCAGAAGAATTTGGATGATAGTGTTGTCTTGCGGATAATAACTTTTGATTCAACACGTAAAGCTATACTTTGTAGACAATTAATGTCAGATATGTTCGGGTGGAAAGCTAATACATGGACTTGGCTTTGTTGATAATAAAAATCAGATGTAAGATGAGTTATATTATAACCTCCGTGTTTTTTTTTAATAGACGTAATTTATATTGGTATTTCTCTATTTCTTCTTTATATAGTTTATTATGTTTTGAAAAAAAATGTTTTGATGTGTTTAGCGTATGTGTTCAATCCATTCGGATTATATCATGTGATACTTAATTATTTATATCGCATGATATGAATTAAGTGATTTAAACATATATATCAAGGTCTATTGAAGCATTTCTTCCTATTTATGAGTTGTGATTGTTAACAAATTTTTATATACACAAAATTTTAAATATAAAATTTAATTGGTTATTTTATTCATTTAAGTCCACTTTTACAAGGGATCTATACCTAAATTGAAAAGATATTTGTCGAGTTGCTAGATCTAAACTCATTTCGAGTCTTCTAGAATTTCTCTCTTTAGAACACTCACAAGAGAGAAAGCCGTAGAAGCACCTGTTCTCAGTAAAACCCACCTTCATGCTCTAATTTTCTAATCAATTTCCTCTCGATTTCTTCCTTTTCTTGCAGCTTTCTCTAGATGTTGGGTTTTAAGGGTTGGGTCCTAAGGTTTTTTGGATCCTTTCCTTAAAACCCACAATATCGTATAGTTTTGGGTGTTTCTTGGAGGGTTTGTCGGTCCCCTTCTTTCGTGTCCTCCTCTTTGGCTCTCTTTTGAAGTTTGGGGTTTTTAAGGGTTGGATCCGATTGATATTTGGATTCAACCTTTAAAAGTTGTTTTGTTTTTGTAGGTGTAGAGACTGGGGTTCGCATTTTGGGTGAAGATTAGAGCCATCTTTAGCCTCTTTGATGACCATACGTGTCGGCGAGTCCCGGATCTTCTTACAGATATAGCAGAGCAAACTGGATTATTCATCAATGTTTTAATGGCTCTTTCCGTTCTTTTGAAGATTTCTAAGTGGCTTTGGTTTAAAAATGCGGGTGTATAAATTTACTTCATGTTTATACTAATTTTGTTTTAGTGTTTTGTAATTTATTTTATGTCCTAGCTGTTTTTGCGGATGTGTTGGATTCTAAGGTGTCATGCCATTTTTCATTTTTGGGAAATAATTGGTATTTCATCTGTCCATCTGTTTCTCTTCCTCTATGAGATTTAATGTCCCAAATTTAACTAGGTGATTAGTATTTATAATCTTGTTATTCCCAAGTTTGGGATAGAGTTAATGAATTCCGATATTTCAAAAATTAAAATAATAATAATAATAATATGCGTTTCAACAAAAATTCAAGACATTTCTATTCTACACATGGCCATGGAAGATTATAACAACAATTTTTTTTTTTTTTTAATTATTATTATACATATCATGAAATATTATATACTATATAGCTTATTTGACATTCTTGATTAGGGTTTCTTTGGTGTGGTCTAGAAGTGGAGCTCTCAAAAGTAGGAGGAAATGTCCACATCACATGAAAAAATTACTCTTAATTGTAGA
The DNA here is from genome assembly GCA_022984855.1 of Dimocarpus longan. Taxonomy (NCBI): domain Eukaryota; kingdom Viridiplantae; phylum Streptophyta; class Magnoliopsida; order Sapindales; family Sapindaceae; genus Dimocarpus; species Dimocarpus longan. The sequence goes on from CM041014.1 coordinate 18,509,936, forward strand.
GTCCAAATGTAGATCGAACTATGAACATCTAATTCAAATTGGCCAAACTCTCGTGGGCTAGGTGCCATTGGCACCAGCGGCCATAGCAACAAAGTTGTTCTAAGAATCAACTGTAGCATGCTTCAAAAGAAAAAAAAAAAAAAAGAATCGAATAAAGCAAGATAATTATTAAAACAGGTGAAGAATGTAGCAGCCATGGCAAAGGAAAATCTTGTCTTTCTTTTGACCGTTAAATTTTATAATTTTTCACCTAACATGTCAATCTTTCACACTTTTCCAACTACCATTCCACAAAGCATTCTCTTTTACCCGCACCTTCCATTCTCATAGAGTCGTAGTGGAGTCACTTTAGAGGAATTAAAATTTGTCTCTTTCGCATTAATATTGCAAATAAAATTAAGAGTTGTATATAAACCACACCGGTCTTTCAATATCTCCCACATATTATCCTTTTGACAAGTTTGAGCTTTCTCTTCCTTTGTTAGAAAATGACTGACTTTGAACACTCTTCTTCTGATGATGTTTCCATGGACTCTCGTGGTAAGATTTCCTTTAGAAATAATTAGTGTCTGTTGCTACTGTGTTTTTTCATCCTAACTTTGAGACTTTTGTCTTCTTCGTCTTGTTTTTCCTCGTAATTTTTAAGGAATTTTGGTTTATAAGATATATACACTCTATATGATCGTGTAATCATTTTGTAGGACTAACCGACTAACCCTTTTGAGTTTCATGTCGGACTTGAAAATTATAAAGTACTGATATTTGGGTTCAATAATAATATGAATATAATTATTAGTAGTCATTTATCGTCTTGATTAAAGCTGTTATGTTATGAAAAATTATCGTCAATATATATACATATCACTCACGAGTTACGATCATGACAACTTTCAGTACAACCATCCACAATTACAGCAACATTAACTGATCAAAGTCCATTTGCGACAAAGTCTTGTGCAATTTAAAATTTTATGTAATTCATGTTGTTGCCAGCTTAATTCGATGGCAATTTTTGACCGTGGCACATGTATCTTGCAGAGAATATCAGTCAAGAATCTGAGCTTCAGTTCTCAGAAGATGAGGAGACACTCATAATCAGGATGTTCAATCTAGTTGGAGAAAGGCATATACTGTTTTATCATTATATGCTCTCTATTCTGTTTATTTATCAAACACAATTATTCACATTTTCATGCGCTAAGAGAGAATGAAATTTTTCCTCTACAGATGGACTCTAATTGCTGGGAGAATTCCTGGAAGAACAGCTGAAGAAATTGAGAAATACTGGAATACAAGACACTCAACAAGTGAATAAATCATCCTTTTTTTTTAAGGACATAAATCATCTATTAATTAGATCAAGATGGGTTGTTCCCTTTTTAGTATGATTACCATTTTACTGGTTGGCAACTTCTGGTGGTGTTTTGAATTGAAACTTGACTTTGGTTTATTAGTGGTAATTTGTAAAAAAGTTTCTAGCATGTGGTCCAAATAGTTATACGTATTTTGGTGGAGAATGAGAGTTAGTAATGAAATATAAATCTAAGTTAAATTATATTTATATCTTTTAATAAAGATTATGAATCTACAACTGCTGAAGATATTTTAAACCAATAAATTTATTTGGAATTGAAACATAGAGTACATTAATTCGTATACTGCCAATATTTCATAACAAAACTATAAAGGTCAAAAAAAATTAATTATTGATTGATAACTAACTACAATATCATTTTGTCCTCTTCTTTCCACTTCTTCATGCCATATCTTATATTAGCTCATAATTTTGTATGTTAATTCATGGAAGAACATTACATCCAATAACTCAATATATATTAATTCATGGAAGAACATTACATCCAATAACTCAATATATATTAATTCATGGAAGAACATTACATCCAATAACTCAATATATATATACATATGTGTGTATATATATATATATTGCAGGTTTTCAGCATTTACTGTCATTAAACCAAATAATAGAAAAAATTAAACTGATTAGTTTTTATATCCATTTCCTAATCCATCAAAAAGTGATTTCCATTCAAAGACATTTACAAGAAATGCCATACAACAAGCACTTATATGCGACAAATTACAATATCATGCTTCATACATTTACTTAATTTATGTGAACAGTCAATCTTAATTATAACATGAGAAACAATACAACCATGCACATCTTCCTAATTCATATGAAAGATCAAGGAAACATCATATTTGTAGTGCTAGCTTCTTCTTCTTTTTTTTGTTTTTGGGGCACAAAAGTAGTGATTTTTGATGTTTTTAGATGCAATCTTATATAAGTATTACCTTTGTATTTTATTAAAATATTCATATAATAACATTTAAAATTCCTAAACTTGATTTTCTAATAAAAAAGAAAAAAAAAATAGGAAAAGAGAAATTACAATAATTTGGTCAGTTTTTGTCCAATAAAAGACTCAGAGAGTGCAAATACACACACCGTCGATGCCCAGCCCATTAACAGACGAAAAACTCACTGGCACAGCCAGCTCATATTTTTACATGTAGCTCTCGTCTATAATTTTTTATTTTTTGTTTTTTGACCTCCTAAAACTAGATTGGACAACTATTAAGACTTAATTGATATATGATCGTGTCGCGCAATCCAAAATGTTACTTCCAAAAGTCGAAAGAGGTATATCTATATTTTAGTGGGAAAATTGCCCACAATTTTTGTGGACTTGATGTTTTGAACCTTATCCTTTATAATAGATAAGATGGTGTCGGTGTCACTACAACAACACGTTTTCTACAGTTCTCTTTAATAATTCTATACTCTAAGAATGACTACAATATTTTCAATACCCCCATTTGCATAATTTTAAATATTGTAATTCAAATATATGCATAATGTTTAGAAATTTTAATTAAGATATATTTGTTTTCAATTTTAATAACATGTTTGTATATCCTCCAGATAATAATACAATTTCTAATATCAAAGCAAACAAGTATATCACTGATAGGTCAATTCGTTAGTATATATTTTCTTTAAATTCGTGATAAAGATTTAAGTCTCATTATATACATTTACTAATATATATGAGAAGTTTTATCTTTTTATTGTTGGAGTATAAATCTCCCTTTGTTATAAAAGTAAATTTCTGAATTGCAAAATAAAATGTTTAATTTTGTTTTGGCAATCTTCTAATTATTCGTTTCAATAGATTTTTAATTCTCTTGTAAATATATCAAAAGAAAAAAGATCAATGTAGACTAAAAATAAAATCAATATATACAAAATATGTGTAGGACAATTCTTTGAACCCTTTGAAATTGAATCAATATTGAAATATAATAAGAGTATGGTTTAGAGTTGGGTAAAAATGTATACCAAGGACTTCAATTAACTAATTGTGAAACTATAATATCATTTCCCAATTTTGGTCAATTTATTATTATTATTATTATTGAAATACAACTGGTCTAGTAATGACTCTAATTCATGACATTATTATGCTAAATGAAAGTTGTTTACATTAGATGGTGGCCAAACTTATTGAAAGATTATATATATATATATGACTTTTATAGTCAAATATATCTGATATTAAAAAGTAACGATCAACCAATCAAATTCATCTATTACATGTTCTCTATTAAAATAAATTATCTTTCATATTTAATTTAAATGCAATAGATGAATTTGATTGATTAGTCCTTATTTTTTAAAATCAGATATAAAAATATTATATTTATATATATAGTGTTTTTAAAATGAAGACTCTTTTATTTTAAAAAGTAATGACCAATCAATCAAATTCATTAATTGTATTTTCTCTCTCATAAAACAAATTCATTCTCTTATTTAATTCAAATGTAATAGATAAATTTTGATTGGTTGGTCCTTACATTTTAAAGTAAGTGAGTTATCATTTTAAAAGCATTGTGTGTGTATGTGTGTATATATATATATATATAATGTTTTTATAATTCGGTACATCCGATTTTAAAAAGTAAGGACCAATCAATCGAATTCATTTATTTCCAATCAATCAAATTCATTTATTACATTTAAATTAAATATGATAGAGAATTTATTTTAGAAGAGATAATGTATTTGATGAATTTAATTGATTTGTCTTTATATTTTAAAATCATGTATATATAATTAGAAAAACAATATATATATAGAGAGAGAATAGGATCAGGGAACATAAATTTTGACAAAAGTTTTGACACAAAATTTCAACTATTGGATTAAAAAACAATACATCGTATAGATTAGTTGTTAATTTTGGATTGTACACTTCACTTAGTTTATTTCTACCTTTTGTTTAAATAAAAAATTATCAATTCAATTTTCATCTAATCTTTTCTCTTCATTCAGTTAACAAAATTATGTAAATAATATATGAATTTAAAGCCCTTAACATGAACTTTTAAATAAGATTCATGTTGCATATGTTTAAACAAACATGTTGATCAAAATAGTCCAAAATTAAAATCAACTAAAAAATAAATAAATAAAGTAAATAGATAATATGAAATAATATAAATGAAAAGAGAAATTGTTGCACATGTAAGGATATGGTATAACATACCTCTCCAACAACTCTTCTCTTCTAAAAAAAATTAAATCTGCAACATTCATTGCTGTCAAAATTTGTCTCTTAATCCTTCTCATATATATATATATAGTGGTTCAACAATCAACGTTCTTCACTTTAAAAAAAGTAAAGATAAAAAGATCTCAATAATTCATTTGATCTGATGAAAAAAAAAGATAAAAAAAAAATAAATCATTATAATTTGATTATTATAATCTACGATGATTATTATAATCTTTCATGAGTTTATTTTTAGTAATAATCAAATGATAATCAGTTATTTATATTTTTATCTTCTTTTTCTCTCTCCATTATATCTAATGGATAGTTGAGATTTTTTTTGTCATAAACTTTTTAAAGTTGGGACTTAGAAAACATTGGCCGTAAAACTACTGTATATATATAAATATATATATGTGTGTATATATACATATATTAACTTAGTTGAAAAGAATATTATTGTACCAGATTTGATTTCATCATTATTGTCCTCTTCAATCATTTTGTGCATTTGTTTGTACTGAGTGGACCTACTTTGTGAAGTAGTGGTCCATAAAGTGCAATCTTTACGTGGACTTGGATTAGATATTTGTATTATGATGACCACTACCTCCAATTTTGTACGGTTCAAATAAAATCTCCATAAATATCTTCCTAAGCTTATCAAAGTGAATTTATGATTAGTATTTTTTTTTTTTTAAATTAATATTACATTTCATATGAGATTAGAACAAGTAATATTTCCAAATCACAACCTCACCTGTTGATATGACAGATATACTGCTACGCTAATATCGTCATATTAGATACTAACACTATAATGATTTTTCGTTTGCTCGTTTTAAAATATTTGGATTAATTATATAGAATAAATTTTATTAGGTTTTAACGTTCTATAATAAGATCATCAACTGCTGTATAAACATTTAAACAAAAAAAAAAAAAAAAAAAAATCTAAATTCGAGGATTCATAATCAATATGTCAATTCGCAAATATTTATCATTTATTTACGCAAATACTTGTGATTATGTAAACTCCAATTATATAGACTTTTTCTTTTTTCAGTTTTTATCATCTTAACTTTTTAAATGACAAATAATCTTTGCATGACTATATTAGATGGCATCTTTATTATTAATTTTTTTTTTTTAAAAAAAAAAAGGAAATGGAACATCAATTATCAGGACTTGAAACCAGCCAAAATATATTAGCTTGACAGCTTGAAGAAATATTACTTGGACATTTGTTACAAATAATAACCATATTTAGTTTTCTTCTTTTTCTTTTTTAACGTTGGACTCAGTTATGAAGAAAGGTGCATTCTATCTATCTACCCCACTTTAGTCATGACTTATTTGTTCAAGAAAATAATATATTACTTTAATAAGACAAATGACAAATTTAAGTTGAATCTAGTGCTCAGCGTCGGTATTTAACAGTACCAAATCCCTTATCGTGTCTCACATCACTCACCCATTTTACATTCAAATTCCATCGGTTATCTCACTTTTAGCGGAATCTAAAAATTGTATTTTAATTGAGTAATCGTGGGATGCCTTAGTGGAGGCAACTACACTGGGCAGGCTTCTTTTAAGTGTGCCCAGGTTGGAAGCTACTCACCCCCACCATTTTAGTATAATGGTAATTTTTCACTAAAATAGTGGGTAATTCTCTTATGTCCGAGGAACAGATTCTCGGATTGCACGTATAATCAAGATATCTATAGATAGATCCTGATAAATATATTATTTGGTGTTGAGAGTTATTATATATATATGTATATCTTAGTCATATATAATAAAAAAAAATGTTGCATATTCACTTTATACAATGAGAATTGCATTTAACGATGTAGTTGTTGATATTATTAAATTCGATGCTGACACTTAATTCTGATCAACCCGATTTTTGAAACCAAATACTTGCGAGACAACAACTAACAGACAAAACAATAATGATTAGAATCAAAACAAACATGACACAATGATTTTTACGTGGTTTGGTAAAGTAAAGGTCTACGTCCACGACTATCATCCTTATTTTCACAGAGTAATAGTATATATTTCTTACTTAGTTGTTCTTTTACAATGAATTTCGTCCCCTATTTATAGAGGAGACATTACAATTTAAATAAGTTTAATAATATTACAGATAAGGCAAAAAATAATATGCATTAATTGAGATAATATCTCCCAAGATTATCTCCACCGTATCTGCAGCAATCGCTAAAAATGTCGTGATTGAATATGCATGAAAATAAATAATTTGATTTATTTCCTGAATTAAACTGATTCGACATTCTAGAAAGTCAACTGATCAAACTTAGTGAACATTTTAAGTGAACGGACTACTCAAGTAATCAAATATTGCACTCAACGAGCAGATAGTCTAAGCGATTTGCCCCTATATCTAGAGATCAGATGAGAAGACTTCTTGATCACTCCAACGACCTTTTAGAATACTATACCTAGCAATTCTTGACTACGACCAGATTATCATAGCGAGCACAATTCGTGACTAGACCATCACGCGATCAAACATGTATTCAAATGATACAATCAACCGTTTAGTTATTAAAATGATCAACCATTCGATCAGATGTGTTGGGATTTACAGGCTAAGAAACGACTATATATTCTCTCTTTTGACCTTTGACTAACTGACCAGTCTCTTGGGTTTTTTCTCATAAAATAACATGCTGGACTCTTTCTTGGACCTTTTTTAGCCCATATTTTCAATCGTCAAAATGCTCATAACATTAGCCCCCATACTTTTAATACATTCCTTGTGCTGGAAGCAATGAGCTCATCCTCAAAGCAATTTTGGCGGGATCCGCTACATTGCTCTTTCAAATATCAACTTAGCCCGCGACACACGGTACTTCCCTAGATGTCGGTTCATTGCACATCTCATGTCATGCGCTATTAATGTGCAATTTCACAATTTTTAGAACATTAAAAATTTTCAATATTTTATAATATTTATTGTGTTATATATACTTTTTTAATGGTAGATAGTTGGATCTTTTCTAACTTATTGTTTTAAAATAATTAAATTTATTTCTTCCCATCCATTAATAAACACCTTAATTTGTTTTATCAAAGAATAAAGACCATGTTAATTCCATTTATAATAATAATTATGTATCATTCTAAAGATTATATACGAATTGAAATTGGGAGAAGATCCAAAGGCTTTTGTATGAATATCAATTATTGGTAAAATTGGGGTCTCTATCAACGAACAGGCACAAGAAGATAAAAAGCTTCCAACTTTCGAAGACAAAAGCTTTGCCAAAAAGGCATCAGAAGACAAACACAAGATGACAAGAGAGTAACAGTTACTAGTCACAAGATCAGTACTGGTTTGGTTTACGCATGAATGCCACTTGCATTAAAAAAACAAACTGGATAATACAGCAACTCATCTCACCCAACCCAAAGAAAGGTCCTTCATGATTTTCTACCTCATTCCAGACCCTGTAAATCCTATCCTCTTCACAGCGGTCCTTGTCCTCGGATATTTATTTCTGTCATCGAAAGTTTTTAAAAACGACCACATCCGAGTGTATGTTAAAATTGAAACACCTTCCGTAAAACATTTTTACGGTTGATGGAGCGTAATAGAGTAATAAAATAATATATATATTTTTTTACTTTTTTATTTTTTCATTCATTTTATTCGTTTATTACACAATATTAGTCATAAGATAATCTCATTAATTTTTTTTGTTAAAATGATAATTATGTTCAATGTTTCTAACTTTTTAGGTAATAATATATTTGGCTCTAAGAGAACCAAATTCATTACCTGATTTGGTAGGTGATTTTTTTTTCCCCTAATAATTATAAGGTAAATAGGAATGATATTTAGTTCAGAGGTTTGCCGTTAATAATCGATATTGATATGATCAATCTATTTTATTAACGATGAAAGAAAACTTTCAACACATTGATAATTGACTTTGATGCGACTCAAGTTCCGATCACAATGCCTGTTTTGACATCGATAATTATTGTTCTATTTCTTTTTATTACATTTTTTAAAGTAAACTATCTTTTCTTAAATATATGAATTCTTTACTTGCATTTTAAACCGTCTTTAGATCCAACAGTTTTAAATAATCTCAACTTAATTTCAAAATAAAATAAATAATCAAATAACAAATGATATATTATGAATTAGATTTAAAGTTTAAATATAAAATAGGATGTTTAGATTTGTGAAAAGTGGGGAAATTTTCCGTTATAATAATATAAGGAAACTTGAAGAGTCATTAGTTTTTTTTTTTTTTTTTTGGTGCTTTCATTGAAAACTTATGAACAGAAATGTATCAGAAGGATTCAACAATTTTACTGATTGAGTAATTTATCCAATAATTATAATAATTGAATTAGTTTCATTAACCATTCTTACAACTAATCCAAAAGATGTGATTCATTACTCAACTAGTAAGATTGAAATTATTAATGATCATTAATATATTTTAATTGATGAATAAAATCATTAATGTATCTTTAAAGGGAATGGGCGAATCATCAATATTCTTAAAATTATGCGTTCTACTTTTTTAATTATATAAAAGCTTCATATAATTATATGTGACATTTATGGTATATATTTTATGATTTTAAATGATGAATACCCATACAACAATTATATTAAAACTATTCTTTTATTAGATAACATTTTTATTATATGATGACAATACTTTAAGCTGAAGTTATGGCAGGTTTACAACATACCAAATTTTATCCATCATATTTTATATTTAAAATATTTATATGACATCATGTGATCTTAATAACTAACCAAATTCAATCCAATACCATATGATATGAGACGAGAGCGCGACTCAGATGATCTGTTCTCCACACTTATATAAACACTATCGGTCCTGCCTCTCTCATCACAATTGCAGTACTCAGTACTCACAAACTGCAACCCTACAACACATAGTCGTTTTGGTTTAAACCAGCAAGAGATTTTGTCAACATGGCAGCCATGGCGTCCACAGCTTTCACATCCTCTCTCTCCTCCACAAAGCTCTTCAACTCCTCCTCTTTCCATGGCACTCCCATGTCACCACCTCCTCTTCGTCTCCAACCTGCCAAATCTTCTCCCTCCAACAGTCACAGCATCTCCATCTCCGCCTCTTCCTCTCCACCCTACGATTTGAATAATTTCAAGTTTGACCCCATCAAGGAATCCATCGTGTCCCGCGAAATGACACGCAGGTAAACCGAGAAGGGTCCTCTTAATATGTGCATCTTTATAATATCAATTATCAGTACATAAGTTTTATCTTTTTTATTTTTTTTTAATTTATTGATAAATAAATAAAAGTTGTAGATGGATTCCGATCATGTTTTTTTTTTTTTTTGCTTTTTGAACCTGAATAGTTCAAAATTGTAAGTGATGGAATTGGGTGGTGCAGGTACATGATGGACATGATAACACATGCAGATACAGATGTGGTGGTGGTTGGTGCTGGGTCAGCTGGTCTCTCATGTGCTTATGAGCTCAGCAAGAACCCAAACGTGCAGGTTGCTATTGTTGAGCAATCAGTCAGTCCTGGTGGTGGAGCCTGGCTCGGTGGACAGCTCTTCTCTGCTATGGTAACATATTGATTGTGTTTTTACTTTTTTTAAATAACTAATATTATGGTTTGAATGCTCAAAAAGACTAGTTTATTATGTGCACTAATGCTTATTATACTGGTAAGTCAAGATCTTGCTAGCCAGTTTATAAGGAACTCATGCTACTGATTATTATTATTTTATTTTTAAAACATATTATTAGATTACTTATCAATTGATCTTGAATTTTATTTTTCATTGGCAAAGCATTTTTTCCCCTTCTAATCGACACTGTATTAAATTTGAATTATTGAAGTCTATTATTAGATTACTTATCAATTGATCTTGAATTTTATTTTTCATTGGCAAATCTTTTTTTTCCCCTTCTAATTGACACTATATTAAATTTGAATTAGATACTCTGTTAGGGTTTGGTAACCAAATGAATAGAAAAGATTTGAAGAATTGATATTAGAGTTTGAATTCAAATTCTTCCTGTTATTGTTTCATTAGAATGGAAAAATTATAAATCGGGGCTCTTTTCAATTTTTTTTTTTTGTTCAAAGGGGCTATTTACAATTAATTACAACTGAAATACTGAATCCAAACAATTTAACAATTGCTGATGATTCTTATCTAAGCAAATCTAAAACTGAATTGAAATGATAAACTCAATCAAAACAGCACATTTATTCATATCTAATCTAGAATAAAGAGTGCTGACATCTTTTGCAAATTTGAGTTCTTGTTGAATTTTTATACATCTTGTAACCTTTCAATTCTTAAGTGTTCGATTCATTTATTCGGTTTTCATTCTCTTTTTGTTAAAATCAGATCAATTACATCTTTGAATTATAACTTGTTCGATAGTTGGAATTAAAGAATTCTACGTTAAATAAACAAAAGGAGAAAAATTTTGATCTCTTCAAATTAATTGTTTGTATCTCAAAACAGGTGGTGCGCAAACCAGCACACCTTTTCTTGAACGAGCTAGGTGTTGACTACGACGAGCAAGACGACTATGTAGTCATCAAGCACGCAGCCCTTTTCACCTCCACTATCATGAGCAAGCTGTTGGCCCGCCCCAATGTGAAACTCTTTAACGCCGTGGCAGCTGAGGACTTGATCGTGAAAGATGGCCGAGTAGGCGGTGTAGTGACCAACTGGGCACTTGTGTCTATGAACCATGACACACAATCTTGCATGGACCCTAATGTGATGGAGGCCAAGGTGGTGGTGAGCTCCTGTGGCCATGATGGACCATTTGGAGCCACCGGAGTTAAGAGATTGAAGAGCATTGGAATGATTGACAATGTGCCTGGCATGAAGGCTCTTGACATGAACACAGCCGAAGATGCTATAGTGAGATTGACTAGGGAGATTGTGCCTGGTATGGTTGTTACTGGCATGGAAGTTGCTGAGATTGATGGTGCTCCAAGAATGGTAATTAAATAAATTGATTTTCGTGTTTTCTGTATGTCTAGATATGAAAGACAAAAATATGAATCAGGTAAGAAAAAAGAGTGAACCAATTGGTGTGTCTCGTGCAGGGACCAACATTTGGAGCCATGATGATATCAGGACAGAAGGCAGCCCACTTGACCCTGAGGTCGTTGGGCCTGCCCAATGCCCTGGATGGAACATATGTGGGGGACATTCACCCAGAGCTCATCTTAGCTGCTGCTGATTCTGCTGAGATTGCTGATGCTTAAATCTGTAGTAAGCTGTCAGCTGCAAACAACCAACTGGAAAAAGTAGTAGTGGCTGTTTAGATGAGAGGTGGTAGTCCAGATGGAGGATATGGTGTTGACATGAGTAAATCATGTGACAATATTGTGGTTAGTTTGGTTAATAATCTATGTGGGCGTGTTCATGAGTCTTTGTGGTTACTATCTTCTTTTTCCTGTAAGACCTTGTTTGAACTTTGTGGTAAGTTAAATTTGTATCTTTTAATCATCCTTTATGTTTTGATTATGAGGAAATAAAAGATCAATATGCCAACCTAGCCAGCCATTCTCGCTTATAACTGAAAAGGGACTGGTTATTATTATTTTTAAGAAAAGGGGATTTGTGTTTTAATGTTGTTATATTGTTCAAAATTTTGTTCCCTAAGTGTCAGTATAGGAATTTTATTTTATTTTAATTTGGATTCGTTTTTGGGCATAAAAAGCCATGTCAGTTGAATTGGGTTTCCACCTAGGCTTCGATGAGTTTCGATGTGTGGAAACCTATCAGGTCATCAACTTGGGTTTCCACCTAGGTTTCAATGTGTGGAAACCTAAGCTAGGGTTTTCGCATCGAAACTCAGGTTGTCCATCGTATGGGTCAACAGTGACGAGCTTGGGGGAGGAGGTTAAGGTGGGGTTCAACGTTTCCAAGGGCAGTGGCTTTGGTGGTGGTGGTGCTGGTGGCTATGGGGGCGTTGGCTATGATGGTCTGGTTCAAAATGGGAGTTTGTTCTTGTCCAATTGAAGAAGTGAAGGGAGAATTGTGGGTTCTGTGAGGGGCGGACACGCCGGGGCATGTGGCCTTTCTAAAATTTTATAAAAATTTATTATGTTAAGTGTACTCACAAAATGTGAAAACGAATTGATGGTTGATTGGTTGAATTACGGTGATGTTACTTTTTCAATAATATAAGGAAACTTGAAGAATTATTAAAGCATTATTTTTTTATTATTTTTCATTTTGAAATTAAGGAGCCGTTTGTTTTTTTATCTGAAGACTGAACAGTACTGTCGAAGACTGAAAGCTGAATAGTGACTGAAATCTGAAATTTGATTGATATGTTTGTTTTTTCTTTTCTTACCTCTGAATGTATAATAATCTTGTTTGTTTTTTAAAGTTAAAATTATCTGATTACTAATAATTTGACATTTATATCCTTTTACTATTAGTTGTTGTGTAATTTTATTTAGGGAAAATAGCAAAAATGCCCTAACACGCATTCAGAATTACATAAATACCATTAACAGAAATAATATTGCAAAATTGCCCCAAAAGGACAAAAATACCTTTGAGAAACTTACCCCTCCCCATTAATTCTGTCACCAGCCCGATTCCACACCCCAGCAGCCCGATCCCACTCACCACCAGCCCGAACGTCGGCGTCAGATCAATGTCGGCAGGGCGACGACGGTATAAGCCCCTCCATCGGCGACGACAAGGCCAGCTTGAAATAATCTAAACCAGAAATCGAGAGATTCGAGAAATTACTTCTTCGGGTCAGGGGTGACTTGAAATCGGGTCAGCCTCTGACCCGAAGAGGAAAAATTTGCTCTTCGGGTTAGAGGCTGACCCGATTTCGGGTCAACCTCTGACCCGAAGAGAAAAAAATTTCCTCTTCGGGTCAGAGGGTGACCCGAAGAGGAAAAAATTTCAAATTCATTTGATATGTTTGGAAGAAAAAGATGGATGAAATAGGGTCAATATATCTGAGATTATTTCATTTTCATTTTCAAATTCATTTGATATGTTTGGGGGAAAAAGATGGATGAAATGGGGCCTGTATATGCGGAACTGCCTGAGGAATTTTTTTCCTCTTCGGGTCAGCGGCTGACCCGAAATCGGGTCAGCAGCTGACCCGAAGAGAAACTTTTTCCTCTTCGGGTTAGAGGGTGACCCGAATTCGGGTCAGCCTCTGACCCGAAGAGGAAAAAATTTCAAATTCATTTGATATGTTTGGAAGAAAAAGATGGATGAAATGGGGTCAATATATCTGAGATTATTTCATTTTCATTTTCAAATTCATTTGATATGTTTGGGGGAAAAAGATGAATGAAATGGGGCCTGTATATGTGGGACTACCTGAGGAATTTTTTTCCTCTTCGGGTCAGAGGCTGACCCGAAGAGAAACTTTTTCCTCTTCAGGTCAGCCTTTGACCCGATTTCGGGTCAGCTGCTGACCCGAAGAGGAAAAAGTTCCTCTTCGGGTCAGTCACTGAAACTCCATAAAACAAAAGCAAGAACAATCAACCTCATCAATAAAATATAATGAAAAAACTCAATTTTATGCTGTCTTTCGGGCTGGTGGCTTTCGAATTGGGTTAAGTGCTTCCGGGTTGGGATGATACGGCTTGGGGTGCTTGCCGTCGCCGCCGGAGGGCCTTATACCGCCGTCGCCGCTGCCGACCTTGATCTGACGCCGTTCGGGCTGTTGAGGAGTGGGATCGGGCTGGTGAGGTTTGGGATCGGGCTGGTGGCAGAGTTAATGGGAGGGGTAATTTACTCAAGGGTATTTTGGTCTTATTGGGGCAATTTTGCTAAATTATTTCTGGTAATGGCATTTGTGTAATTTTAAATGCATTTTAGGGTAATTTTGCTATTTTTCCTTTTATTTAATATGATACAAACAATTGTAATAAATTATTTAACAAATATTAAAACACTTATATATATAATATTTTTATTCATAATTAAAATAAGATTAATTATTATAGTAGAATCAATTAAGTTTATTTGTTCAAATAAAAATAAACAAAATAATCTTAAATTGAATTACTATTATAACAAAAGTTGAAATTATAACTTATATATATAATATTTTTATTCATAATTAAAATAAGATTAATTAAAATAGTAGAGTCAATTAAATTTATATATTAAAATAAAAATAAATAAAATGGTTTTAAATTAAATTACTATTACAATAAAAATTGAAATTGTAAAGTAATATATATTTTCTGATATAATTAAATTAAAATAATCAAATACTTAAACAAATTAATTTGTAACTTGGTCTTTGAGTTGTTACATAAACATTTTATCAATAAAAATTCTTACTAGAATTTAATTAGAGAAATATGGTAATCCAGTTATAAAAAAAAAAAAAAAAATTGATGTTAAGATGTTTAGGGTTTTTATTTTTCAATGTTGTTTATTAAATTATTAAAAGAAATTTTTATAATATAAAACGAAAATAAACTTGAAAACATATTATTTTAGAAAGGATAAACTTGGAATAATATATTTATAAATCATTAAGTGATTTTGTATTAAGTGATAAGTAAAAAAATATTACTTTTTTTTTTTTCAGTGGTTTTTGGGTGGTTTTAAGTGGTTTGACCACTTAAAAAAATAAACAAAAATATCTTAATTAGCCAAATTCAGCACCATTAAGTGTTAAGTGTAAAAAACAAACAACCCCTAACACTTTACAAATTAGACAATCGTTAAAATCTATGAAATGATTTTAATGAAATGGATTATTGATAGTATTATTTAAATTATTATTTTTATAATTGAAAAAAAAAATCCTAATAAGAAAAAATTTATAATTTATATTTTATATTTGAAAGAACAAGAGTAGAATATGAATCATTAACTTCTTAAAGTCAAGATAAGTATTCAATTATTCCTTATAATATATTCTAATAAAAGGTGATGTATTATTCGCTTTAAACTTCTGAACAGCAATGTATGATTTAAAAATAATAATAATTTTTATAGTTTCAAAATAATAATAATAATAATATTTTTGTAAAATCATTAACGTATTTTAAATTGAGAATGCTTGAATCGCCCGAAGAATTATCTGACAACATAAAAAAAGAGTTATGATGACTTTAATTATTGATCAATTTGAATTTTACTAGATTCTTTTTTTTTTTTTTTTAAATAAACTAATAGTTTACCATAAAAGTTATGTTTTAGGTGGAGTTATTGCAACCTATAAAAATGATGTAAATATCAATTTTTTTTAAAAAATATTTATATAATGAAGTTATCCTTAATATAAAATTACAAAGAAGGACAATCATATATTAGCAAAATAATTTGTTTATTTTTAAAATTGGACACAATTTTACATTTTAATTTTAAATTAAAAAAACAAATAAAAACACATAAATATTTCTAAAAGAAAATCTAAAAAGAACGAGTTTATGAATCCTACATATATCAAATAATTTTTTTAGAATTTCCTAAATTCAAAGCACTATTTTCAAATTTTATTTTTTTATTTATCGAAACTATAAAAATTGATTAAAATATAAATAAAATCTTATTCTTGATGAAAAATTTGATGGCTTTAACCTTGAAGTATGGCTTCTTATTCTTTTTGATAAAATGTAAAATTAAAGTTAGAGTTAAGAATTTATGTTTTAGAGAAATAAGGAAAAAAAAAAGATAAAAAGTTTTTTTTAAATGAATATAATTGATGTTATTTAAATGGAGTTAATATTGGCATATTTATTGGTGCTTATATTAATATGCAAATTTTTAAATTTAGTTAATGGATGTATTAACAATTTAGTGTGGAAATCATATTTGTGGGTGGTAATAGTTGGACCCTTATATTTTTATTCTCTTCTTTCATTAACTGAAAATTGTGAATCAATCTTCTTAACGTTATGCGATTTATTTTCTCAATTACATGACAGACTCATAATTATACAAAAGAGCTATGATATATATATCGTGATTTAAAATAATGAATATATATATATTTTCTATTAGATATCAATTTCATTAAACAATGCTATACTTTAAGCTGATGATGTGGCAGGTTTATAACACATTAAGATTTGTTTGTTACAAAGG
Organism: Dimocarpus longan; assembly: GCA_022984855.1. Taxonomy (NCBI): domain Eukaryota; kingdom Viridiplantae; phylum Streptophyta; class Magnoliopsida; order Sapindales; family Sapindaceae; genus Dimocarpus; species Dimocarpus longan. Next base: position 18,526,639 of record CM041014.1, read on the forward strand.
ACTCGATAATTTCCAATACAATCCGCTATTTGTTGGTTGTGTAGGATTGAACCACTTTGGTGGGAGAAATTTTACCCACCATTTTTTTTTCTTTCCTAGTTTACATTAATTAAATAAAATATTAAATTTATTTTAATATCATTTTTACATGATTATTAAAATATTTAAAAATAATATATTTCAACAATACTTGTAAAATAAATATAATTTTAAAACTTAATTTTTAATGGTTAAATTTACTTTTCAAACCAATATTAAAATATTTTTGATTTTATATTGCTAAAACAATATGATATATAATTATTTTATGTCAAATGTCATATTACACCAAACAATGGATAATATTATTTTTAATCCAATTTCATATGGCAACGAAGATATGACAATATTAATTTATTTAATATAATCAAAATAATTTGATCTATTCCCTTCCATCAAATAAGACCTATTTGATGCCCTCCTCCATCTGGTCTCCTAAAGCTGAACTCTGACACAACAGTTCTCACCTGGGTAGAGCTTCTGTTGGGCTAGGAGCTGCTGTTAGGGACCATTCTGGTTGGGCTATTTTAGCGGTTGCTAAGCATTGGCTTGGAGTTTTCTCTCTTGAGGTAGGCGAACTATTAACCCTATGAGAAGGGCTTAGGTTCAGTCAATGTAGCCTTTATTCTTAACTTCTATAGTTTCTATAAGGGAGCTTCTGCTTGTATTGTTGATGATATTAAGGCTTTATATAAGGAGTTGAGCATTTATCATTGTCAAGTCATCCCTCGTAATGGAAATCGTTTGGTTCATATGCTCGTTTCCTTGACCTTATCCTTTTTGGAGGATGTTTGTTAGCGTAATATTGATTCTAAGTGTATTTTCCTTTTGGGGGTTGGTTTTTAATGGTTTATTTGCATTTCAAAAAAACCAATAATAATAAGACCTAAATTCTGTCTTATGTTATATTTAAAATGTTTTATATTTATATAATATTACTATATATATCCAGTAAAATTCAATCTCCTACCAGCTAATATGAGATGAGAGGGGAGTCTCACGTGATCTTTTCTGTACACCTTACTCGTCAATCTCGCCACTCTCATCACAATTGCAATACTCACAATCTGCAACCCTACAACACATAGTCGTTGCTCTTTGCGTTTAAACAAGAGAGAGGTTTTGTTGCCATGGCAGCCATGGCGTCCACAGCATCCTCTCTCTCCTCCACAAAACTCTTCAACTCCTCCTTCCATGGCACTCCCATGTCGCCATCTTCTCTTCGTCACCAACCCACCAAATCTTCCCCCTCCAACAATCACAGCATCTCCATCTCTGCCTCTTCCTCTCCACCCTACGATTTGAATACTTTTAAGTTCAATCCCATCAAGGAATCCATCGTGTCCCGTGAAATGACACGCGGGTAAACCATGAAGGGTCCTCTTAATTTGTCCATCTTTATAATATCAATTATCAATACATAAGTTATATATATATATATATAAATTTGTTTTTTTTTTTTTTGTTTTTTTAAATTTGTTGATAATTCTATTTGTTGAAATAAATAAAAGTTGTAAATAGATTCCAATCATTTTTTTCCCCTGTTTGAACCTGAATATATGGTTCAAAATTGTAAGTGATGGAATTGGGTGGTGCAGGTACATGATGGACATGATAACACATGCAGATACAGACGTGGTGGTGGTTGGTGCTGGGTCAGCTGGTCTCTCATGTGCTTATGAGCTCAGCAAGAACCCAAACGTGCAGGTTGCTATTGTTGAGCAATCATTCAGTCCTGGTGGGGGAGCCTGGCTCGGTGGACAGCTCTTCTCTGCCATGGTAACATATTGATTGTGTTTTTACTTTTTTTAATTAGCTTATAACTTTTTTTTTTTTTAAATAATTAATATTATGATTTGAATGCTCAAAAAAGACTAGTTTATTATGCGCACTAATGCTTATTATACTAGTAACTCAAGATCTTGCTAGCCAATTTATAAGGATCTCATGCTACTGACTCTTATTATTTTATTTTTGAAATCTATTATCAGATTATTTATCAATTGATCTTGAATTTTATGTTTCATTCATAATGTTAACATAACATAACTTCAAGTCATAAATACTATACTAGTATTTTTCTATCGGTTTTAACTTTTAGGTTTGATAGATACTAATAGAATTTTTTTTTCTCCTTCTAATTGACCTTATATTACATTTGAATTAGATATTTTGATACGGTTTGTTAACCAAATGGATAGAAAAGATTTCAAGAATTGATATTAGAGTTTGAATTCAAATTCTTCCTGTTATTGTTTCGTTAGAATAGAACAATTATATTGAGGCTCTTTAAAATTACAACTGAAATAATGAATCCAAACAATTGAACAATTGCTGATGTTTCTCATCTAAGCAACTCTAAAACTGAATTGAAATGATAAACTCAACCAAAACAGCACATTTATTCATATCTAATTAATCTAGAATAAAGAGTGCTGACATCTTTTGCAAATTTGAGTCCTTGTTGAATTTTTATATATCTTTTATAACTTTTCAATTGCATGTTAAGTGTTCGATTAAGGTTTTCATTCCCCTTTTTGTTGTTGAAATCAGATCAGTTACATCTTTGAATTATAACTTATTTGATAGTTGTAATTAAATAATTCTACGTTAAACAAACAAAAGGAGAAAATTTTGATTTCTACAAATTAATTGTTTATATCTCAAAACAGGTGGTGCGCAAACCGGCACACCTTTTCTTGAACGAGCTAGGTGTTGACTACGATGAGCAAGACGACTATGTAGTCGTCAAGCACGCAGCCCTTTTCACCTCCACTATCATGAGCAAGCTGTTGGCCCGCCCCAATGTGAAACTCTTTAACGCCGTGGCAGCTGAGGACTTGATCGTGAAAGATGGCCGAGTAGGCGGTGTAGTGACCAACTGGGCACTTGTGTCTATGAACCATGACACACAATCTTGCATGGACCCCAATGTGATGGAGGCCAAGGTGGTGGTAAGCTCCTGTGGCCATGATGGACCATTTGGAGCCACCGGAGTTAAGAGATTGAAGAGCATTGGAATGATTGACAGTGTGCCTGGCATGAAGGCTCTTGACATGAACACAGCAGAAGATGCTATAGTGAGATTGACTAGGGAGATTGTGCCTGGTATGGTTGTTACTGGCATGGAAGTTGCTGAAATTGATGGTGCTCCAAGAATGGTAAGTTAAATAAATTGATTTTCGTGTTTTCTGTACATGTAATTAATGAAAGACAACAATCTGTATCAGGACGGTAGGAAAAAAGAGTGAGAACTAATCGGTGTGTCTTGTGCAGGGACCAACATCTGGAGCCATGATGATATCAGGACAGAAGGCAGCCCACTTGGCCTTGAAGTCATTAGGCCTGCCCAATGCAGTGGATGGAACATATGTGGGGCACCACATTGAGCTCACCTTAGCTGCTGCTGCTTCTCCCGAGATGGAACATTGGTGGAGAACATTCGTCCCGAGCTCATCTTAGTTGCTGCTGATTCTGCTGAGATTGCTGATGCTGAAGTCTGTAGTAAGCTGTCAGCTTTAAATATTCAACCGGAAAAAAGTAGTAGCTGTTTAGATGAGAGGTGGTTGTCCAAATGGAGGATATGGTATTGACATGAGTAAATCATGTGATCATGTTGTGGCTAGTTTTGTTAATAAACTATGTGGGTGTGTTCATGAGTTTTTGTGGTTACTATTTTCATATTCCTGTAAAACCTTGTTTGAACTTGGGGCTTTTAATTTTCCTTTATGTTTAATTATAAGGAGATAATCAATCTTCCAACCTAGGCAGCCATCCTTGTTGATCATTGAAAAGGGAATTAAAAAATAATAATTTACACAAAATAAAAGGGGATTTGCTTTTTAATATTGTTATATTGTTCAAAAACTTGTTTTGAATGTGTGAATATCGTTACAAATGTTGATATGTATAAATTTGTTACATCATTCGAAGAAATGTTAAGGGTAATATTATTCCATTATGTTTTTTTGCTTAATATAAGCAAAGTAAAAGAAAACTGATATTATTGTTTTTGTGTTTGGGCCAGGGAAGGCGTAGTGTTTTCCGAATTAGAATACACGTGTTGAAGTGTAGCCAATGCACTCATTAAAACAGCCAACTAAAATCGTATTCAATTCGAATCTAAGAAACTAAATAGATCTATACATAAACCAATATGCAAAACCTAGTTAAAACCAAAATTGGAACCCTGATTTTACTTGTTTTTGGGCAGGCGTGAGACATCTAATTATTACATATATATATATATATATATATATATGAATATGAACAAAGACTTCAAGATCTTCTCCTAATTCTGTTTTTCACTGTGACTTTTTACAATAAAAGTTGGAGTTTGAGTGATGCATAAAAAAGAAGAAATGTAATAATTTTAGTCATCTATTATTATTTATGTTAAAATTAACATGACATTGCGGAAAGTTTAGTAAAAGAAAAATTAAGTAAGAGGGAGTCCTAGCGCCAGGATGTGATCCACGTTAGACCAACATTTGGCGCTATGGAGCTGCCTTAGCAAAAGACTGTCATTGGGCCTACTCGATTCAGTAAATGGAACACATGTGGGGTAAAAATTGGCATTGAAGTCATTGGGCCTAATCAATAAAGTAAATGGAACATATATGAGGGAAAAATTCAGTACACATTTTAATTTTGGTTTGTGCATGTACACTGTGAACATAACCAAGTACATTAGTCATCATAAATGTAGTTTGGTAGTAGAGTGTTAGTTCACTTTGACATTATCATAGGAAAAAGTCGGTGACCCATAGGGTGATATTTTAAAAAAAGTAAAAAAATCAATATCTTTTGGTTGGCTGCCCCCGCATTGGACCTTGAGTCTCTGACGTGAGACAAAACATGCACAAATTACTGAGGAAAATCATCTTGAATCTCTTCTATTAAGGAGTTTATTGCAAAAAAAATAATAATTTATCCAATATAATTAGATTAGAGATGTATTTATTTGGATGTGTGTCTGGATATAAAATTGAGACTTAGGTATATTAATTAAATTCAATAAACAATAAAGATTTTATAGTCTTTTTTTGGAAATTATAAGAATAGTCATTTTAAAAGAGGGATTTTTGTTTTTACCCATTATTTTTGTTTTAAAAAATTATTTTTTACCCCTCAAACAAATTAATTGCAATCTACATCCAAACTATCGAAATTATCCCAGCATACCTTGTTCTCTTCTTTCATTGCTTATAGTATGAGATCTTTGGTTTACTTTGTTGATTGTTTGAGTTATGTTAAGAATTTTTTTTTTTTTTTATTTTTGATGAATTTTAAAGCTTTTTTGTGCTTTGAATGTTGGATATTAATGTTTAAGATTAGATTTGACTTGAAAATTGAGATTTTTGATGATTGGGTAGAATTGGGCTTTAAGTTAATTTAAAAATTGGTAAGTGCACCGAAAAACTAATCTCAATTTTTAAATGGATTTAAAAATCGGTACCGGATTTTAAGTTCACTTAAAAACGATGTGTTTTTTTTTTTTTAATTGAGGGTATTTTGATAAATTTGGGTATAAAATAAAAATAGTTTATTTAAGGGGTTAAAAATAAATTCTTATAGAAAAGTGGATAAAAACAAAAATTTTATTTTAATTTGATCAAAAATTGCAAAGTTTCTTTCTATTTTTATTTTTCAACAACTTTTGCAAATAGGAGCAAATTAATTTTCCGCTTCGATTAAAAAATATTTGCTTTTGGCACATTTAGCGACACAGAAACTTTTAATAAATTTGGGTATGTGGGAATGGGTCAAGGTTTTAAATGTTTATAATATATTTGAAAGCAGGATTGTCTTTTCCTAAACATGAAAACTATATTACAGGAGCGTCCGATATTGTCACCCAAATTTTCTTTGAATTTTTCAGAATATGAAACACTAGGGTGATTGACATGGTGTAAATTATTAGCCTGAATTTAAAGAATCTTCTCTTAATGGTAAGTGAGTTTAGTCGTCACCCATTGGATATGCATTGACGGATTCAAAAAATTTGTTAGAAAGATATACGAACAAAATAATAAAAAATCAAAAATTAAGATCATATTAAGTATATAATATTTTTATGTAAAATAAAGTTTGATAATATAGTATAGTTGTTTCAACCAAAAAAAAAAAAGATGACATAATATAGTTATTTCAAAAGAAATGGATAACATAATATAATTCAAATAAAATAAAAACATATATCATACTTAATGAAAGTAAGCAGTCTTACATTTTAAAAAATTAATGAAATTATTAAAATAAATAAAATTTTAAAAAATTACATAAACTATAAAGTTATAATAAATTAAAACTATAAAGTTAAAAATATATATACATTAAAAAAATTGAATCATTACAATATATGAACAATTTTAATGTAATAACTTAAATCTTAAAGTTAAAGATATTAGGATTTATTAATGATGTGTATGTTAAATTTAAATTATTAAAAATAAATAAATTAGAAAAAGTAATAAATTTTATTTGGCTAACCTAATATTATAAATGGTAAGATGTGAAGTGAAGACGAAAAGATATTATGTGAAGAAAAAAAAATAGATATAAGAAAGTAATAAAAAATTATATAAATGGAAATAATAAACAATTATGGGGAAAAAAAAGGTGGACACCTTACGATAAAACAAAACAGGCAGAACATCAATGAAAATTAATAAAAGATTGTTTTGTCATTTAAAAAAAAAGAAAAAGAAAATGGAGAAACAGCTTTTGTGGGGTTCGATCCATGTTGGCATAAAAAGAAGCGAAGAACTAAAGCCACCAGTTCGAGCAATGGTTAGAGATGCTGTTCACTTTGTAACTATATAATATTTATTTAAATATTTAATAACTTATATTATGAACTTAATTATTTTTTTATAAAATTTCGGCCGGGAGGGGTGGAAGAGCAGAGGGGTGGGGGAGGGGTGCGGGGGCACGGCACTGACCCTAAGCTGGGTCCATCTGGTAGATATGAGTCATCTTTAAAAATTCATGCTGATAAATTAGGTCCGTCCTGTGGATATGAGTCATCTTTAAAAATGCATGCTGATAAATGCATAATTTAAATACTTATTTATTACCTATTGTGACAACAAAATATATTGATCCTTTTCTTATGTATATAACAAGATGTGAGGCAGGGGACTAAATTGTGGATCCACCACTACTTTTGACATAAAACAATACTTAAGAAAAACAATAATCGAACCATTGGATTAAAAGAATATGATAAAGGAAATTGGCGTATCATTGATTCCAACTTTACGGCACCCATATCAAATTATTAAGGATATGGCCAAGCAAGTTGGCACGTACTTTGGTTCCAACTTCACAGAAACTGACATCAAATAATTCTGATAATATCATCAAACGAGTGGCAGACAACTTTGATCAGCCTTTTTCTAACTTTTTGTAAAACTACTTCATTTTTATTATTGTGTATTATTCTTCTACTAATAATGCCTTCTACTTTAACTTATCAATTTTCATCTAAATATTATAATTTTGACTATCTTACTGGTTGGATAATTTTATCTATGAATTACAATCATTAGATTGGCTTCAACAATCATCTTAACAACCAATTCAATTGATATAATTGATGGTTGGTAAAAATCCAAAAATTAATCGGACCAAACAAGATTTTAACTTTAGAACTTGACTCGAAAAATAACTCATGTGCCGGAAGTAGAAGTAGTATCTCACACAAAAGTGAAGAGATGAACCACACAAAATGAAAAGGAAATTCACAGAATTAAAGTGGAAGACTGCTTATTTGGGGTGTAAAACCTACGCTCTACTGCACAGGGGCCAGCTCTTTCACCAATGAAGCTGAGCTACGTAACAAGTAAAGTTTTTGAGCTTAGTGGTTATATAGAATGAATTATCGACAGCTTTTGAAACCATTAAATCACTTTATTTAGAGTAACATGGATCCAGAATCTGCAAAAAGAAAAAATATGGATCCAGAATTGCTCAAGGCAATAAGACGGGGAAACAAAGATCGAATCAAGAGACTAGCGGATGAGAATTATCTTCTCAAAGAAATCAGGAGTCCAGAAGGCAACACAATCCTTCATATAGCGGCACGATTGGGAAAATGGAGCGTTGTGTTGGAGATATTCAAACTATATCCTTCCCTTGTCGATGAGAGAAATAGCAAGGGTGAGACTCCAGTGCACACTGCTGCTGCAGCTGGTGACAATTATGTCTTTGACATCCTCATTCAACCCAGAAGCAAGAATTTAAAAAACAACCAACACTGGACCGAGGAAGATGGCATAATCAGTACCAAGGAAGTTCTGATGATGAAAGACAAAGAAGGTAACACACCTTTGCATATTGCAGTAAGAAATGGTCACTTCGAAGTTGTGCGCAACATTTTACGTAGAGACGATTCATTAGTAAAAGAGCTCAATGAAGCTAAAAAGTCTCCTCTTGCTATTGCAATTGATGCAAGTTTAACTGGTATTGCACATCACATCATATATTGGTATCCAGACTCTCTTGATAATACGGGAACCGATTTATTGACACTTCTCCGCACTGCCATGTTGAGAAATGATTCTGGTGAGACTTTGAATAATTTATATCTTGTGTTATAAATTTACTTGGATTAGAAACTAAATAGTCAATACAATTAATTGATTTTTTAAATCGAATTTTGCAGTCATGTTTGATATATTGAATAGGAAAGCAGAGATGATAGATAGAAAAGATGAGCAAGGGAGGAATCTCCTTCACCATTCTTCAGTCTCAGGTCATTATGGAATGTCAGAATTCTTGCTAAAAAAAAATTTTATGCTTGCATATGAGCAAGACTGCCATGGTCAGACGCCTCTTCACTTGGCAGCCAAAAATGGCAGACTCAACGTATTGAAAATGCTTGTCAATGATTACCCAGATGCCAGTGAAAAGTTTGATGATAGACGGTGTAACATCCTACATCTTGCAGCTGAATTCGGACATGCAAAAATGGTTTCTTATCTTCTAAATTTGCCTGAGATTAAAGATTCTGTAAACTCGCTTGATGTGGATGGAAACACCCCTTTGCATCTAGCTGCCATGCACTTTAATAGCGATGTGGTTTATATTCTCTCCAAAAACAAGAAGGTGAACATCAGGGCGATGAACAATGATCCGAAAACTGCTCTAGAGATGGCTGCTCAGTCTTCTGAGAATCCTAAAAGGGCTATTCAAAAGGTACAAAATAAAACTTAAACATTTACAATATTTATTTTTTGTTCTTAAATATTTACAATATTTATTTTTTGGTTATACTATGTTAGAGAGCTTTATGTTCTTGTTTGACTATTGCTTACAACGCTACAACTTAAACGTTTGAAAATGCATTGATTACTAAACCTTATTATATCTCATGCCAACCCTCTTATATACCACTATGTATATTTAGCTTTCCTACTTGTTAATGTTAGTCTACAAAGCTAGAAAGCTAGAACTTTAACTTTTGAAAATGTATAAATTTCTAAGATTATTATGTCTCATGCCTACCCTGTTATATACAACTATGTATGCTTTAGTTTAGAGAAGATCTGTTAAACTTCTATACTTAATAATTTTTATATATTTTTCAGAAGTGATACATTAATTGATAGCTTTGTAATCAAAAGACTAGTCTATTGAGTTGGGTTGGGTTGTGCCGTCCACTGATTCTCCAAGTTTTTATCTTTTTAATGTCAGATTATCTCATCTTTCTTACTTCAATTGGGACTTTTTAATGAAATCTAATACCTGCAAAACCAAACTAGTAGATAAGAATCTAATTATAATTCTGAATAATATTTGAGTGTGTCACAATAATACCTTGTATGCATTGCAGCACTTGACTATAAAAGCATTAAAGGCTGCCTATGCAAACCGAGCTCTGGTACCAGAAGATATCCTAGAAAATTTGCGTTACAGTGGAATAGGTGACATAGAAGACAAAGATGACAAAGGCAAAGAAATGGCTCAAACTCTATCAGTGATGGCAACACTGATAGCCACATTCACATTCACTGCAGCATTTACCATGCCAGGAGGTTATACAAGTGATGGTCCAAACAAAGGCATGGCGGTTCTGATCAGAAAAACAGCTTTCCAAGCATTTGTTATCACAGATACCATTGCCATGACTTCCTCCATGACAGCTGCAGTTGTAGTCTTTTGGTCTTTTTGGCGGAGCAGCCGTGATTCTTTCATGGACACACTTCCGTTGGCTTTTGGTTTGACATGGATCGGACTTGTATCAATGGCAATAGCATTTGTCACAGGATTGTTCGTAGTGTTGTCACACAATATGAGCCTTGCCGTAGTAGTATGCTCCATTGGCTGCACTTTGCCCTTCATTTTCTATGTGTTCGTGCCGGTGTCTCCATTGCTGTCCTCTGCCTCTCTTGATCACGGGGAAGACAACCCATTTGCGTTCACTTTAAGAATGGTAAAGCTGATTCTTCATCAGCCATTGAAGTTGTTTGCATTGGCTGTGTATGAGGTGGTGTTATTTCTTGGCAGGGTTCTAAGGTGTTTGACTCGGTGTTATGTATGATGTTTTGATGAGTTCTTTTTCATTATTATTATTAATGGACGGTGCATGATTAGTATAATTTATTTCCATAATGATTGTTTTATCATAATTATATAATTGATTCTTCATACAAGAAGACCCTCTTTTTTTTAAGATTCTTCATATATTACAAGATTGATTCTTCACAAGATTTTAAATAATTTGAACTTAAATGCCAAGTACATTAAATATTATGTTATTTTTCAATACCATAAGTCAATAAATGGAATACATTAGACCTATAAATCAATAAATTAATAAGTAATCACATTAATTAACAACTGATCATATTAATTGATTAAAAGAGAAAAAAATTAAAAAGATAACAACTAAAACGAAATATAAAAAACTATAATTTATCAAGAATTTCATTGGCACTCCACCACCAATAAAGAAAATCTTTGAAAATGGAGAAGAAGGGTGACAATCTCCATCATTTTAGATAAAAAGTGTTGGACAAAGATTCAATTAGTTGTTGAATCGTCATTAATAATAAGACCATGTTTGCAAAGGCTTTCTTTTAATTTTTTAAGCTTTAATTAATATTTAACTAATATTCATCTACTTTTAATTAATATAATATTTTTAATCGATCCCTTGCTTTTTGGTTGAAATACGATCCCTTTTTATTTCGAAGAAGGAGAAGAACAACGTTAATAAATAAATTCGAGGGGCACTGTGGTAAATAAAAGCAAAAAAAAAAAAAAAAATTGTATACAAACGACGTCGTTTAAACCTGTTGGTCTGACGTAAACACCCACAAATGACAGATAGCACTCCCTCGCAAGGCCAGCTCCAGCATAAAAATCTCCCTTCGAAACACCATCAACACGTCGTTTTAATTCAAAGGTATGTTCTTTTCTTCACACATAAAACCCTAACCCTATCAATTGTTGAATCATTGTAGTATTATTAACAGTCGTACTCGTTTCGATTGATTTCGTATATATTGACTCTAATTTTGATTGGAGGCAGCGAACGATATTGAAAACATGGAGGAATTATTCGCATTGATTCTCTCTATGCTGCTTGTTCTCCTTGTGGTTCCACTTTATCTCTGGAAGCGCCGGTCGGATTCTCGAGAAGATCAACAACATCAGGTCCCTGTTTTTAGTTACTTGCACTGTTTTGTTGTTTGATTTCATTTGAATTTTACGTTTTGGTTGTTTAATTCTGTGTAATTCTCGCAAATGGTGTTGATGATGGTTTATGAAAGCATGTATATTGTTTTTTCGGGTCGAATTCGTGTTTGGTTGACTGTCTTGTGTTACAGTTGGGGATGTATCAAGGATCGTTTCGGTATTTAGTTACTCGGTTACTATTAGGATTAGGGGAATGAGGGTTTTTAGTTTGTTTGTGTGTGATGTGATTGTGAATGTGTTTGCTAGGATATAGTGAAATGCTGTTGTTAGCTTTTGTGTTTGAGAAGAATATGTCAATATGTTAGGAGAAATGTTTCATAGGAAATGTTGTCCTACGGGAGCTGGGGTGGCTTTTTTGATGTGTAAAATTAAAATGGATTATAGGTTCCACACATGGAAAGGCCAAGAGAAAGAGAAACTGTAGAACGTGCGACTGGCGCACGTCGGATGCGTCGGAGGCCTGCTGCTGGAGCTAGCACGTCATCAGCTGGAGTTGCAGCTGTAGAAGGTTCTTGTGTTTTCTGTTTTGCATTGCTTTAAATTCCTTGTTTGCGTGTGTTTGTGTGTGTGTATTTGTGGTTGTGTGTTTTCATATGATGTTCTTTTCTTTTGGACTCCGTGGCTTATTGTTTCTGGCTTGGTTATAGCTCATGTGCAGTTTTTATTGTATTACTCAGAAATGCATTGATCACCTAATTTGAAAGGCTTGTAGAAAGATCGGCATATGTTTTATGACTTGTTGTTTTACCATGTGGATCTAATGTTACTATACTTTGCTGTGAAATATTTTATGTTGGCTACATCACATAAGTTGGTGTAACACTTTTTCACTTGAAGAATGGACCAGCTAGCAAAAGTGAAAATGTTGACTGGTCCATTTGGTTGTATCTTGTGTTGATAGTGATTGTGAATTTGGGCTGCACAGAAGATTTTTTTGTTGTTTTGAGTTGCTGTAGAATTGATAGGTCTCTTGAGATAGTTAGGCAGTGTAACTTTAACTGTATAGTTAATGACCTATGTTCACTATATTTTATCATGAAAGAATTGGTAAAATTTCTAGCTACATAGTACTGTTACCTTTACAAATATAATGACACACTAGAATTGATATGAGTGGGATGGATGAGGCTGAAATGTGACTGGTTTCTGAAAGAGTTCAGAACAAGTTACTAGTTCTTATAAATGATGTAGAAGCTTTGTAGACGTTTAACCATGGATTTTAACTAAATAAGTCTTCTGACATACACTATATGGAAACATGATATGTTTTATGAATTATCAAACTGGAAACATGTTACTGTGCAAAAAGTATAATTACGTTGTATTTGTACTCCCATTTCCTGATTGATAGGAATGCTAGCAGTAGTGTATTTGTTCCCCCTGTGGTGCTGTTTAGTACCTTTTGTGATGTGTAAAAATGGTATTATACTGAGTGTAGTAGTTGTTAATATGTATGTGAACACAGAAACTGTTGAGGGAAGTGATGATGAAGCTGTGGAGGGTGAGCATTATGAAGCTGTAACGAAGAAGGAAAAAAAACGACAAGAGCGGGAAGCGCAACGAAAGGTTCAATATGCTTCATTCTTTTGTTACGTTTTCCTTAAACCAATTATATTTTCAGCAATCCTCGAGTTGAGAAGGTTATGAGCTTTCTGCAGTTATAGATGGTTTCTTTGACACTAGGCTGCATATTGTGGTCTTTATGTGCATTTCTCTCTCTCTTCTCCCTCTCTTTGTTTCTCTCTTTCAGCATTCTATTGTCCTATTGGTAGTTTGTGCTGACTTATATGATCATTGTGAAGAATGAAGAAGCTGCTCGAGAAGCTAAGCAGTCAAAGCAAGATCGCTATGCAGAAATGCGGAGGAAGAAGGATGAAGAGCGTGAAGCACGTGAGCGTGAGTTGGTGGGTTGATGAACTCTCTCTCTCTCTCTTTCTAGTTTTCCTGTGTCTGTGGTTATGTTCAGATGGTTGTATTACGCATTCTTGTATCTGTGTTGGATCTTGGATAGTTTGCCTTCCAGTTAACAACCTTTCCTTGGTTTATATAGGAAGAAGAAGCCAAGGCTCAGAAAGCCAGGGAAGAGGAAGCAGCTTCATTGGAGTTTGAGAAGTGGAAGGGGGAATTTTCAGTTGATGCTGAAGGTACTACTGAAAATGAAGTGCAAGATGGAAGCCAGGACTTGCTTTCTGACTTTGTGGAGTACATTAAGGTACTTCACTATTCTGTACTTATTCTATGGGAGTTTGGCCTTTGAAATAAGTGGTGAGTCTACCAATTTTTTTAGTGGCAGGACCTACAAATGTAAATTTTGAATTGAAAGCATTCCCTGAAGTACTTGATAACATTTTAAGAGTTCGGCAGCTGTCAAATATCAAGATTGTTTGCCCTACAGATTAGCAATATGGTATAGAGTGTATTGAGGCTTAGGCTTCAAGGTGAAAGTTGTAGTGCTGATGTATTTTTTCATGTGATCTTGCAGAAACACAAATGTGTTCCTTTAGAAGATCTTGCTGCAGAGTTTAAGTTACGGACCCAGGCAAGTGGTTTAGCTGCATAGCCATTTTGTTTCTTGTACTGCATTTGTTCGTATCTTTTAAACAAAGCTATTTCATTCTCTTTCTTGCACCATTGGTAATAGTTGAATTGTGAAAATCATTATGTATGTTTTAACATTATTTGATATTTTATGTATGATTGTGCTGATGTTTGTAATTTATATTGCTTAAATTCGATTGCTCTGTCTAGTCAAAGTATTACGCATAATAGTTTTCCATGTCTTTTTCGTTATAGTTTAGGAAATAGGATGGCTTTCTAATATTGCAATTTAACTCTTGGTTGTTGCAGGAATGTATCAATCGGATTACTTCCTTGGAAAGTATTGGTATGTAATCGTTCACCATTCATTTGTATTGATTATGTTGTTTAAGTTGATTACTGATTCCTTCTCGCAACCTTCACATTTAAAGATGTATGAGTTTTCCTTCTAAACAATGTTTTGATGACGTCTTGTGTTAAGATTTATTTTTTCTTCTTTTAAAGAAGAAACTTGTTCAATCTCCCTGATTAATGGATTGCTATTGTGTTTACTTCAGGTTTTACCATTGTTTAGTTTCACCCTGATTTTTATATATCTAGTTATTCATATACCTTGTGGATTGTTAAACTTGAGAAATTCTTTTATTAATTTTAATATTTGTGATATGGAAATGTGTAGTATCAAATGTTTGGCTGGGAATCTAATATGTAATTTGGTTTGATTAGGGCGACTTTCTGGTGTCATGGATGACAGAGGAAAATACATATACATCTCACTGGAAGAGATGAAAGCTGTTGCTGACTACATCAAGCGTCAGGGAAGAGTTAGCATCTCACATTTAGCTAGTAAGTCCAACCAATTTATCGATTTGGAAACAAAAGCACAGATCATTGAGGATATCAGCGGCGCGGAAGAGATTGCTGTAGCTTGACCTACTGTTTGCTGTACGCCCTCACTTCATGCACAGACCTAGGAGAAATTACACTAATTACATGATGTAAAGCATAAATGACAATTTGTTAATTTTTTTCAGGTGAATTTTCATCAGTAGTAATAAAAATGCCAAAGGACTGTGAAGCTGTTTGTGGTAGTGAAGCCAGAGAAAACTAAGTTGGTTTGGTCCATGAGAATTTATCAAAATAACAACCAATGTTTGATCATTCATGACAATGATTTAAGGTTTTATTTTTTTTGACAATATAAATCGCCAGAATCTATAATCAATTATAGTTTATATGGAACATGAAATCAGAGTGTGAGATTACAGCCTGATCATCTTTGATACACTAATAAATTGAAGGGAATTCAATTGATATAATCATTTTATAATGTGCTCTTGATCAAACGGAAGCACGCTTATTATGACAATGAAAAACAAATGGATTATGTCACTGTACTGTAAAAATTGAATTGGGATTGTGTTATTATGGTGAATCGAACCGCACTTAATTATCTATAACTATTTTATAATTATCATAAGTAATAGAAAGACAATAATTTGCTTGAAAGAAGGAATGCTTTCCTTAGCATTCTTCTATGACCTACAACAATTGGTACTCTTTAAATTTGCAAGTTTTTATCAAATTTTTGTTTATTAGGTTTCAAATTTTTTTAAATACTGATTAATTTCGTTAATAATATCTTATAATAATATAAAAGTTTAACAATCATGCTAAAACTTGTGGGAGAATATTAACTTAAAGGTTCCATTAACCCAAAGTTTAATTTTAATGATCCCTACTAATCGATTATTTCAATTGTTGGCAATTAAAATTCAAATCAGAAGGAAATCTGTTAGACCATTAAAATTAAGATCAACTAGAAACTTGATGGTACATGCATCTTACAAAGCCGTATAATGCCATGCCACCTCAATCTGTTATATCCTAATCAAACCAGTTAGCAACAAAGTTTTTGGACGCAAAAATTAAAACCGAAATGTCTCATCCCCACCAACCCCAAAACACACCATTTAACACAGTCTCCTCCTAAATTTAACATGTAAAAAGCCTTCCCTCCGAACATATAGCAAAAACTAGAGGAAGAGAATTCAGCTTGACTTGTTCTCCCACTTTCCTCTCTTATAAACCATCTCCTCCTCACTCCTACATGGGTTTCCCTCAGCTTCCCGTTCTCTGCCCTCGCCGCGTTTCCACGCGGCGTCCAAATTTTTTCGTGTTCTCTCATTCTCATCGCTCTTTGAAACGAGCACCGAAATACTTAAAAAAGAGAAAAAAAAGAATAAAACCAAAATGGGTACATTAAAGAGCATAAAATTATCGCGTATGTTGATAGTATTTGTTACATTATATCTTGTTTCTTCAAGCATTCACGTGTGTTATGCACAAGATGGAGATAATAATGATGGTGGTGAAGGTGATGATGGCGAAGACGCAGCTCCGGAGACACCACCAGGACAAGATGAGTGTAATGGAATATTCTTGACGTACAACTTCAATGGAAGAGAAAAGGAGTATCCGCATCTCAAGAACGCTACGGCTCAAGCATGGGCGTTTAAGGCTGTGGCATCAATCTTGAATGCAGGCAGTGATGAGCTCAAAGCATGGAGAATGTTTGTAGGGTTTCACAATAGGGAGATCCTGGTGTCCGCCACCGGGGCCAATATAGTCGACGGCACTGATTTTCCTGCTGCAGTTGGCAACGGAACCACCTTTGTGGGGAACCCCATGGTGGACCTGAAGACAGCCGTTGAGACTGCCGGAGATATCAATCAGATTTCGGTTCAGATTGAGCTTACCGGCACTCAGTTCGGCGTTAAGCCGCCGGATACACCTATGCCGAAATCGCTCAAGCTTTTGAATGATGGTTGGAAATGTCCTGCCCCCAAACGAAAAGGTAGATTTTACAGCATAATATAATTTCTTTTGTTGTTGAGTTTCATATATATATATATCGTGTGTCTCTAACGTGCATGTTGCATTGTAAATAATAGTTCATGAAAAATGTAATTTTTTAACAATGATGTTATGTTGTTAGTCATCGTAAGTTAAGTTTATATAAGCAATCAAGTATTAAACATAATTTGGAATTGCACATCTCCTTCTAGCTGGAGTTGTGTACGTAAGATTTAAGTTTCACAATGTATAATTTATATGTGTATATAAAAAATTTTTTCTTCGTATTGTGGGCTAGAGCGTGGCTAGAGATGTTGGCAGGGCTAGGTTTTCTATAAAATTATATAGGTAACTCTTAATTTTATGTAAAATTTACTTTAGATTTATCTAAATGTTGTATATTAATTCATTGGCCTTTAAATAAGTTTTTTTTTGGCTGTGTCCCCAACCGACTATAAAGAGTTTTTTCTTCATATTGTGGACGAGAGTAGGGCTAGAGGGTGCCGAAGGGGTCAGATTCCCTAAAAAATTATATATATATATTTATAACCTCTAATTTTATGTAAAATTTACTTTATATATATCTAAATATTATATATTAGTTTATTGCCCTTTAAAAAAAGTTTTCCTGGCTCGATCCCTGATTGTCAGAGTTTTCATTATGTTGAGTTGGTATCCAAATCGATCTCGTCTAGTCTAGGCAGCATTCTAAACTATTCCGTGTCATTTTTTCGGGAGAAAACATAATCGATATTATGGTTTTCATAGCTGACTATGTATTGTGTTTCTCATTAGTGACATATTTTGATTCTATTAGGAACATACATGCACGTATGTTGCGTAAAGGATCCCAAATTTAAGGCCCCAAAAGCGAAATCCACCAAGTTTGCTCCTCGTCAATGGGGAGATCTCTCCCTAACTTATGATATCCTCCAAGCTTATAGCAGCAACTACCTCGCCCAAGTCACCCTCGACAACATCAGGCCACTCGGACGCATTGACCACTGGAACCTGACATGGGAATGGCAAAACGGAGAGTTCATCCAGGAGATGCGTGGAGCCTTCACTCACAGAAAGGACTACTCCGCCTGTATCTACGGCGCCGCCGGCAAATACTACAAAGACTTCGATTTCTCCACCGTCATGAACTGTGACAAGAGGCCTTACATCTCCGACATGCCAGCCGACAGAGCAAACGATACCAAATTCGGGAAGTTGCCGTATTGTTGCAGGAATGGAAGCTTGATGCCGAGCCTGATGGACCCCAACAAGGCCAGGTCGATTTTCCAGATGATGGTTTACAAGTTGCCTCCTTATGATAATCGGACGGCTCTTGTTCCTCCGGCCAAGTGGCAGATCGGGGGTCACCTGCAATCCAATTACAAGTGTGGTCCTCCAATCAGGGTTGACCCCACCGAGTTTCCGGACCCGAGTGGGCTCCAGTCTAAGTCTACTGCTGTTGCAACCTGGCAGGTGGTTTGTAATATGACAAAACCTGAGAAAAAGAAGGCTCGTTGTTGTGTGTCCTTCTCGGCTTACTACAATGAGTCAGTGATTCCTTGTAATACTTGTGCTTGTGGATGTCCGGATACTGACAAGTGCAATCCTGACGCCAAACCAATGCTGCTACCAGCTGAGGCTCTTTTGGTGCCTTTTGTGAACCGGACCGCGAAAGCCAAGGCTTGGGCATCGTTGAAGAAGTTTAAGATTCCGAAACGATTGCCTTGTGGCGATAATTGTGGTGTAAGCATAAATTGGCATATCAATTCGGATTACAGCTCAGGATGGACAGCTAGGGTGACTTTGTTCAACTGGGAGGATGAACCTTTCGAGGACTGGTACACAGCGGTCAAGATGGATAAAGCTTTTCCTGGTTACGAGAATGTGTACTCTTTCAATGGAACCAGGCTGGCAAATAGCAGCAAAATCATCTTCTTCCAAGGTTTGAAGGGCCTGAATTTCTTGATGGGGGAGACAAACGGTACTGATCCGAAAAAGGACCCCAGAGTACCTGGAAAGCAGCAGTCTGTGATTTCATTCAAGAAAGAACACACCCCAGGTATCAAAGTTCAAGCAGGCGATGGTTTCCCTTCAAAGGTTTATTTCAATGGAGAAGAATGTGCTCTTCCTACTACGTTTCCGATAAAAGACTCAGCACATAAGTCTCCAATCAGTTTCTTGCTTGTTCTTTTCACAACAATCATATCTTTCATGATGATGCAAGACCAATTTCATTGATCACATTGGCTTCAATACATAATTGGTGCTTCTTTTCTTCTTCTTCTTCTTCTTCCTCGTGTTTTCTTCATCTTGAGTTTTTGTTCATGTATAAGTTGGAAAAATTGCACAACTTGTAAGCGTTTCGACATCTACTACTGTTTTCCACAAGACAACATATTATATCATGGTTGTGCTGTCTCAGCAGTGGAGAATGAAATGCTTATCTATGTGCAATTTGGACAGAGATAAGAGAAGAATGAATTGGTGCAACCATTATTCAATTAAGGGGTCGTTAAAGTTGATCATGAATTTTTCAAAGGCAGTGAGAAGATTGTGTGTAACAAAAGTTGAAACAGATCATTGATGATCATTATACTTATTTGTATGAACAAAATTTTATGTACTAAGTAGTTTATTTTTCTATACGTACGCAGGTGTAGAATGGATGCATGTCTGGCATAGCTATTTCGATGCTGGATCGATGATCCTCGAATAGCTAGCCATCTCTTTTTGTTTGTTACCTTTTAGAAATACTTACAAATTTGGCCTCATTTTTGTGCTTATCTTGGAATATTCTGCTTTCAATACATATATATGTAAAACAGCTAGAGCTATTAATTTGTGGTATAACAAGACAAATGTATTATCCCTTCTTTTGTCAAGTTTAAGATTAAGTAAACAAAATTTTGTCAGTGTTCTTTATGTAAAATTGAATCTTCTCAAAAGGTATTAATTAGTGATGGCAGCTATTTACACAACACGAATACTTTAAATTAGTGAGTTTATTAGGTTCAAGTTATTTATCGGGCAATAAGTTAAATTCGTTAAGTATATAGACGTATTTGAGTTGAATTCTCCTAACTCGTAAATCCATTAAATATGATTAAATATTAAGGATAAAAATGAGATTTAATTTACAAAAGAAGTAATTGCACAAACACCCCTCCCCCCCGCGAGGTTTGTCAAAAAACATATGAAAATATATTTACCATTTTATTATACCAAACCCTCATACCATCAGTTGACTTCTATCAACTTTAACAGTTTGACCAAAATTTTAGACTAATGACTATACTACCCTCAACATCAATCTGAAGATCTAGATTCCAAATATTTAATTTAAAGATTTATGCAGATCTTAAAAAAATAATGGAAAAACTTCAAATAAAAAAATAAACAAAGTTGAAGATCTGGGTGTTACGGTCCAGCATTTGGCATGAGTAATGACCATGACTGCTATTTAATTTCAATATATGATATGAGTAATGTTGTATCACTGGGTTGATCTTCGAGTTGACAATCTGGGACCTAGGTCTAAATCTTCAACTTGAAGATCTACCCAGATCTTAAAAAAAGTTTAAAAAAAAAAAAAAAAAAATTGAAGTTGAAGAGATTTCAGTTCTCTTCAAAACCATGACCTGCAAAAAACTCAAATATTCAACAAATCATCAAGAACCAGAAAATCAACATAATTTCATCAACACATCTGAATCAATATCATCAAATACATCAACACTTCTTCACCAACATCATCAAAACTAGCAAATCAACACAATCAAATCTCAAAATCTAAGATGGAGATAAGATGAAGCAAAACATATTTAAAAGTTCAAAAAACAAAAAAAACCCAAATCTGAGATGAAGCTGATCAATTCCATCTCTATCTAAAATGGAGCTGAACAGCTCTATCTGAGATGGAGATGGAGTAGATCGCTCCATCTCTGACGGCGGCAGTGGCAAGGAATGTGACGACAAGTGATGACAGCATCGACCACAGGTTTTCAAGAGGTGAGAAGAGTGGAACCGATCGCGGCGATAGAGAAGAAAGCAGCAAATCGCTGACGGAAGGGAGAGAGAGAGAGAGAGAAGAGAGAGAAGAGAAGTGGGTTTGGTCGTGCACTACAGCTCACTGGGGGCCTTGTGTGGTGAACGTGATGCTATCGTTGTACAGATGGTGAAGCTTGAAGGATTGGATGAATTGGAATTCAGATTTGTGCGAAAGTGGAAAGGAAAGAGAGGGAAACTAGAGTTGTGCGACGATGAAGACTAACAGATTGGAGGAACAAACTGAAGGAAGAGAGGGAAGAGAAAAGAGAGATGTGTGATAGGAGACCAACAGATTGGAGGAAGAGCGGGAAGAGAGAGAAGAGAGATGTGGGATTGGAGAGAAGAGAGAAGAAAGGAAAGAGAAAAGAGAGTGAAAGGACCAAAATGCCCTTTACTTAACTAACGTTGACAGAAGGTCAACGTTGAGCATAGAGATTTTGTGTAATAAAAATAAAATTATATTTTTATCTGTTTTTAGATAAACTTCGGGGGTATTATGCAATTCATTTTTTACAAAATTATTGAGTTAAAAAACGGTTTAGACATTTAAATTGTTTATTATATTTTTGCCAATCCCGCGTTGATACAGGTTGTATATTTGTTGAAAACCAGCACTTGCGTGTGGTGTCCGTCAAATGATGTTGAGTTGTTCAACTGATGACATTGACAATTCTTTGTACTGACCAAAATCATTGTATTAGGAATAAATATAAGAGAAAAATGTTTTTAATAGAGATAATTTAATGAAGGGTTGAAATTAACGTTTCTGATAACTTAAAAGATAGAATATACTGTTTATTGAAACTCTATATATCTATTTATATATAGGGTTTTGTTGAAAAATGATATTTTTTTATAGCCCATTTGAAAACTATCCTTTTATTTTTAAAACCCAACCTTAAAATAGAGAATCTCAACCTCTAAGTTCGGAATTTTAATTTCTAGATTGTGAATCATAATATTAATTCAAATCAATATTAACTTCAAGGTTGAGATTTTTTTTTTCACAACAAAAAATGTTAGTTTTGAAATCCACATTTTCAAATGGATCATTTTTCATAATTTCTCTTATATTATATATTTCGTTGTTAATTGAGATTTTAGAAGGTATAAAAGGAACATTAATATCATCTCTTCCGCGTATTTGTGGAAAATCATATGTATCCAATAAATTTTGAAATTAAAAACCCTTCACGGATGAAGTTGGTGGAAACAGATTCCGTGATGTTTCGTTGAACCATCTTAGTAGACAGATTCCATTAAAAATTTGTAAACCCTCTTAGTTAAAATATTAGACATTTAAGTTCAAAGTGCCTTGGTGTGGTGGTCACTAGGCCGCCTAGTCAACATCATTCTCTTATAAAGGCCGGTTTCGAACTGTGGCCACGCAAAAGAAATACGTGGCAATCTGTGTATAGTTCAGACTCATATCCCTACTAATTCCAATTGTTATATGAATATGTATTAGTAATAAAATAAATAAATAAATAATTGATATCTTGTAGCAGAAACATTGTTTTTTAGTGTGCTTGAATACAAAAACTAACGTAAAAAGGCAGAGAAATCGCTAAGAAACCATCTATGTGGAAAAAAAATAGCTAGGACTTGACCCAGACTGCACCTTTGCTTTTCTTTTTGCAATTTTAATGGCGATAGCCAGAAGCCAGAAGCCGAAATATTTTTAGACATCACTTTATTATTGTTATTATTATTATTATTATTATTATTTTAATATTTACAAGTCAATCTAATTCCTTTTCCAAAAAAAGAAAAAAGAAGAAAAATTCCCAATCTAATTCAAGTGGATAGAGTCTTGTCGGGACCCATAATTATAAAGATGCACGGATATATATTCGAATAATATGAGAGAAATCAATTTATAATAAAGAGAGAAAACACTAAAAAGATTTCAATGATTGATTCCCATGATTACATATATGAAAACGAACTATTCAACCATATTGAATAGATTAGACCACGTATTTTTTCTTATTAATTTGATTTATTAATATATCAGGAATTGAAAATCATTTGTTTGCTTATTCTCCAAAAAAAAAAGAAAAAAAGAAGAAAATCATTTGTTTGCTTACATCAGTTGGGTTGTTAATTGTTTTTTATCATATATTATTTGATGTGTAATATTATATATATTTGAAAACCAGACATTCGTACATAATTTAATCTTCGGAAAAAAGTACATAATTTCGTAAGGTAAATATAAGCATAAGGCACTTAAGAAAGTCAAACTTAGTGAAAAAAAAAATCAAAGATTCAATAATTTGTCTCTTTAATAGATTTGCAGTCAAATTTGGCAGGTGATGGTGGGACCTAAAGTAGTTTGAATATCTTAAATGCATGTAATGATCGTGGAATGTTCCTACTCCATATTAATATCTACTAGCCTGACTATGATACCGTGTGTTCTCATCTCATCCAGAATCAATTAATATTGCCACCGAAACCAGTCATATATGAATACTGGTGTTGCCTTTGTTTTCCTTGAGTTGCTAGTCAATTGTCATAGCAACCTTCAAAATCGGCTTTTGTAGGGGAATTACTTACGTGGGATGTATTGAAAAATCAATCTATAAAAAATAATAGAGAGAAAAAACTTCATATATATATATATATTCAAATGATTGATTCCCATTATTATTAAGATGAAAGACTACACGGAATATTTCAACCATATTGGATGGATTAAGTCACATACTTTTTCTTATTAATTTGGCTTATTAATATGACCTGGATTGAGAAGCATTTACATCAGTTGGGTTATTGTGTTTTACCATATGTTAACTGAATTGTGTAATATTATATATATTTGCAAACCAGAAACTTATTCGGATTGTACCATATAGAACATATCAAGATAGATCCTGATAATTATAAATGTATTAGTAATATAAAATTAAAAATCAGAATCTTTGGGAAAAAAAATCATTTATTTTGTTCTTGTGAAGAAAAAAATCATTATTTAATACGGTAAATATAAACATAAGGCACCAGAGATAGTGGAACTTACTCAACTTAGAAAAAATCAAAGATTCAATAATTGGTCTCTTTAGTAGATTTACAGTCAACTTTGGCAGGTGACGGTGGGACCCAAAGTAGTTTGACGTCTTCAAATCTTAAAAGCATGCAATGATCAAGGGCAAATATTCATACTCCATATTGATAACCAGCAGTCTGTTCATGCATGATAACGTATGTTCTCATCTCATCCACAATCAATTGCCACTGAAACCAGCCATGAATACTGTTGTTGCCTTTGTCTTCCTTGGGTTGCTAGTCATAGCAACTTTCAAAATCAGCTTCTGTAGTGGAAGCACTTATGTGGGATGTGTACAGAGTGAGAGAGAAGTACTTTTGAGGTTCAAGCAGGATGTTAAAGATCCTTCCAACAGGCTTGCTTCTTGGATCGCTGATGGAGACTGTTGTGAATGGGTTGGTGTTGTCTGCAACAACTTGACTGGTCATGTCCTTGAGCTCCACCTTAGAAATCCTCTGGCGGAAGTCAAAACTGATGAGGCAACTATGGTTGATATCCAAGCTTATGAGAGGTCAATGTTGGTTGGTAAGATAAATCCTTCTTTGGTTGATTTGAAGCATTTGATTTACTTAGACTTGAGCCATAATGATTTTGAGAGAATTCAGATTCCAACATTTTTTGGTTCTATGAGAAATTTAAAGTATTTGAATCTCTCAGAAGCTGGATTTGGAGGAATTATTCCTAACCAATTAGGAAACCTCTCTAATTTGCAATATCTTGATCTTCAAAACAACGGTATTGAAGGTCCAATTCCTGATGAGCTTCAAAAGTTGACTTCTCTTAGATATCTTGATTTATCACATAACTTTTTTAATTCTTCAGTACCTAGCTAGTGGGGCAATTTTAGCAGACTTGAATACCTTTCTCTCAGCCACAATAATTTTTTGCCGGGCAAGATTTCTAGATCATTTGGGGGGCTTTGTAATTTGAGAACAATCTCTTTGTCAAATCTCAATTTTAGTCAAGAGATCTCAGAAGTTTTAGATATTTTTTCAGGATGTGTTTCAGATGGGCTAGAGTCACTAGATTTGAGTGATAGTCACATAAATGGTAAATTGATTGATCAAGTTGGAAGATTAAAAAATCTCACATCTCTTGTTCTAAGTCACAACTCCATTGCTGGTGTTATGCCATGGTCTGTAGGAGAACTATTGTCCTTGAGAAAGTTAGATCTCTCTGGGAACAAATTTGAAGGTCCTATTCCATCATCTTTAGGGGAACTTTCCTTTTTGAAATATCTAGATCTTTCATATAACAAATTGAATGAATCTATCCCATCTTCTCTAGGAAAACTTTCTTCCTTGATAAATTTAGATCTTTCCAATAATGAATTGAGTGGTCCGATTCCATTTTCTTTCGGGAAACTTTTGTCCTTAACATGGCTATCTCTTTTTAGTAATAATTTGAATGGTCCTATTCCATTATCTTTTGGAAAACTTTCGTCGTTGGAATTTGTAGATGTTTCTTACAACAAATTGAACGGGACCCTCTCTGAAATTCACTTTACCAATCTAACAAGACTTCAAAGTTTCTATGCACAAGAAAACTCACTTCGTTTGAAAGTTAATCCTAATTGGATTACTCCATTTCAACTTGATACACTATATATGGGATCTTGTCATTTAGGACCTCAATTTCCACTGTGGATTTTTTCTCAAAAGAATTTATCTTATTTAGATATATCCAGCTCTGGAATCGAAGGTACCATTCCTAGTAGGTTTTGGAGATTTTCTTCCCAACTTATTTATATAAACCTTTCTCACAACCAAATCCATGGGGAGATACCAAATTTACTTGAGGCTCAATTTAGGACATCATTTGACTTCAGTTCAAACAAATTTTCAGGCCTGTTGCCTCGTGTATCCTCCAATGTAACTAGATTAGATTTTTCGAATAATGAATTATCAGGACCCATTTTCCAATTTTTGTGCGATGAGAGAAATGTTTCAAAGGACATGAAAATTCTCAATCTTAGAAACAATTTTTTATCTGGAGAATTAGCTGATTGTTGGATGAGTTGGGAGTTATTGGAGGCTGTGTATCTTGATAACAATAAATTTGTAGGTAATTTTCCAATTTCCATGGGAACTTTAAGTAACCTTCAGTCATTGCACCTTCGCAAAAACAGTTTCTCTGGTACAATACCTACATCATTTGGAAATTGTACAGAGTTAGTCGCTCTTGACCTTCGTGAAAATGAGTTTATTGGGAATGTTCCAACATGGATCGGAAAAAGTTTTTCAAGAATGATGATTCTCAACCTTCGTTCAAACAAATTTAATGGTCCTTTGCCACTGGAACTTTGCCATCTAGATTCTTTACAGATTTTGGACCTTGCATCTAACAATCTCTCCGGAACCATACCACGATGTTTCAATAATTTTAGTGCCATGGTGACAGTGGACTATTCTGTTGGCAACAAAATAGACCATTTTGTTGATTTTACAGGGGGGATTATTGAGGATGCATTACTCATAATGAAAGGGACAGGGCTGGAATTTAAGAACATTCTTAATTTGGTGAGAATCATAGACCTCTCTGACAATAACTTCTCAGGAGAAATTCCTACAGAAGTAACAAATCTCAAGGCATTGCAATCCTTGAATTTGTCGCACAATTTTTTAGTCGGAAGAATTCCTGAGAGTATCGGTATTATGACATCACTAGAGGCCATTGATTTCTCAGCAAACCAACTTTCAGGCCAAATCCCGAGGAGTTTTTCGGAGTTGACCTTTTTGAGTTACTTGAACTTATCTAATAACAACTTGGTTGGAGAAATTCCTTCAAGCACTCAACTACAAAGTCTGGATGCATCCTCTTATATTGGCAATGATCTCTGTGGACCTCCACTGCCCAAAAATTGCTCTGTTTCGGCTGTTCCAGATGAAACCAAACAGGATGAAACTGATGATGAACATGAAGTGGATTGGTTCTACGTGAGCATGGCTCTTGGATTTGTGGTGGGTGTCTGGTGTATGATAGGTCCTTTAATAGTCAACAGAAGATGGAGGTATACATATAGTCTTTTCTTGGATCACCTTGTGAACAAACTGTGCTGTTTTGTAAAATAGCTTTGCTCTATATTGTAATTTTTAGTGTTGTATTATCTTATCTAATCCACTGAATAAAAATGTTGGTTTCTGTTTTCTTAATTCTGACAGGATTTGAACCGAACTTGTTTCTATTAACTCACGTTTACCACAATAACTTTCAGAATTTTAAGCTGAAACTCCAAATGAATACACGAGTTTTAAGGTATCCAACTGTGTTAGCACTTAGCACTAAGTCTATATTGTATCAGCCAAAACCTGGTTTTTGTGGATTCATACTTGGTTGAATTCAATGGAAATTTGAGTGACGAAAAGGTAATGAGAGAAAGATTAAGACATTTGAAAACCAGTTTCTGGGAGTACTGATAACAACATAAAAAAACCAATTTTTTTTTTAGGTAAACTTTTATATATATGATCAATTAGTGATTTGAATTCTTGAATATTCAATTTACAACACTTAAGAAAATGTTTTTCTTAAATATTATATAGCTTTGTTTAGTGCTCACAGTCTTTTCTAATAGACACTGCACAAGACTGTAAAAGTTGAGATCGTGTTGAGACTTGAAATACTTTTGAGGTTTGGATCATAAATATGAAATAATAGTTTTAAAATCTTTACATGTTAATTATGTTGAAATACATTTTAAATTTAACAGTAAACATAAAATAATTTTGAGTTATATGTTTATAAACTGAAGTTAATAAATTACTTATAAAATATTTTATATTAATATAAAACTCGTTATAGTTTTTTCAAAAATATAATTAGTTTAAATTAGGTTATATCTAAGATTACATATTAATGATTATTAGTAGGTTGGTTTCTGAGATCAATTGTTAGCAGAATTAACCGATCTCATGTTGGAGTAGAGTGGATCAGCAAAAGTAGAGGAGACACCCCTTAATAAAATGCACCATCTACTTGTAATCACACAAGTGTAAAAATTAACGTAGTTTAATTAATTATAATCAGCCACGTTGTAGCAATAAAGCTCAAAACACTTCTAACTAGGAATTGGACATAAATAATTATGAGAAAAGGAAAATAAAAAACCAAACGAGAAGTCTATATAAATCCCAGTTATTGAAAAGTCGGTTTTTCTTTTTCCTTTTCTTTTGAAAGTAATCGAAAATACGGTTTTTGAGTTGAGGAAGCTTTTGAGTTGTATTCAATTTGGGAACTCCAATCTATAAATATAGAGTTAAGAGTATTACAGATCGTATTAATACATTTTTAAATTTAAAAATTATTAAACAGAAAGATAAATGGCTTTTAACTATTTGATGGAGTTCTATTTTCACTTTAACTTCTCATTCAAGTCCCTTTTTTTTGGCTAGTTCTTAGGAAATTTGAATTTGTTTCCAATTTAGTTTCTATATATACAATTACGAACCTGTTCAGCTCTATTATTTCAAAAACCAATAAAATAAAAGAGACTAAAAAGTGGGATATCCAATATTTTAATTAAAACAGGATTTACAAAAACTACTACATTATCGCAATATACGGTATAAAAATGAACTTAATTTCATGCCATTCGATATGGAATTGAGTCACCACATTAGCTACTATATTATTATAAGCTCTACGAGTATAAATAACTTTTGACTTCATTAAATAAGAGGGTTCAAATATTTAGCTAAAGTAATAACAGAGAACATTGGTAGGATCTTAAGCTATTGTTTTCACCACATAGGGCAATCAAAGCATTTCAATTCAGATCAGTCATCCAATGCATTCCATAAGTGGGATTCCTCAGGGAGATTCATATGAGGATCATGACTGACTAGTACTGTTACAAACAATGATGAGTCATTTCATGGTACTTTTATTTCCATCTCTCATCAAATTTCACGGAGGTGCCAAGCATACATTGAGACAGAAACAGTGTCCAATATTTCCCACATACATATATCATCCATCTTGAATGTATTGCCCAATAATATATGGGTTATAAGAATTGTTGACATAGAAAATGAAGATGAGAACGCCAAATAACAGAGTAAATAAAAATTAGTTTCTGCGAAGCAATGATCATTGGAGATGTTACAATGTTGTATATCAAATAATTATATTATTTAACTATGCCCAACATTTGGACTCGTAAACCAAATTTTCGTTTCCTATTTAATTTCCATGTTTTGCATCATCGTTTCTTCTTTGAATAATAGAAATTATTTGCTGAATATTTTCGTTTTATCATCCTTCATTTTATAGAACTTCGCGTTCAGGAAAACACCATCCCTACTATTCCGTTTTGGGGTTAAATTATCTAAAGATATTACTACCAAGAAAGCGACTAACGGAATTACAACTACATCAATACTACACAAAAGTTAGAGTGGGACTCTATGTAGGCGTTGTTCTTCCAGGGGAAAATTAGTATTACTCAATTATATTTCCAAATTACTACATAGTCCCGTGTTGCAGAAGATCATCATCTTAAATTATCTAATTAATTACAAATTACAATGATTCAAATCAGTTCAATGTGTTAATGAGTCAGGAGGGGTTCAATCCTACCGTGATCCATTTACTTAATAGGTTTAACGTGTTGACCCGTTAATTACTTAAATCCAATAACATATAACACAAACTAGTTAATCTCATGCCACGTTCATATTTTGTCATCCGGTCATGTCGGCAATTGCCACCCCTAGATTCAAACAATTGAAGTGCATTGGGATTTTTGTAACATTAGCATTATCTTTCTCATGGTTTAAATTATGTAAATTACAGACCATCTTTTTCACTTCTCAAATGACTTGCCATTGTGACCCACTTTTTTCCGCACGGTAAAATGACTTTCTACCTTCATTACACCTCTTTCTACACGGTGCAAGAATTACCACCTTGTGACCACCTCTTTTCCACACGGTGCATGAATCACATATGAAAAAAGGGCAAGGACTTGACCCACCAACGGAAAAAAAAGGGCAAGGTCCTGACCCACCAACGGACTGTGTCTGGAAGCCAATAGCCTTTTCTTTTATGAGCTCTATATATTTTTTGATATCACATTGCTTTTCTATTACTTTGATTTATTCGATATACATTGGTTAAAAAGCATTCAAAATTTCCTTACATCAATTGATTTATAGTTTCTTATAAAAAATTAATTAAATTAATGATGCAATATTACGTAAATTCGAAAAACATGCTTTTGAGTACCGTATTGAATAAGGTAAAGAAAAACACGAATTTGTACCAATCAAAGCTTCAATAATTTACTTGATTTAGAGTCAACTTTGTTAGATGAAACGGGACCTAAAACCGATAAAGACCTTGAAAATTTCGATAGCAAGTAAAGTTCAAGGAAATTACTTACTCTCTCCCTCTATATATATAGCTAGCAGTCTGTCGATAACATATATACCTACGTTCTCATCTACAATCACTTGCACTGAAACAAACCATGAACAACGTTGTTGCTTTTGTGTTCTTAGAGCTGCTAGTTATAGCAACCTTCAAAATCAGCCTCTGCAGTGGAGGCACTTACGAGCGTTGTGTAGAGAGTGAGAGAGAAGCACTTTTAAGGTTCAAGCAAGATGTTAAAGATCCTTTCAACAGGCTTGCTACTTGGAATGCTGATGGAGACTGTTGTGAATGGGCTGGTGTTGTCTGCAACAACTTGACTGGCCATGTCCTTGAGCTCAACCTCAGGAATCCTCTTGTGACTGATGACGCATCCACGGTTGATACCGACGATTATGGGAGTTCAATGACGTTGGTTGGTAAGATAAATCCTTCGTTGGTTGATTTAAAGTATGTGATTTACCTAGACTTGAGCTATAATGATTTTAAAGGTCCTATTCCACCATCCTTTGCGGAGCTTTCTTCTTTGAAATATCTAGACCTGTCTGATAACAAATTGAATGGTTCTATTCCATCTTCTTTGGGAAAACTTTCTTCCTTGACAAATTTAGATCTTTCCAAGAACAGATTGAGTGGTCCCATTCCACTCTCTTTAGGAGAACTTTTGTCCTTAACACATTTATCTCTTTCCGGTAACAAGTTGAATGGTTCTATTCCCTCTTCTTTAAGAAAACTTTCTTCCTTGACAGATTTACGTCTTGCCAATAACAATTTGAGTGGCTCCTTTCCATTGTTTTTAGGAGAACTTTTATCCTTAACAAACTTAGATCTTTCTACTAACATTTTGAGTGGTTCCATTCCTTCTTTAGGAAAACTTTTTTCTTTGAGAAATTTAGACCTTTCTGATAATAAATTGAACGGTCTCATTCCATCTTATTTAGGAAAACTTTTTTCTTTGAAAAATTTAGACCTTTCCGATAACAAATTGAGTGGTCCCATTCCATCTTCTTTAGGTGAACTTTCTTCTTTGAAAAATTTATCCCTTTCCCATAATGAATTGAGTGGTCCCATTCCATCTTCTTTTGGTAAACTTTCTTCCTTGACAAATTTAAAGATTACCTATAATAAATTGAGTGGTCCCATTCCTTCTTCTTTAGGTAAACTTTTTTCCTTGACAAATTTATACCTTTCCAATAATGCATTGAGCGATCCCATCCCATCTTCTTTAGGTGAACTTTTTTCCTTGACAAATTTATACCTCTCCAATAATATATTGAGCGGTTTCATCCCATCTTCTTTAGGTGAACTTTTTTCCTTAAAAAATTTAGACATTTCCTATAATGAATTGAGTGGTCCCATTCCATCTTCTTTAGGTAAACTTGTTTCCTTGACAAATTTGGATCTTTCTATGAACACATTGAGTGGTCCCATTCCATTTAGTTTAGGAGAACTTTTATCCTTAACAGATTTAACACTTTCCCATAACAAATTGAATAGTTGTATCCCCTCTTCGTTTGGAAAACTTTCTTCCTTGACAAATTTAGATCTTTCCAATAATGAATTGATTGGTCCCATTCCATTGTCTTTAGGGGAACTTTCATCCTTGAAGCTTATAGTCCTTTCCTTTAACAAATTGAACGGTACTCTTACTGAAATTCACTTTGTTAATCTCACAAGACTTTATGGTTTCAAAGCAGAGGGAAACTTACTCAGTTTGGAGGTTAATCCTAATTGGATTCCTCCTTTTCAACTTAGTTTTCTACATTTAGGATCTTGTCATTTAGGACCTCAAATTCCGTCATGGATTTATTCTCAAAAGAGCTTATATGCCTTGGATATATCCAACTCAGGAATTGTAGGTACTATTCCCAATAAGTTTTGGAGATTTTCTTTGCAACTTTCTGATTTAAACGTCTCTCACAACCAAATCCATGGGAGGATACCAAATTTAACTTTTACAAGAGTTGACTTTAGTTCAAACGAGTTTTCAGGTCCGTTGCCTCATATATCTTCCGAAGCATTTGTAGTAGATATTTCCAATAATGCATTATCAGGGTCCATTTTTGAGTTTTTATGTAATGCATCAAAGCCTGCACTAATTCTCAACCTTAGAAACAACTTTTTGTCGGGACAATTACCTAATTGTTGGATGAGCTGGGATTCATTAGAGGTTTTGTATCTTGATAACAATCAATTTACTGGTAACCTTCCAATTTCCATGGGAACATTAAGTCAGCTTCAGTCATTGCACCTTAGCAAAAACAGTCTCTCTGGTACGATACCTGCATCACTTGAAAACTGTAAAAGGTTAGAAGTGCTTGCCCTGGATGAAAATGACTTTGTTGGAAATGTTCCAACATGGATCGGAGAAACCTTATCTAGTATGAGGATTCTCAATCTTCGTTCAAATAAATTTGATGGTCATTTGCCACTGGAACTGTGCCGTCTAGAGTTTTTACAGATATTAGACTTTGCTTCGAACAATCTTTCTGGAACCATACCAAGATGTTTCAATAATTTTAGTGCCATGGTGTCAAACGACTATTCTATCGAGAACGAGATGTACCATTTCGTTGATTATGGAGAGATTATTGAGGATGCATTAATCATAATGAAAGGGACAGTGTTAGAATACAAAAACACTCTTAATCTAGTGAGAATCATAGACCTTTCTGAAAATAAATTCTTAGGAGAAATTCCTATAGAAGTGACAAAGCTCACAGCATTGCAATCCTTGAATTTGTCGCACAATTTTTTAGTTGGAAGGATTCCTAAGACCCTAGGTGCTATGAGATCATTAGAGTCCATTGATTTCTCATCTAATCAACTTACTGGAGAAATTCCACAAAGTTTTTCGGAGTTGAACTTTTTGAGTTGCTTAAACTTGTCTAATAACAACTTGACTGGAAAAATTCCTTCTGGCACTCAACTACAAAGCTTTAATGCATCCTCTTATGCTGGCAATGATCTCTGTGGACCTCCACTGTCCCCTTGCTCTGTTTCGGCTGTTCCGGTACCTGACTATGAAACCAGAGGAGACAACACTGATGATGAACATGAAGTCAACTGGTTCTACGTAAGCGTGGCTCTTGGCTTTGTGGTGGGCTTCTGGAGTATGATAGGTCCTTTATTTGTCAACAGAAGATGGAGCTATAGATATAGTCTTTTTATAGATCACCTTGTGAACAAACTGTGCTGTTTTGTAAAATAGCTTTGCTGTTTAATGTTTTAATGATTAGAGTTGTATTGTATCATGTAATAATATGAATATTTTTGACTTTGTAAACAATTTGCAAGAATTAAACTGAGGGGAGTATATTCAATCATGATTTTAAAAAACATTAAAAAACTTTTTTTATCGTATGACTTTCATAGAATTTCATAACTTCTAGTAACTTTGCAAATTTATAAAAAACTCTCACATAATTTAAAAACTCATTTTTAAAAGATTTTCATTAATTTTGATAGACTTTTCAAAGAAATTATGAAAAATTTTAATAAACTTCCATAACTTTTTTTATCGTATGACTTTTATAGAATTTCATAACTTCTAGTAACTTTGCAAATTCATAAAAAACTCTCACATAATTTAAAAACTCTTTTTTAAAAGATTTTCATTAATTTTGATAGACTTTCAAAAGAAATTATGAAAAATTTTAGTAAACTTCCATAGATTTTTATAGACTTCTATGAACTTTTATAAACTTTCATATACTTTCATAAACTAAACTTTTACTATATTATAATATAATATATACTTTATAAGTTAATAAAACTATATTTATCATGTCAATAAGGATGAAAAAGTATGATACATAAAATAAAAGTAAAGTCACCTCAATTATATAAATTAATAACTAGAACATTACATATTTTAAGTGTTTTATTATTTATTAATAAGACATTAGTCTTATCAATAATCCTAACATCACTACATATATCAACAACTATAGAAGCATTCCATTTATTAACATACTCTCTTTGTTGTCTTTGAGTATCAAGAAATGAATTAAAATCAACTCATTCATTAACTAATAATAATGAAGATAATAAAGATTCGTAGATATTGATAAATTTTTACAGATATTTATTTACTTCTAAAATAAAAATATATTCCTTCGATAAGCTCGTGCAAATTATATTTCTTGTAAGTTATATTTCTCATTTCAATGAAAATATTTTCTTTTGATATAGTATAAATAAACTAATGAAAAACAACTATTAAAATTATTTTTTTACAAAATTCTAGTTGATTAATTTTATGATATTTTACAAATATCAAAATTGATTACTATATTAATCAAATTAACTAATCAAAAGTAAAAGTTCAAGAAATTCCTTAACAAGTATGTAATAAAAATAAAAGTTGAAAAAAAATATTATATGTATAGATATAATTAAAAATCAAATTTAAAAATTTAATTTTTTTAATAAACCACTAGCTAAAAATCTCCAAATATTAATTTTTTTTTTCTTTTTCATTTGAAATAGAGGTTTTTTCTCTTATTTTTTTAATATAAAAATAAAGATTCCGTTAATTAATCTCATCTATTTTAAAGTAATACGATTTTTCATCTATACATTTGTAAGCTATATTTTCATTATTTACACATAAGAAATGTTAAACTGTTAGCTTAAAATATAATCGTTTTTTTAATAATAATTGTACTAATTATCATAAGAATTATGAGATGATTTGTATTAGATAATATTCGTCTAGGCATTTCTTCTTTGTTTTTTTTTTGGGTATTTGTGTGTGTGTGTGTGTGTTTTTTTGTAAATTGTAAAATGTAAAATGTTTCCCTTTTTTAAATTTATGGGTTATTATTTTGTCCCCTGAAATCGAAAATACTATCAACCGCCCCTGATATTGAAAATAATAGCTAAAATGGTTCAATCGTTTGTAGGTTAGTGATTTTTGTTCAAAAAATAACAGAACTTTTAGGGTGCAAAGGTATTTAGGTAATTGTATTTGAAAAAATAAATTGGGGACAGCTGGATGGTTGGATCCAATTTTTTATCATATTTTCAGATATTAAAAAATTAAAAAAAAATAATTGAACAAATAAAGAAAATATACGTTGAACGCTTCCCATCAACATTACTCACTCTTTACTGTCTCTCTCTGTCATCACTACCCCCACCACTCTAACCCCTAGCTCGTCTTATTCTCTTCTTCCTCTTCCTCGGCTAACCTCGATTCGCGATTCCTCAACAAAACAAACAACTAACCTCAATTACCACCGCCTCTGGTTCCTGGTTCCTCTTCCATCGCCGCTGTATCTGGTTCCTTTGGTTCCTCTTCCTTCGCCACCGCATCTGGTTTCTCTTTTTCTATCGCCTCTGGTTCCTCTTTATCTGCCACAAAGAGACTTTTCTTTGTTGCCTCTAGTGGTGGGATAGGTTTTTTTTTTTCTGGGTTGGTTATTGATGGTGGGATGGGTATTTTGTTTCTCTATATGTTGAAAAAATTACAATTTTTTTTTGGGTTGGTTGTTGGTGATGCCTAAATTCTTCATATCCATATGTTGAAAAAATGTAAATATTTTGTTTTTTTCACAATGAACCCAGATGTTAATGGTATTTATGGCTGATTGTTTTTGTTGAAGACTATGTGTTTGATGAATTGTGTGTGAGAGGAAAAAAAAAAGTGGCTATGTGTTGTTAGTTGAAGATTATATTTTTGACTCTGGATTTTTTTTTTTTTTTTTTAATTTTTAAGTTTTTTCAATTTGATGTGAAGATTTGATGCAAATTTTTTGGCTAATTTATTTAATTTTTATTTAATAGTAATTATTATTTCAATTATTTAGAATTTTAATTAATTAATTTACTTTTATATAAATTTATTTTTTTGAAAAATATATATAAATTTAATTGCAAATTCCAAAAAATTTTATTTTTTATTTAAATTTAAATTTATTTTATTTTGATTATGAAAGGGTAATTTGGCAATTGATTAAATTGTTTTTTTTTTTTTTTTTTTTTTTTTTTTTGCAATATAGTAAGGATATTTTGGTGTTTCAATGATTTTATCACCAAACCACCAAAAAGTTGGACGGAAACCACTTTTGGTGGAACGATTGGGGGGTTTTGATTAATATTTTAAAAATTTGGGGTAAATTGATATTATTTATCATTTTAGGGGTTTTTAAGATTTTTTTATAAATTTATTTTGCTGATATCTAACTCCTCGATTTTGATTTAAACTTAAAATCTTCTTCAAAATAATAAATTGACCTCCTTTCGAAAAAAATGGGCCTAATAAGATTTAAAAACTAAAAAACTAACAATTTGAACATAGGAAAAAAAAAATATTAGCTATTATAATTCACAATAAAATATGAGTGAAATACATACATACATATATATTTATTTATTTATTTATGTGTGTATTTTTTTTTAAAAAAAAAATAGTAAAATATTTTTATGACTACCATTGAGTTTGGAGAGATTCAAATATAAAAGCGATTATGAGATTTGTCATTTTTTTTTTTTTATATAAGAAGAGGTTTGTTTTTTATAATCAATAATAAAAGTTTATGAAAGTTTTTGAGAGGAGTAGGAGAGAATTTATGGAATTTAATTATTATAAATTTAACATAAAAGTTTATAAAAATCTACAAAAATTATTAAAATTTAAAATTCTATAAAAGTCATTGACATTTTGGATACCTCATAACTTATAAAAACTCTGAAAAAGTCTATTTTAAATATTTTATACTTTTATAGACTTTTAAAAAGTTATTATAAGTTCATATTGAATATCACATGACTTTTATAGAGTCTTTAAAAATCTATATTAAATACACTTAAACTTTAAAATTCTATAAAAGTCATTAAAAGTTTAAATTGAATACACTAGTACGCTTAAATTACTTTAGTTTTTCTACTTCAAGTTGGTTTTTGTTTTCTTAATTTTGACATGATTTGAATTTATTTAAGTTTTACTTTCTATACATAGAAACCTGTTCCAACGATAACATTTTCTATTATCCTTCTAAATATATCAAGGTAATTTTTTTTCTCATCTCAATATAATATATTTGTTAAAGTTTATTTAAACATTGTTGCTTGTTTGTTGGTGCTCATTTAAATAAGTTATTGGAGGTCATGAAGGAGATTATAAATCCCAATAATAGTACAATAGAAACAAGTAGAATGCCGTTTTTGATGCTTGGCTTGGATTTGCCACCAACTGCTCTTTTCCAAGATGTGATGGAGAAAAATATTATACCCCAGGTTGCTTTGTATGATCTATTAAATAAGTATGATGGCCAAACAGTGACCAAGCTTGTTCTTGTTCTTTCTTCTCTGACCTTTCCAGTAAAAAATTTGGCAGTGCAGGACTATATGCCTAAAAATTATGATCTGATTGCCAACGTTGTTCATGATGGGAAACCTGAAGAGGGCAAGGATTTACAAGGTTTTCTTGCAGTGGAAGTCAGATGAGTTATGATGCAAGATGCACGATCTGAATGGTTTGGATGTACTTCCTCTATTGGTTGTACTCTCTAAAGCTTATTTTCAGATTTACGAGCAACATGTCCTCCAAGTTCCAGCATTCAACATTCAATCTGGCCAATTAGCTATGTACTACATTCTCTCAAAAATTGTTAGGAATACTGAATTTTTTGGTATGTTGATTGGGAATATCACAATGTTAATAAAGATTTTTATTCATAAAGAGCTTTGAATGATGAAACCAATAGACCATATAAAAATGAACTTAAATTTTGTGACCCTCAATATTTTCAGTGCACGATTCACTACATTAAATACCGAGCCAATAGGTTGTTACAATATTTGAAACATAATTAGAGTAATGTATGATCTTACAATTTAAAAAATCCCTTATAAAACATAAGAAAAAATTATTTTTTATTTGTAATCATAATATAATATTTGACAATCAAATTATGTAAACTTTATATTTAAATTAAAAATTAAGTTTTTGCCAGAAATAAAACTTAAGCAAATAAAATATAAAATTTTATGCAAAAGAGTTTTTTTTTTTTTTTTTTATCACTTTTTGGTTACAAATAGATATAAATTACCATAATAACTTAAAAATAAGAATAAAAATTAAATCACGATTATACTTTAAGAAATTAGATATAACAAATTAAAATTTATACTTCATAGTTTTAAGATTCATTGATTTGATTTTTAAGTTAAGTTAGAGATATTAATATTATACTTAGAATGTCTAAGAAGATATTAATATTTCAATACAAATGGTAAATGCATTTAAACTTAGAGATTGTTTTTTTTTTTCACATAACACTTAATGGTGCTGAATTTGGCTAATTAAGAGATTTTTGTTTGTTTTTTTAAGTAGTCAAACCACTTAAAATCACTCAAAAACCACTGAAAAAAAAAAAAAACATTTTTTGACTTATCACTTAATACAAAATCACTTAATGATTTATAAATATATTATTCCAAATTTATCCTTCCTAAAATAATATGTTTCCAAGTTTGTTTTAGTTTTATATTATAAAAATTTCTTTTAATACTTTAATAAACAACATTGAAAAATAAAAACCCAAAACATCTCAACATCAAAATTTTTTTTTATAGCTGGATTACTATATTTCTCTAATTAAATTCTGATAAAAATTTTTAGTGATAAAATGTTTATGCAACAACTCAGAGACCAAATTACAAATCAATTTGTTTGAGTATTTGATTATTCTTGTTTAATTATATCAGAAAATATATATTACTTTACCATTTCAATTTTCATTGTAATAGTAATTTAATTTAAAACCATTTTATTTATTTTTATTTGAATATATAAATTTAATTGACTCTATTATTTTAATTATGAATAAAAATACTATATATAAATTACAATTTCAACTTTTGTTACAATAGTAATTCGATTTAATATTATTTTGTTTATTTTTATTTGAACATATAAACTTAATTGATTCTACTATAATAATTAATCTCATTTTAATTATGAATAAAAATATTATATATATAAGTGTTTTAATATTTGTTAAATAATTTATTACAATTGTTTGTATCATATTAAATAAAATTACACAACAACTAATAGTAAAAGGATATAAATGTCAAATTACTAGTAATCAGATAATTTTAACTTTAAAAAACAAACAAGATTATTATACATTCAGAGGTAAGAAAAGAAAAAACAAACATGTCAATCAGATTTCAGATTTCAGTCACTATTCAGCTTTCAGTCTTCAGTAGCACTGTTAAGTCTTCAGATAAAAAAACAAACGACCCCTTACTAATTAAAATTAATAAATATATATTATAATAAATATATTATAATAAATAACAGATAAATCTTTGAATAAAAATAGAAAAATATTAAATATTAAATATTAAAAGGATAGACAATTAAAATTAATAAAATAATAAATCTACACTTTACTTTTGTATTTAACATATTTAGGGATATATGTAAAAGATTTAATAAAAATCTTGTAAAAGATAAAATTGAAAAAAGAACAAAGTTTAAAATTTTGAAAAATTTAGTGTCCCCTCTGATGATACATTGGGTCTGCCTATGGGTGGTGCCGGTAAATTTTTTCATCCCTATTGGATACCAATTCCTTGACTTATAATTAAGTATGGTTTCTTTTGCCCTGCAAAAAGCCACAAGCTCTTTGCATTCTAAATTCCAGTATTCTTTTTAGCACAAGAAATTAAGTTGAGAGATACTCTATACGTTTTTTCAGATTTACGTGTGTACAAATGCGTCAACCATTAGGATGACGTGTTGAGATGAATCGACGCCTTACTGACATAAGTCGAAGGGTCAGCATATTGATTATGCAAATACGAGTCAGCACTTGGAAGTGACATGGATTAGTGACTTAACAATCTTCGATGACATGGGAATGATGACTCAGCCTTTTTGTAAATGTGTATTGCTGGTGGACGACAACTTCAGTTGACTCTGAATTTTATGGTGACTTGTACAGAATAATCGGAAACAGCCCTCGATTACTTTGAAACTTTGAAGATCACTTCAAACTAAGGACT
Source organism: Dimocarpus longan (assembly GCA_022984855.1). Lineage (NCBI taxonomy): Eukaryota > Viridiplantae > Streptophyta > Magnoliopsida > Sapindales > Sapindaceae > Dimocarpus > Dimocarpus longan. Next base: position 18,567,269 of record CM041014.1, read on the forward strand.
CAGCCTTTTTGTAGATGTGTATTGCTGTTGGGCGACAAGTTCAGTTGACTCTGCATTTTATGGTAACTTGTACAGAATAATCGGAAACAACCCTCGATTACTTTGAAACTTCGAAGATCACTTCCGAAGAAGAAGAAGAAGAAGGAGAAGAGGATGGGAAGTTAACAGTAGAGGGTGAATTGATGACATAATTTGATGAGTTAACGGAACAGAAGAAGAAGAAGAAAATGTTTACAGAAGAAGAAGGAGAAGAAGAAAAAGAATTAACAGAACAGAAGAAGAAGAAGAAGAAAAAAAAGTTTACAGAAGAAGAAGAAAATGTTTATATTATGGATGAAAAGTTAACAGTAGAGGGTGAACGTTGATGACACAATTTGATGAGTTAACAGAACAGCGCTGATGTCATCATTTAGCTAGCCAGCACATTGTCTCAAGTATAATGAAAGATGACGCGGTAAAAAGTGGGACCTTTTTAACCTAGTCAATTCATGATATTATTACTTCTACTAACTCTTAAGTTTTGTTTAATTACATTTAGCGACCACAATTTCGTAAATTAGATAGGCACACCCACCCCTTCTATTAAAAGAGTGATTTACACTCTTGGCCTTGTTATTATAGTTCTATGAAATCAGATACCTCTCTATCTTATTTGTTACTTCACTTAGATTATAAAACTGTGTTTGTTAAAGTTAATTATGTGAGTCAGTTTTGGAAGGAAAAATCTGAATCTTTTTATTATCAACGTGATTTGATTGTATTTAATTAGATAAAATTTACTATTCGAATTGTCAAATTGAAATTTGTGTTTTTGGTAAGACTTTAATGAGACTTTGCGATTAGATCTGCACAGACAGATAGAGATATTAGTTACAAGAAGGCTTTTATACATGTGATTTTCAGGCTAACCACCTTACTAATTTTTGTGCATTGCGGTCCATGACAATGAATTCTTACTAACTAGTAGAAGATTGAAGAAGCTGGCCTCTTGTGTTTCTTGCACTACTTGATGTAATATTTTGATGGCTCTTATCTATAGTCTCCATTTGCACTGTGGCTTCATTCACATAATTTATTTTCTTTTTATTTTATTATCCATCTCAAGAACCTTAGACATCTTTTTTAAGTTGATATGCAGAATTTCTTTCTCAATTTGTTTATTTTATTGTTTCTCTCAGTCACGTTTATAAAAAGATTTCAATTTTAATTGAGGCTACTCAATTGGAGCAATTGGAGTATGAGTTCGAATAATTTATGATGTTTACTACCTATCATGTCATTTAATATGTGTATGCACTTGACCTTTCCCATAATTTTTGGTCAATATCAGTGTTCCATTTTCTATGCTATGAAGTGAATGAATCAAAGAGAATGCACAAATTCTCAATCTTGGAGACCATCTTTTCTTTGGAAAACTACCTAATTGGTGGATGAGCAACACTTGATGCTACTCAAGTGCATACATGTTACTTAATTCTAAACTCCAATTCCAACTACTTCATGTATTACAATTATTGAACTCTAAACATTGCTAAATTTATTTTTTTATACCTTACGAATTGAGGTTCAAATTGGATCCAAAAACTACTAAAATGAGTAGTATATTGAAATGTAAAAAGAGAATCGAATAAACTTTTGCTTTAAAGAGAGAAGAGAGAAGCTGATGGTAAAAATAAGACAGAGAAGGGCGAGTAGGTAAAGAGAAAAGGGGCAAAAAAAGGATATAAAATGGATATTTTACTATAAGTTAAATGGGTATCTTTATCTGTATAATAACTAACCTTGACAAGACAATACAACTAAGTTTGGATAAATTTTGAAAGTATTATAGTTAATAGGCTAGTTTGGGAATTTACTCTTTATATATTAAGGTATTTTCAAGCTTGAAGTTTTCCTACATCAGGTGGGCTATTGTTTGTTATCAAAAATCATATAAATTCGAAAACCAGACATATGTCCTTAGTACCCTTTAATAAGGAAAAGACGAACACAAAGCACTTGAACAAATAAATCCAGTCAAAACTTAGAAAACATCAAGGCTTGAATAATTTGTCTCTTTAGTTGATTTAGAGTCAAAAGTCAATGGTGGGAACTAATACACTTGAAATTCTTGATAGCAAAGTAATGTTCAAGGAAATTTCCTACTCCAGTAAATAGCTAGCAGTCTGTTGATAACATATGTTCTCATCCACAATATCTTGCAGGGAAACCGGGCATGAATAGTGTTGTTGCCTTTGTGTTCTTTGAGCTGCTAGTCATAGCAACCTTCAACATCAGCTTCTACAGTGAAAGAACTTATGCGGGTTGTGTAGAGACTGAGAAAGATGATCCCATGGGTACGCAACTATGCTCACAGCTTGGAAGCAGAACACCATGTGTTATCAATCTTGAATTGAAACAGACATTTTATTGCCATCCTGAAGGGTATGAAATTGACAAACCATTTTTGGATGACATCAAGAATGTGTTAAATCCAAGGTGTCCCAGAGAATAAATACGACAGACTGACAAAAATATGGGCTGGTTAAGGGCTCTGGATGGTTCAGAGCTTACATTCCAGGAATGGTGGGTTTGAATAACATCAACCTGGAAACTGATTTTGTGAATGTCACGATTCAATCTCTGATGAGAGTCATTCCATTAACAATTGACGAATAAGAGAGGGTTGAAAGCAGGGAAGATCAAGACAAGACTTGATACTAAACTATTTAGAGAACTTGCTCCCTTGGGAAAATGGATTCTGCTTTAAACATTGACAAATAAAAGGGGACAGCAAGCAGGGAAGATTAAGACTCAATATGACAATAATACAACAGAAACTTGTAGAATGCCGTTTTTGATGCTTGGTTTGAGTTTGCCAGCACCTCCTCTTTTCAAAGATGTGATGGAGAAAAACATTATAATTTAGGTTGCTTTGTTTAACCTATTGAATAAGTTTGACAGTGAAAGGTTGACTTTAAGTTGTTTTTTATCTTGCTTCTAGGACAAGAACATCATACCCAGTCACTAGATTCTGCATTAACATATGATCCTTCACATGTGGTGATTCACGATGAATGACATGAAACTTGGTGTGTCCCAACCTGTGGTAAGCTTTCCTCTGAAACAAATTGACATTGAAGGCTTATATGCTAAAAATGTGTGATCTTGATTGCCAGTTGTTCATGATGGAAAACCTGAGGGATTTTACAATCTTTTCGTGCAGCACAAGTCAGATGATTTATTGTACGAGAGGCAGGATCTGCATGTTATGGAAGTTCTTCATCAAGTAATTAATTGCACTTAATTTCTTGAGGTTTATTTGCAGATATATAAGAGCAGCTGGCATGTCCTATCAGTTCTGGCGTTGAATGTAACAAGAAGAGATAGGTGTGTATCACATTTCGCATTGACTGTAAGGAATATTTAGAAACTCCTCTTTGGTAATAATAACACTGCAAGAGGTTTTAACGAATTTTGGTAATTCAGAGCCGGTTATTCTCTTGTTTACGATGAATATGATAACAATCCAAAATCTACTTATTATATGTAGTATGTGTCATTCATATAAAGAGAGAGCAGATATTTTTTTTTTGTGTTTAATTAAAGGGTGGAGATATTGTCAACCACAAATATGATTTATACACGCTTATTTTATCAAAAATTTTAATTACTAAAATATACTTATACAAATGGCTAATGAGAAACAAATTATATTAATGGAAAAGTACACCCATTCAAATTTTTATAATTTCAACCTTTTTATTTATAAAGAAAAAAAAAACGCCTATCTAAATTTCTCATGAAACACTCAATCATCATTTACAAAGCAACAGCAGCTCCTTTCCCATCTGCTCTCAATCTCAATAAATCTGTTCATCAATTCAACTCAAGATGATATCAAGGTCTTGTGTTATCTGCGTCAAGAGCCATAATTGTTTGCTTGAATGTTTAAGGGCCATTGCCTGGTTTAAGCGCCGTGTCCCATTGAGTGGAACAGGAAACATTGACACATTGTAAGAGCACCATGACCAAAGGGTATATAATTATGCCAAATTAAATTTACTAGTCCTTTGATGATCAAAATGGTCAAAACTCTTGGCTGTTTGAAAATTGAAAGTGTGAGGTGCATGGCTTGCAACATTAATTCTTATGAGAGTTTCAAGTTATGCCCTTTAAATGTGTTGTGTTTCATGCAAGCGGTTCATGTGGCAGAAAGACTATGTCTTTCGACAAGCGTGTATACTGGACACATCTTCTTTAATTTTTATTTCATGTGGCAGATTCATAAAACCTATAACACTGTACACTAAATATTCTTCACATTTATCTAATATTATTATTATTATTATTTTTTGAGTCTATAGGTTAGCCAATTACGATGCTCACAATAATATGAAGTTTGAGAGAGCAGAGAAGATCCCTTAAATAAGACTGCTACAAAGTTGCATATATTCAGATCTCAAAGACAAAATTCTTGAGTTATTCATTAGTGGTATGAAGATGCACGGAATGAAAACCATTTCTACATGACGTAGAAAAATGTTTTGAAAAGCACTGTGTTGGGTGGCATTTACGGCACTAACCTTTGAAAGAGACCGAGTTGGAAAAGTCAAGTTTTTCGAAATTGTCCTTTTTAATTGATTTTGAAGTCAAACTATGTTTGTGTGAAGTCGCGTTAATCAACATACACATTGTTAAAAATCACATTAGTCTAATTAGAAAATTTGATCAAATTATCAACAGTCAAATAGATTAATCCGGAAAACTTGTAAATTAAGCATATTATGCATAACAAAAGGACACTATAAAATAGCACAATATGGTCACGTTATGAGGCACATATTTTGATCTTATAGTTTCTGCTTAAAGTTTGATTGGCAATGAAACCAACCATGAGTCTTCATTTTGTCCTTCTCATTGAGTTACTTGTCTTAGCTAACATCAGGTTTAGCTTCTGCAATAGAACATCTTACGTGGGTTGCATGGAAAGTGAAAGACAAGCACTTTTAAGGTTCAAACAAGATCTCAAAGATCCTTCCAACAGGCTTGCCACTTGGGTTGACGGTGATTGTTGTGCATGAACTGGCATTGTCTGTGACAACCTTACATGCCAAGTCCTAGAGCTCCACCTTAGAAATCCTTACAACGCTTACAAATCTTTCATTCAACTGGAAGCTTATGAGATGTCAAAGTGAATGGTAACATAAATCCATCTTTGCTTGATTTGAAACATTTAATTTCGTTAGACTTGACTGAGAATGATTTTGATGGAAATCCTATTCCAAAATTTCTAGGTTCTATGGAGGCTAATCTCTCTAGAGCCGGATTTGTTGGAATGATTCTCCATCAACCTGAAAATCCCTCCAATCTTGAGCGTCTTGATCTTGGTTGGAACAACTTGCACGTTGAGAATTTGCATTGGTTATCTGGTCTTTCTTTGTTGGACCACCTTGATCTGAGCTATGTAAATCTTAGTAAAGCATCTGACTGCATGGTTGCTGGTGACAAACTCACTCTCTTCTTTGGTTGACTTAAGATTGTCATATTGTCAGCTCCAGTCCTCTCCGCACCCAAACATTGTAAACTTTTCTTCTCTTACCCTGCTTGATCTTTCTTACAACCAATTCAATAACCATTTGATTCCAAGCTGGAATTTTGAACTTCGTCATTTAGCGTCTCTTTATCTACGTAATAATAATTTTCAAATTCTATTGCCTGATGGACTTCAAAACTTGACTTCTCTTAGGTGTCTTGAATTATCATAGGACCATTTTAATTCTTCAGTACCTGGTTGTACAGATTAAACCGTCTTGAGCATCTCTCTCTTTTCAATAATAGTTTCCATGGTGAAATTTCTGTTGCTCTAGGAAACCTGACTTCTATCCAGCTGCCAGATCTCTCATGGACTAGGCTTGAGGGGCGAATTCCAAGAACATTGGGAGGAATTTGCGGCTTGAGAGAACTTTGGTTAGCTGGTTTGAAATTAAGTCAAGAGGCATCTGAAATTTTAGATCTTTTCTCGAGCTGTGTTTTGGATGGACTAGACTCATTAGGTTTACGATTTACTCAAATTACTGGCCATTTAACTGGTAAACTGGGGCAATTTAAGAATCTAACTCTTGTATACCTAGGCAGTAACTCTATTGTTGGTCCTACTCCATTGTCCCTTTGGAAACTTTCATCCTTGAGAATTGTAGGTCTTTCATCTAACAAACTGAATGGAACTATTACTTAGTTTCCCTTTCAAAATCTTACAAACTTGTTTTATTTTTTTACATCTGAAAATTCATTGACACTGAAACTTTGTCATGATTAGAAATTCAGCTCCATTTCAACTTGAATCCTTCGGATTGGCTTTTTGTTAATTAGGATCTCAATTTCCATTATGGCTTCGTTCACAAAAGCATTTGCTTTATCTAGACATATTTGGCTCAAGGATCAAAGACATTCTTCCAAGTTGGTTTGGGGAATTTCTTTCTCAATCTGCTTATTTTAACATTTCTCATAACCAAATCTATGGAAAGATTTTAAGTTTTGCTGAGGCTACTCAACTCGAGTCAATTGATATGAGTTCAAATAATTTATGAGGTCCATTGCCTATCACATCATTAATCATGCATGCACTTGATCTTTCCCGTAATTTTTTGTCAGGACCAATGTCCCATTTTCCATGCTATCAGATGAATGAATCCAAGGGAATGCAAGTCCTCAATCTAGGAAATAACCTTCTGTCTAGAAAACTACCCGATTATGAGCTGACAACGCCTAATTTTACTCAACTTAGGCAACAACAAATTTGCTGGTAATCTTCAACCTCAATTGGAGCTTTAAGTTCCCTTCAGTCACTCCATCTTCAAAAAATGTCTCTCTGGGATATCACTATTGCCACTTAGAAATTGTACGGAATTAATAGTACCAGATATAAGTGAAAATAAATTCGCAAGAAATATCCCAACGTGGATTGGAGAGAGTTTCTTAAGAACGGTTATTCTCAACCTTCGAGGAAATAACTTTCATGGAGCCATACCGTTGGAACTTTGTCATCTAGTTTCCATACAAATTTTAGACCTTGCTTACCTCAACCTTTCTGGAACCATACCAAGATATATCAATAATTTTAGTGCCATGACGAACGTGAAAGCTTCAATGGGAAACTACATACAATATCTTATTCAACTGACTTCATCATCTGCTTTCCTTACTTATGCAACCTTTCTTGAAAATGAATTACTTGCGATGAAGGGCCAAGCAGATGAATACAGCAGGATTCTCAATTTGGTAAGAAGTATAGACCTTTCCAACAACAATTTTTCTGGGAATATTCCAAGGGAAGTGACAGCTCTTAAAGAATTGCAGTCCTTAAATTCGTCATACAATTCTTACTGGAAGAATTCCTAAGAATATTGGCGATATGAATTCACTAGAATCTATTGAATTCTTGATGAATCAACTTTCTGGTGAGATTTCACCGAGTATTTCAAGTTTGTCGTTTTTGAATCACTCGAATCTGTCCTCCAACAACTTGGTCAGGAGAATTCCTTCAGGCACTCAACTTCAGAGTTCTGATGCATCTTGTTTTGTTGGCAACCAACTATATATGTGGATCTCCACTTCCCAGTAAATGTGCTGTTCAAGTACCTGATCATGGAAATAACGGTAGTACCGGTAATGAAGCTGAAGTGGATTGGTTTTTGGTAAACATGGTGCTAGGATTTGTGGTGGGCTTTTGGGGTGTAATGGGACCTTTGCTTGTCAACAGAAGATGGAGGTATTCATATTATCAGTTCTGGGATGGTGTAAACCACAAATTTCACAATGTTCTGCATAAATGTTTTTAGTTTTTGTCTTGGTTGTATTCAAAGTTTATGTTATTTAATCTTGAAATGTTGTAATAAAGCGGCTACATTTTTGTACTGCATATATGCATTTATCATTTTGTTATTTTAGAACTCTTATTATCATGGTTCACGTTTAGAATGATTTTCTATATGTTTTACAGATTTAGTTTGTTTTCTGTCACCTATGAAAGTAAACCTTCGGTTCTTTTCACCTAGAAATTTATTGTAAGCATGGTACTAGGATCTGTGATGGGCTTTTGGTGTGTTATTGAGCTATATATCTGTCATCAGTTCTTGGACTATATTGGACACAAATTCAGCAATGTTGCACAAAATTGTTTTTAATTTTTGTTTTCTTTGTACCTCTATAGAATTATGGTATTTCCTGGTATTTAATGTATAAGAAAATAAGTATAACTGCATTCTTGTACTTCATGCATGCATTTACTTGTGTACTACTTCAAAATTCTCATTATTCTAATTTCTTGACGGGTTATTATTCAATCTTTTCACAGCATGTGAGTTATTATCTCTTTACAGATAAGACTCATCACATCTCCAATCCAGTCTCTTATCTCTTTACAGGTAAGACTCTTATTATACTTGGTTAAATTACTTTGTCCCGCCAAAATATGTAAAATTTGCTAGAAACATGAAATAAATTAAGAAGAATGAAATGTTGCCTCCAAGGAACGTTCCATGTCAAGAACAAAAAGAAAATGATTTCAATTTCATGAAAATTACAATTGTCAAATGAATATAGTATGCAGATATTAATGATATGGGCAAGTGCTGTACAAGCAAAATTCTGAAAGTGCTGTACAAGCAAAATTCTGTGTGTTTTTGACAAATGATTACAAACCTTAAAATATGGATTCTTATTATGGCCTTAGAAACCATGTTTTGCATATACAATTATTGCGAAAGAATGTTTATAGATTACATACATCAATTGCTTGTACATGAGCACTTGCTGCTCCGTATAACGTTTCAAATTTCAATCCTGCAATCTCTAAGCCAAGATTTTTTATGGAAGTATGATATATCCTTGTGCCAAATCAAGTACAGCATGCAAAAAATAATTCTATTATTTCTTGACTAGGACAAAATTTAATGGGCTTCACTGGATTCTATGTCTGCTGTGGCCTGTAATAAAATTCAAAAATATAAGTGCGAGATAGAAGGTACTTAATATAACGGAGAGGGGGTAAAAGGCAAGCATAACACACATTTTTGTCAAGCGCTTTGATGAAGCTTCACTTTCTTGCTTCTTTTTCCTGTGAATTCAAAAAATTTGGGAGCTCAACTACTGCTGATTATGCAATGTTTTTATGTAATGCTATTTGTTGTTACTTCATGGAAGATTGTGAAAGCAACATTGAAGATTTAGAGAGTATTCAAGGAAAGAACATACCTTTTTTAAGTATTTCTTGTGGAGTTTCATAGCACCGGTGCATGCTTTTTTGGCATCTAAATTTCCAGTAATGTCGTTCAATATCTGAAAAAGTATAAAAGAAGCAAAATATAAATGAGGGCAGACAGAAAGGGTAATATCAAAATAAAGTTGCAAGCCGTTTCACATACTGACAACGAATAGGACATCTATTAACTAAATCTGCAGAGAAGATGGTTAATCAGTACACAGCCATCGACAACTGTTGCCTTGCCTACACCACTGTATGAGATGATGATTATTGGAACCAACAGAATGTGACACAATCTCAGGCCCCTGGCTAAGGTCAAAAAGGTCATACAGCAGAAACAAAAGTCTCAACCTACCCTTTGGCATTCTGGAAAAGACTAAATGTATGCACACATAACAAACATGTGGATAAAGGCTCCGAATATCATGTTGTGATTGAGGGGAAATGTGTAACACCTTCAAGGAACAAGCAGTAATCCAGAATTGCCTAGGACCTCGTTTCAGGAAATTATACAGCTACAGGGTGATAATTTCTTTACAAAGCAAAAAAGAAAAATGAACGAGTTTGCTCTTTATATACATTGGTTTTCTCTACTTAACTGATACAGTCCTCCCTGAAGGCAAATTGCATGTTTCTAACAATTAAAAGTCACTATATAATCAAGCTAACCTTAACCACATCGTCCAGGCCACGAGCTTCTTGCAGTAGCTTTGTGCTCTTATCTTTCAAGACGCTGGCAACAAGGAAAACAGAAATGGGGAGAGGTGCTTCTGAATTTTTTCCATTTTTCATATTCTCTCTCTCAAACTTTCCACACTGACGAACTGATTTTGCTTTTCTATTACATCCCTCGGATTTATCTTCAGCTGATTCAGACTCTTCATACATAGAGAACAAGTCAGGATCATATTCGAGGGCCCACATCATCTGTAGATGTTCAAACAACCACAGAAAACAGCAATTATGAAAAGAAATTCAGCTTAAGCATCCATGGAAAGCATAGGTTCATAACACAACTTATTGCATTTTATTTAATTTTACTGAGAAAACATATAGATACAGACTAGAAATATCTCGATACATAAAATAAAATTCCATGCGTACTTATTTAGAACAAAGAATATAAGCAACGCATAAACTATGCAAAAACTATTTTACTTAGCCTCCTAAATCATTTCAGCCACAGACACTCCTCGAAACCACTTCCAGTGCTGGGGGGGCATCTCGCTTAAGAAGACCAGTAGGTTACTTCGGCCACACAATTGAGTAATTACATTAGATATTAGTATGATCCAACATTGCTCCCTCCACTTTGCACCCAAGAACATTTAACTAAGTCTAATGCCATCTATAAAGAGGTCTTTGGTTTTGATTTAGTAGGATTTGCAACAGGTCCAGGAATGTATATATGCCTTAGGATAATCAGGGTTTGACACCCATCTGCAGTACCAGCATGGTAATGAAAGAAAGAAAAGCCTATTTCATATACGTTAATGAATATCCGGTGAAGTAGCTGGGCATATCATATGCCTATTTATCCAACTTATGACAACATTGTACGTGTAAACAGTACTATGGAATTCCAATCAATTTCACTCTATTAAAAGATAGGTCTCCATTCTAAATACGGTTTTTTTATAAAGAATAAAGCTTCCAATATGGAAAGTTTCACCCGGTATATAATTGCAAGCCAGACGAATAGAATGTACTTTATATATCTCAATCTTGCTCTACAAGTCATTCAAACACATGGAAAAAAAAGGCTGACAATCTGCAGTTTTCCACAATATGTCATAAATCCTTCTAAACAATGTCTTAAGTAGTTCACTTGACAAGAGATGCAGGACCAAGAGGACATGAGCATTACAATACTCTAAAATGACCAGTACATGGATATTGCACAAAAGTCACACCTTATGAACAAAGTCCTCCTTTAAGGATTCTTAAAATATATGTTTGTAAGACAGTCTTGGCTTGCTCGTTATCAACCAATCATAGACATTAAAAGATGTGACATGGGCAAAGGAATTTTCAATCAACCCTATTTTGCAACCTATATCTGTCTCATTCCAAAAAAATCTGATTCATTAAAGATTGGTGATTTTAGGCCAATTAGCTTGGTGTCTAGCTTGTACAAAATTATTGCAAAAGTTCTTTTCCTAAGACTAAAAGAGGTGTTGGATAGCACTATTTCTAGCTGTCAGTCTGCTTTTGTTAAAGGCAGACAAATTTTGGACGCTGTTTTGGTGGCTAATGAAGTGGTAGAAGAGTTTAGATCGAAAAAAAGAGAAGGTGTTGTTTTCAAGATTGATTTTGAAAAAGCTTATGATCATGTCAATTGGGATTTTTTGGACTTTGTCTTGGAAGCAAAAGGTTTTGGGTTAAAGTGGAGGAGTTGGATAATGGGCTGCTTAAAGTCGGCAAATTTCTCTATTATGATAAATGGGAGACCCAAGGGAAAATTCTCTGCTTCTAGAGGGCTTAGACAAGGTGATCATTTATGCCCTTTTCTGTTTATCCTTGTGGTGGATTGTTTGGGAAGGTTGGTTGATCGAGCTAAGGATTGTCACTTGGTGAAAGGATTTTGTGTTGGTAGAGAGAATGTTACTATCTCTCACTTGCAATTTGCTGATGATACTGTTTTTTTCTCTTCCGGGGATGAAGAGAATTTTGCGTCTTTTGTTGCGATACTTCGTTTATTTTGTCTGGTGTCTGGGCTGAAGGTAAATTTGGTTAAGAGTGTAGTGGCGGGCATTAATTGCAATAATAAGATGTTAGAGGATTTGGCCGAAGATTTTGGGTGTGAGATAGGGAGATGGCCGCTGAAATATTTAGGACTGCCGTTGGGAGGTAATCCAAGATCTTTTGAGTTTTGGGCTCCGGTGGTGAAAAAAGTTGAAAAGAGATTAGAGAGCAGAAAAAATGCGTTCCTTTCTAGGGGTGGAAGATTGGTCCTAATTCAAGTTGTATTGCATAGCATTCCCACTTATTATTTATCCTTGTTCAGAATTCCTATTGGGGTGGCTAAAAGGGTTGAGAAGATTATGAGAGTTGAGAAGATTATGAGAAATTTCTTGTGGGAAGGTATCGGCGAAGGTAGGAAGGCTCATTTAGTAAGATGGAATGTTGTGTCTCGCCCTCAACATAAAGGTGGATTAGGAATTGGGAATATAGTGATGAAGAATTTGGCTTTGCTTGGTAAGTGGTTATGGAGGTTTCCTTTGGAATCTAATTCTCTGTGGTATAAAGTGATTAAAAGTAAGTATGGAGTTCAAGGAAACGGGTGGGATTCTAATGCGGTTTTTCAAGGAAGTAATAAATGTCCATGGAAATCCATTATGCAAGGTTTCAACGCTTTCTCGAGTAATTTAAGGGTCGTGGTTGGAAATGGCGCTCGAATTCGATTTTGGGAGAATTGTTGGCTGGGGCATCAACCTTTGTGCCTAAAGTTCCCAAGATTGTACAAGCTAACTTCTTCTCAAAATGTCTCTGTTTTAAGTAGAGTGGATTATTCTTCTTCTCATAAAGGATGGCTCTTTGATTTTAGGAGAAACCTGAATGATAGGGAGATTGAAGAATTTTCTTCTTTTATTTCTATTCTTGAGGGTGTTTCTCTTAATTCTGGTTTGGAGGATTATAGGGTGTGGAGGTTAAGTTCCAATGGCATCTTCTCGTGTAAATCCTTTTTTGAAAAGTTAGTCCAAGATGATTCAATTACTAGGTTTGAGTATGATAAATTGATTTGGAAGTCAAAAGCTCCGAACAAGATCAAGTTTTTAGTGTGGCTTCTGGTTCATGGGAAATTAAATACTTGTGACATCATTCAAAAGAGATATCCTAGTATGTGCCTTTCACCCTTTCGGTGTGTCATGTGCAAAAGTGGGGGGGAAAATTTGGATCACCTTTTTCTTCATTGTCCGGTGGTTGGTTTGTTGTGGAATAGGCTGTTTTCTATAGTTGGCTTGAGGTGGGCATCCCCGAAGTGTTTACGTGCCTTTTTATTGGAAGATTTTGTAGCCTTAGGAGGAGGTAAGAAGGCTAGGATTCTTTGGAACTATGGAGTCTTCGCTATCCTATGAGTTATTTGGGAGGAAAGAAATAGAAGAATATTTGAAGAGATCGAGGAGGAGAACAACTTCTTAAGGGACAAAGCGTACTATTTAGCTTCTCTCTAGGCGTTTGCTAGTGAAAAATTTAAACATTTATCTTTATCTCTTATCTTATTAGATTGGAAGGCTGCTGTTTGTTGATTGTTTCTTCCTTTTTGCCTTTAGGTTGTCATTTTGGTTGTTTGTTTTTGGTAGACTTCTGGTTCACAGATGTATTTTCTTTCCTTTAATTAATAAAGTTTTTGTTTCCTATAAAAAAAAAAAAAAAAAAAAAAAAAATCAAAGTTTTAAGTTCTGCAAAAGAATTTAGAATCAGAAATGAATACAAATGAAAGAAATGTGTGATTTCTAACTTACGAAGAGATTAGATTTACATATATTTTGAAAGAGCAGTATCGGCAAATCAACAAAGCAATTGAAGGCTTCCACCAATCACCAAAGGAAAAACTATGAAAAGAGAATGAAACAGAAAGTTGGAAAAAGCAAAAGAATTAGGGAAGTCAAGCCATACCTCCCAGAGATACAACGAGTCACAAAACGAGAATTCTCTGCGGAACAAAACCATAAGCATTCTGACAGCAAATAGATAATCACCTCCACCTAGTGTCTCTGTTATCCAAGATCATAAAATAGACTATTAGACATTATATTGATAGATGCAAAAGAAATTTGCATAATACATATTACAAAGGAAGACAGAAGTTGGTGGTCAAAACTCTTCGTCTCTAATTATGTTTTCATTATTAGCATCATAATTTTCAAAAACAACCATCCGCATCTTAACTTTCAAAAACGAGCATATGCTTGTAAACTACAAATAAAACTGGTATAAAATGATCAAGGTGATAGATTCATGAGACCAATATTTATCATATTACACTGTTATGAATCAACATAAATTCAAGAAGGTACCCAAGTGCTGATGAAGTTTTGGGTCAATAACTTGAGTAACTGCTGCCAAATTACCCAGTTGTGCCTCCACCCCAACTGAGCTGTCAGTGCATCTGAAATTTCCTCGCTTTGAAATTTGAAATAAGAACAGATATCATAAGAATCTGGAATTGATTTAAACAACAAGAAGGATAAAATAAATGCTACAAAGAAGAAAAATTATTATTCCAAAATGATCATAAAAAAATAGTGAGTTAATTCATTGTGTAGTATCTAGTATGAAAATCTCTTAAAAAAAAAAAAAAAATCTCTACAACAAAGATGCAGAAAAGGAAACCTATCAATAATCTCCCAGTGAGGACAGACTAATTAAGCAGGGACAGACATCATAAACTAGTAAACGAATATCAGAATACAAGAGCCTCTGTGTGTAGAAGAGCGACCAATTGAACATAAGCCGTATGAAATCATAGAAAAAAAAAAGGTAACAAATGAAGCAACAAAAAGAGTTCAAGTCATGAACACAAGCCAATGTAAGAAATTTATGAAAAAATTCTAATAAAGGAATCTGTAACTAGGGAATAATTTCAAGTGAAAAATAAGTGAAAGCAAAGAGAGAAAGAATTAAAATTCATGTCTATGCAGATGAAAATTTAATTTAATCCGAAATGACAGAAAGATTGCTGAAGAAAACAACATCATAAAGGAACATTCCATTCATTAAGAACTTTGAATCCTTCGGTATATATGTAACTTAGTACACCACATGAAAATGAAAGTTCATGCCATCTAATGAAAATATGAGGAAAAAACAAAACAAAAATTGATTAACATGTACCAATCTGCGCATCAAACGTTCAAAGCACCAAAATGAATCAGCTTCATCATCGAGAAGAATTATCATTGGAGAACACAGATCACTCATTCCTGCTCAGCATTTTTAAAAAGTTCAGAGTATTGAATTGGTACTTAATTGCAAATGAAAAAAAAATGTTACTCTCAGCTACCGTGTAACACACCAACAGCTTTGCATATGCAATCAACAAACAGATGGTATATGGTTATAAACACATGCTGGGTCCATTACACACAGATGTTTGTAGATAAGATCATTACAATCATAATTCCAACAATCCATCCTGTCCAGTATATTGCACATAATTTCTGTTTCTAAGTTTACATTTTATAGGGTAAGATATATATGTTTCAATCGCTGAAAGAAATATCAACCATACGAGACAAGTCATCGTGATATTGTGCCAGGATGTATAACACTCTATGTCTAAACCAATCTGACAAAGAAAAGGCAACCATTTGAAAGTATTCACACAGTATATGTGTGCTAAAGAAAGGCCCTTAGAACATTTTTAAGCTCATCTTTGACTCTTATTATCCAGTCACCCAAAGCAAAGGTACACACCACTATCCCTCACTAACCAAGTTTAAACCAAGTGGCAAAGCAATGTAAGTAATATAATGTTCACTTGGTTAATCCAAAAGAAAGGGAGGTTTATTAAATTTTTCACCTTGGCAGTAGCCAACATCCATATCGATCCATGCATAAACAGCCAGAATATCCCACAGCTTTGACAAGTTTTCTTGCTTCTCATAGAACACCAATGTCCTGTCAGTGCGAACCACATCAAGACCTATCATAAACAATATCGAAAGAGAAAGGATTACAAATCACATAGCTTTGAGAAAACACATAAGTACCATCACGAACTATTAGAAGATCTAACAACAGTATGCAAAATCATGTACAAGCTATTTAACTCAGAAGATTAAAAATGAGAAACAGAAAGTTAAAGTTTGATTAAAATATATTATTAAAAAAAAAAAAAAATTGTTCCTGAAGCCAACCTATTTGATGTAGTGTTAGCATCCATTCAATAATCTTCTTGTCCAAAGGACCTTTGCTAAGAAGCTTCTTCACCATTTGTGAAATGGAACCATGAATACCTGAAGAATCAAGGGATTAGCATGCAGCATATCACCAATTTTGAAATAGACACTCTCTTTCTAAGGTAGGCCAATTCCTTGCCTGAATTTGTTTCTTGAAGCACTAAAGGATCTTGAATGGGCTGGCCATCTTCAGTGATAACAGGTGCAGTGATGAATTTACCACTTCCTACAACAGGAAAAATTTCACAACACTCTTCCTTCCACTTAGCGTATCGCAACCTGAAGGTGTAGATTGAAGAAACACCACATAACAAATGATTTTCTCACGTAGAAAGAGGTTGCAGAAAATATTTTTGTGATTGGGCGCCAAAAGGTTATTTAAATTAGCAAAACTGTAACTGTTGAGCATGTACAACCATTATAACATAATTGGTAACAACATACATACTATATTGCAAAAGTAAACAATAATAGTTAGACGGTTAAAGTGCAATGGCATATGAGCATTCAACCAAACCTCATAGTTAAAAGTGTTTCTCACATAAAATCTTGGAACAAATGTCTGAAAAGAGTTAGATTTAATAGACATAACTTTTCCATGCAGTCGTTCTGCCTTGAATAGTTTTAAAAGATGGACATAAACTTACCAAACAATGTGGCAAGTCTAGCATTATATAGACAATATACAAGCATACCAAGATTTGTAGATGCTATAAGTTTTATTCCTAACATGATGAACGTATCAATTCAAAAACATTGTCACACCATCAAGTCAATAAATTTCATAAGATATTTTAAGCTACAATGATAGGAGTGAGAAATCAATATTACAGCTTTTAAAAAGGCATATGGGTAATAATACTTTGTATTCTCTAATCATATAGAAGCACAATACATAAGATTGTTGTTGGTATACAGAAGCACGTTAATTGAGATTATTGTTCCTCCATCTTAATTTTGAGCTGAAGTGACACATTAAAAACTCTCCATCTTTGCATTCCTCAACATCAATTGAAGACTTGTATACTGACATTTAATAATCTCTACTAAAATAAAAGAAAATGGACTACCTCCGTTTTTGCCGTATCTGCTCCCGTTCTTCAAATGTGCTCTTAGGATCATAACAACCCAGTAGAAATTCCCATACTTCACCTCTAATTGATGGATGGATCCCCTAAGGTGACAAAACACATATAAAACTAGTTAGTGACCAAACTTAACTATTTAAGTTAGTACATCATCTGATATTGAAATGAGGAAAAGCAGTACGATTCTACAAGCCAACCCTTGAACTTGAGATGGAAGGGTATATATGTTGTCCACATGTCACACGGAAATACAAATTAAATACTCCCAGTGCGGAATGGAATGTTGCTAACTAAATTTTAAACACTACCATGCAGAATACTCCTAAACATACTTTTGCAGCAGCCTTCAAACTGTTAGCATGCACTTACCCCACGTTGGATTCGACCTAGAGTCTTGCCTATATCCAATTGCCCATCTGGAGTAAATGCAGCCTGCCATTTCCTTGCACTTAGCGTTTTACCAGGCTGTACAAGCAGATAAAACAGAAAGCTTCATTAACCACCACTCGATGCACCACATTTAAATTATCCAATCCCAAATCTGAATTAACAATAACAAACACTATCAAAAACAGGGCACATAACAATCCAATAATTAACAACGTGTCACTGTCCCACACAAACTTTTCTTTTCGAATGTCTAGTTTCATAATTGTGGTATAGATTACAATCGAGCTTAAGATCTGAACTTATCAGAAGTGCTCTTATCAAATACATGCCTTGAAAACAACCAAAGTCATAAATTAAAAACAGATTCAAAACCAATTCTCTTCAAACCATTCATCCTCCAAAGAAACAATCAACACCTACAAGTCCTTAAACCAAGCACAAATTTTTCACAACACAATTCAAATCATCACTATCACACTAACCCTGAATCACATTTCAATAAATCCAACAACTCAATTCATCTCAAACTCCATAAACCAAATCCAAAACAATAAAATCACAACATATCCAATCATTTACAAAGAACATATAAAAAACTACAAGCAAGAAAGCACAAACCCTGATTTTGAATTTGGTCTTGGGCACATCAGTGCATTCAGGCCGGACCTCATAATAACCATCAGCTGGCTCTGCAGATGCTCCCCACATTTATGTTACGACAACAACAAAAAAAAATTTTAAAAAATAAATCAAAACAAAACTTTGGCCCCCCAAAAAAAGCACAAGAAAAAAACCAGACACCCCCTCCTCACAAAATATCAATCAAATGATATATTTAGACACCCTTTTGAGAGAAAAATCCAAGATGGTGGTTGGTGCCGGGGGGTGCTAGAAATGACCAAGTAAAATATGCACAGCTAATAAATGAATCAACAACAAAAACAAATAATATAAAAAAAAAAAAAGACTTTTTCTTTGGTGTATTTTATCTGTGATTTGAAGATAGATAGAATGGTTATGTGTTGTTGTCAATGGAGTTTTGATCATGATGGTGGGAGGTGTAATACTCTTGTCTCCTCATTAAACCACGACACGACCGTAGACCGGTCAATGCGTTCGTTTGTTTAAACGTTCCTTCTTCTCTCTCTCTCTCTCTTATTTGTCCGTACAATTTTTTTATATTTATTTTGTTATTACATAATTTCACCTCCCATATTTTCTGGTTTTTTGACCTTTTTTTTTATTTATCTACTTCTTTATTTTATATAATTATAAACTATTCGAAAATCTAAAGAATCTGTTAAAAAATATATTCTCAAAAACCTCTCCATATCATTGATATGAAAGGAAAATATACTGTCCTGTAATTATTTGTGTTATTTGATAATATGAAATGTAATTAATTATTTTCCAGTACAAATTTATAAGTAATTTTCATGTAAAGTACAAAAATGATGGAATAGGTAAAACATTTACTTGGATTTTGTCTCAATTTAGTTTAAAATATTTAATGCAAGTCCCCTATCTTTTATTATTTAGTTTGTATTAATTTTATTTTATTTTACTATGTTTAGTGAGGTTAATTATTTGCTTTTACTATTTAAATTAATTGTTTTTAGAAGAGAAGAGAATGAGATTATGAGAGAATAGCGCGTGATCGTGGGACTTGGTTCTTACTCGCCATTTTCGCGGGAATTATGAGAGGAGAGCTACATGGGATGTGTCAAAATCTAGCTGGACAGCCAAATTGGCTCTCTGCTTCACTCGCTTTCGCTGGCGCGCTTACTCAACGTGTTCTGGCCTGATATTGGAACCCATGTTTCCAAAATTTGTTTTTATAATTAAAAAAAATCTGAATTTGGGTTTTGACTTTTTTTTTTTTTGTTGAATTTAGGATTGGTCTAGAGGACAACTAAGACCTACCAGATTAGAAATATTGATAGCGGAACATGAGATATTGTTCCCATATGAGAGAGATTCATCCATACAGAGGTGGGAGAGAGACTCACACAAAAATAGAGGACAATCCACACATGCAAGTATAATAACAGTTTTATTTTTTTTCATAGGGTATCGAGTCGACCCATGCTTTTTGGCATGGGGGCACTGACGCACTAACCAACGGTGTTCACTACCACTTACCTTGGGTTTTAACTTTTGAGTTAGAGTCAATTATAAGCAAGAGGAAATTCTCTCATATCAAGTTTTATTAAGGTAAAATTCATATGCATGTGATTATTTAATTGTCAATGTACTGTATATATATATTATCGTTATAATGTATTTTGATAGTAATCATATCTCTCACGGGAGTGAACAGTGAGATGATGTTTAAACCTCTCCTTTCCCAAATTAAAAATAAAAATAAAAATATATATCAAACAATATATCAAGAAAGTTTGGATATCTTTAGGGTTTTACGCTTCTAATATAAAGTATTTGGGTTTGAATCTTTGCTATATTCATTATCAAAAGCAATGCGAAATCGGTTTTGTTGGAAACTTCCCAACTCTCATAAACTAATTCAGTTCATGGATGAATACAAAATGACATGTGAATTTACAAATCTTCCATAATAAACTACTTATTGAAGGAAAAACAACAATTGTTTTTATAAAAAATATGAATTTTGCGGAACACTGAGTTTTTAAAAATTTTTAGAAAACTCAATAAACCCTAGATCCATAAAACAATGAAATAAAATAATACAAAATAAAATAAAAATCAGATTTTTACCTTATGTATTGATCTCTGTGGATTGCTCACCACCTAACCTTCCTTGATATGACTCTACACCAAGAAACTAGTGAGTGGGCACAGTTATATAGAATTGTGCTCACTTTCTTTTGATTTCTTTTCTAAAAAAAAATCAACAATATATATAAGAAGTGAGTTTATGATTTTGGTTATGCTAAAAGAAAACTTTTTCTCTTCTTTTCAAAGAACGTAAAACAAAAACCAAAATATAACTTCTGTGTTAGGAAAAGAAAACTATTTCCTTTTCTATTTATAGGCAACTAATTAGGGTTTTAATTAATCAAATTAACATTAAACCCCAAATTTGTTAAAATTAAACTTTTGCCTCATATAAAATAATTAATTCAAAATTAATTCATATTATATTTTACAATTAAACATGTGACTTATAATTAATTCATAATTAATTTATACCCCGTCACAACTGAGAATCAAATTCAAAACCTCTTATAAAATTAATTAAATAATTATTAATTCATAATTAATAATTAACTAATTAATAATCAAATAATTTGAATAATCAATATTATTCAAATATTAAGTGAACACAAATTTTGCTACTTGCGTAACAATTATAATTGGACGGTCCAATTACAATATTCTATATACAAGTTTCTTATAGTGAAATGAGCTATCAAGGGGACCCGATGGACCTACAATTTTGAGCTCCAATAATATCGAAATTATTAATTAAATTCTTTAATTAATAATTTACTATTATTAATCTTAGAGTTACTCCACTAAAAACCTAAGATTGCACTCTCAAAACTGTAGATGTTTTTATACAATCTGAAACTTTCAGTGTCCATTGATTTAATCACTACATATGATTTGACCCTCCACAAATAGTTCATAATTAGAGCTAGGTCAAAATGTCCGTTTTACCCCTCTAATTATTTCTTAATCCTTAAGTACCATTGATTCTCTAATGAACAATATATCCATAACAACTTATGAATTTATCTTTCCATTTTCATATGAATGAAAAGTTGAGCGCTCATATTGTTCAAGACCTAAATCAACACTTAAGAGAACTACTTCTCTACTTCTCGTAAGAAGGAGTGGATTCCACTATCGTGTAGAACGTTCCCAGCTACTTACTAAATCATATCCCCAAAGTACGAAGTTATTGACCGGACATCTACACCGATCTCACCCATGTAAATCAAAGGATATAACTCAACAAGCAGGAGTCCATAATACACTCAGGATTAAGATCAATTCATATATGATCATCTGGTTGATAAATATAAATCTCTGAGTTTAACGGATATTAATAAGAGAATTATGTTTATCGTGGTCCAGTCCTATATAATCTTTATTATATAAGATGCCTCAATTTCCATGTCACTACATGAATAGTCTCGGATAAAACTATCGTACCGAATACAAAATGGACCGCAACTGTAGATTTACCACAAATAAAGTACCCAGCTTTACTTGCTTTCTACGGACTCTTTAGATTACTTATTTCAAATTAAATCCGCCTGTATATAACACTTATATACTTAATTTGAAATTACATTAGTAATCAAGGATGTTTCTCATGATATATCCAATTTTTGCAAAATATATAAATTGAATAAAATAAATACTTTATTATTTATAAAACCGTTTACATTATTACAAGCTCTTAGGGCATAAAACCCAACACTTATGTATGTACAAGTATTCAAATTTTGCGATATAAAGTTTGCAGATAATTAAAAAGGTAAAAACGAAAACAAAAGGAACAGTTTTCTTTCGTAAGTGCAACTAAGAAAAAAAAAACAAACATATAAACTTGCCTGGTCTGTGAAACCCTAGAAAACACCTCATGCATTTGATTGAAGTACGTCAGTGTCTACCATGTGTTTGATTAGAGCTTATATATTTATCTTAATGTTTATATTATATGTAAGAGAAGTCAGTGTCATAACCCAAAACACAAGCCATGAATATTCTTAGTAGTTTTGAAGTAAGGTATGTATATATAAATTAACACATAAAAGATTAAATAGAGCCCAGCTAAGAGCAATATTCTAGCTAGTTTAATTAGGCTTGCAAGTGAAGATTAAGAAAAATTATTAAATTAATAAAATTTGATGCGAATATACTTAATAGTTTTGAAGTAAGGTATGTATATATAAATTAAGACACAAAAAAATTAAATAGAGCCCAACTAAGAGCAATATTCTAGCTAGCTTAATTAGGCTTGTAAATGAAGGTTATAAAAAATAATGAAACTAATAAAATTTTAGGCTTACTCGAACATGCATAGTTTTCTCGGTCATATATATATTGCTCGCTATGTATAATAGTAAGTTTCAAGTGATATAGAAAGATTGTCATATGTGAAAAAAATTGAGTTGCTAGCTATAACAACTTACAACTTACAACCAGTTGATAAAACAACCGACAAATAGTTGTTATAATAACCAAAAGTGAATTATTGTAATAGTATAACTGAAATGTTATAATAATTAGTAAGCATATGTTATAACAGAATTATAGAGAAAACAACAATATTTTTAACATGACTCAGTTTTCATCTAGCTAATCCACAAGGTCACGTCCTGATATTTATACAAATTAATAAATATTCAAATAATACATATACAATTTAACTCACTTAACCAAGAACTTTGTCTTTACCGTAATACAAAGTGTATTACTCTCTCCAGTAATCCAATATAACGAGCTTCCCCCAACTTCTAAGATCTCTATATACTTAGATTCTCTCTGATGGTTTGAGATCAGTGCTCTCCTGAAAATAACCAGTTCTTCATCCCAAAAAGTCTATGTTACTAAAAATATTCTAAAAATTTGATCCCTCTCTATGACTTAAAGTACTTAAAAATATATATATATTCTAAGTTTTATAAAATACATGCAGCTCTCATAAAAAATCTGCAAAACAAAGATATTGATTAGAAATAAAATAGTTCAAATAAAATCAGCTTTAAAATAGAAGTTTTATTTTTATTTAATAGTTATGACCGAATCCGTTCATGAGATTAATTGCAATTTTGGTTAATAAATATCTCTAATAAATGAAAGAGATTTACTATAAAATCAACAACCAAAAAATCAGGGATAATTCTAAAAGATATTTCCAATGAATTTTATCCCAAAAAGAAATATTTTTTTATAAAATGAAACTCCAATTAATAAAAGAATATTCATTAAAAGAGATTTTTCTCACCAAATAAATATGAAAATAAACTTGAAAAAAAATCAGAAAAACTCATTTATTTCGGCGAATTAAATTAAGGCAAGAATTCTTTTCTCTTTACTATACACTGCTGAATGTTCACTATTGTTGCAACAATTGCTAGTCAATTATTGTAACAATTGTCACTGACCTATATATATATATATATATATATATATGTATGTATGAAAATTCTGACAGTGTCATATCTTGAGTTTACTCAAACCACTGTCATACAATGATATCAATAACATAAACACTAAAATACTGTCATATGTCATATGATGTCAACACTTATGCACTAACAATATGTAACTATTAATACCATAGTTGATTATTAATTAGAAGTGACGTTCGAGGCTCCCATAAAATAAAATTATGAATGTCCTAATAATTGGTAGTTTCTACATATATAAATTATACAAATTAACATAAAATTTTCTCCTAGTCAAAAGTAAATGAAAAAGAATTTGAAGTTGTGGAATTTTGAAAATTTTCATTTTACCATCCGAATATAACCAAGAGAGGATAAAAATCAAATTGAAGAATAACCCCACATGCATTTTTGAATAGTAACCTCACTAGGAGTTGTCCAAAGCCAAAGACAGAACGTTTTTCAAAAGCAACTAAATGTAATTAAAGTTGTTGGTTCATTATTAAGGGTGATGACAATATTGATTATTCTAACAAAAGTGAGAACAATTATGGCCTTAAAACTATTTTATTTGGTTGTTTTATTTACTTGATTAGTTGGCAAGAAGGAAAAAGAATGGAAACTGGTCCTACATTGGGGCACATATATGGATTGTTAGAATAATGTTTGGTAAAATGGGTTTCAAAATGTCTGACTTGATATAAACATAATAATGTTAGAGAAGTTTAAAGTCTGAACACTTCTTTTGTACATATAACAGTAGAACAGTACTGTGTTTCAATTTGTAATCGATTTTTCATATTAAAACATCTTATGTTTGATATCTAAGATTCTTAGTAATTAAGCTCTCATTAATGAACTCCCATTTCAGAAATAAATTCATTTAATGTTGTTTAAGCCCTAAGATTTTTGTACCTAATTAAGTTATGCTTCATTGAATTTTAGTTGGTAAAGCAATAAAAATACATATTTTAACCTCACAGTTTAATAATATCATGTATCAATATTGTAATTTAGATGAAGAGAAGGTCAAAATGTAAGAATATCAAAGATAAAGAATTAATTAATATCATCAATTCAAATATCATTAATATGTTTCATAGGATCAAAATTTTGAGCGAGGTGTTTGTTGCTTCTGCAAAAATTTGGAAATGTGATCGTCCACAAATTAATGGTACCTATGAAGATGCTTAGATACTTTATTTAAATATAGTTAATTTATATGCTATTATATATATATATATATATATATATATATATATATATAAACATATATAACGCGCAGGATATTGATTAACATTTTCCAAACAACAATAAACAAATATCAGAGAAAGAAAAAGAAAAAAAAACAAAAAAAAAATACTTTTATTCATTAATTATTTATGAGATCTATTTAAATTTTTTAGGTATCAACTTGTATATGAAACACTATCCTCGTCTGAAAACTCATTTGATAAGAACTTTATAATATACATGGACGCGTGAACACAATACTAGCTTCATATTTTTTGAAATTAATACCACTTAATAATTTGAACCTAAAATATTATCAAATTAAAATTAATATTTTTATCACTAAAATTAAATTAGACAGTGGTCACTGCTAAATTAACCTAATAGTAGAGCATTTAGAATGTCTAAACAAGTTGAAAAAAAAAAATAATAATAAGGCAATCGATAAAAATAATAAAATTTTAATATATCCCAAATTATAGAATACAAGTGATCTCCCATTTACTTTATTCACCAAAAAAAAAAAAAAAAAAGTGGTCTCCTATTCACGGTGGAAAATATCATTATTCAAATGTATTTCTCCTATGCTAAAAGCACCCAGCACATTTACTTAGTTCCCCCACTCTATTTGCGTGATGACATCGTGACATGATATGGGTCTTTTGCTTAATGTGGTTTTCACATTAAATTAAGGTAATTGCATCAAAAATATACTTTAAAAACTTGTTTGTTGAGAGTTGGTCAGTGGGCTAGTGGTAACGCCACTGACTTGGTGATTTGTGCCTGTATCAATTCTTACCAACAACAATAAACCTCTCTTCCATTACATAAAAACACGTGAGTTGTCCTCATCCTATGAAAGACACTCCTTAGACCACATCTTAGAGTCAAACTTTCATTGGTTCGATTGATTTATGGACTTATCACAATAATAAGTCAAAAAAAAAAAAAACCTCATTTATTGAAGGGAATTAAATTGAATTATTTTTGTGGGATAAGATATAACTGTACTTGTAATGTCAAAAACAATATCACATGTTTGGTGCAAGGATACAACTAAAATTAATACTGCGTTGTGTTTGGTATAGCATGGGATCAAACAAAAAATAATGTAATAATATGTTTGTTACATGACTATAATTATTTTATTTTTTGAAATATATTTTTGAATTTTCCTTCTCTTTCATATATCTTAATTTATCATTTAAATAGAAAAAGGAAAAAATGGAAAACTAAGGTTCAAAGAAAAAAAAAAAGCAAAAAAAAAAAATTGTTTAAAAATTATTTTATGTAAATCTTTTATAAACAGATATTGATATCCAAGTTATCATCCTTCTGTTTTTTTGTGGTTTTTGAAATCCACAAATTTGTTCTTCTTCTTTGATTTTCTTAGTTGTATGGACCTAACTATTTTCGCTTTTGAAGTCACAGTTTCATTATCACCACCGGGTTTTGCTCTTGATCTTGCTGTAGTTGTTCTTGCTTCCTCCCTGATGTATAAATTAGTCCAACTTCTTTGGACTGGCCAAACATAAGATTGGGACTTAAGTTCATTTAATTCTAATCTCATCCTATACAACTAGCAGCTTCTTCTTTTACAATTTAAAGATGTATATAATTTCATTTAAAGATGTATATATACATATATAAATTGGAAATTAATTTTTCTTTTGTAAGTTATTAATGATATAGAAATTTCTTTCAAAAAAAAATAAACAAAATGTTTCTATTGACTATACTAGTTTGCTATTAGTAAAAATTAAACTTAATTCTAACAAGAATTTGCTTTAAAACTAGTAAGAATCTCTATGACTGGGTACTTTTACGTGCTATTAGAAATTCAAGTTTAATTGATAGAGTAATTTGCAAATTCTGATCATATATTCATATGAACTTTTATCTGATTGCATAATGAAAAGAAAGCAGCAATGAAGGTTAATCTTATTTATACATTATTAGTGTTGACACCATTATTTCATTTTACGAAACAATCTTTTAAGACATGTATTCTCTGAAAATCAGTCAATTTGCTATGAGGAAATTAAGGTCTCCAACGCCGATAATAACCTCCAAAAACTGTATAGTCTTTCATTTGAGAAAACCAAAGGCTTTGGTCTAAGAAGAGACAGACTTAACTCAAAAAGAAAAAAAAAAAAGGATGGCATCAATCCTATTGTCCTATCCTTATTATGCCATAACATTAAATATGTGGCTATGGGCCTAATTTATACACCCGACATCATTTTATGAGAGAAAAAGATCATAAATCTCGCATCTTATATACTCTTTCACTAACAAATATTCAAAGATTACTAGAGAGATATAATCGGTTTAGATGTATCGATATTTAAGCTTATTGTAGACGATCCTATATGTGTGTGTGTGTATATATATATATATATATATAAACCAAACCTCATATGACTATGACCAAGTCGAGCCAATCTATTGGCTAAACTAGTTTTAGGAATATTACTTGAGAGGAGACAAACACTAACGGGAGGAAGCCATTCACCACAGTGATGTGCCAAAATAGACCAATCATCATGCGCCCCTCCTTAGTATAAATGTATATATACCTCCTTTTCCAAGTCTTAGTACTTTCCAAACATGCATACACACAATCACATCTCCATTCCTCCATTTTTCACATCATCGAACAGGTTATCATCTTCCTATACTAACTTGATTGTCCGAGTGGCATCGCGAATAGTACTCATCATAACACATTCAAGTTTCGAAGCCCAAGCAAAAAGCTCAATTAATAAAGTGTCAAAGCTTGTAATTTAAGATATAATCAGATATACATAATTGAAGTTAAACTATCTTGATTATACAAATTTTTGACAAGCTATTTGACCTATGAATATTTAATTATTATACGTAAAGCACAGTGTCCTCCATGCCATGCATGTGAAGGACATGCATAAGATTATATTAATAATGTTGATCAAATGTCACTATTGTAACCCAAAACACAAGTCATGAATATTCTTGATGATTGTTAAGCAAAGTATAGATCCCACAGCCACAAATAGACACACAAAAGATTCAGTCTAAAGACGCCAATCCCCTTATGCAACACGCTAAGTGCATGCACATATGCTTTGCACTGGAAGCCAAGAAATCCAAAGAAGAAAGAATAACAAAAAGCAGCAAAAGCTTCCCTGCCACAGCTTGTAAAGTTCCATGCCAGTCTCTGCCTACAAAAACACCCCCTCATGCACAGCATTCTTCTCACAATCTCAGGATCAATAATCTTCTCATCATTTGTTCTTTTCTGTTGAGGTTTTACTTATGGCTGGTTTTATAATGTTGAGACTGGATGGTGACCAGAAGAGAAGGAGAGCATACCATGCATTGGGGTTCCTTTGTGTCATGCTGGTGATACAAAAGAGTTATGCAAAAGACTTTTTGGTTGGAGGTAACGGTCAGTGGGGCGCTTCCACTGACAACTCCACAGCCAACTATAATCAATGGGCTGAGAAAAACAGATTTCAGACTGGAGACTCCCTTGGTAAGTTGATACATGCACCAATAATTTTGTTTGAACATATATACACATATATATAATCCATCAATATTTCTTTTATTTTTATAGACTACGATTGTTGATGTACAGTTAGAGAATTAAAAAAAAAAAAATCATGTAATTTGAATAGCTTTCAAGGAAAATATATATTTTTTCTCAATGAAACAACGTTTACAGAAAAATTTTCGGGAGCTGCAGAGTATATACGTAGGATTTCATTATAAATTGTTTTAGAAACCCCAAATTAAGTTTATTTGAAGGTTTATTAGAAGAAGTCATTGAAAAAATATAATTAAATGAATCTGTCTGTATTTGAATCAAATTCGAAACGATATTTATGGAATTATTTTAGAAACATATGATGAATGGAGATTGTTAGTTGTACGTATATATGATAAAGGAGCGTCGAAGCTAATTTTGTCTGTTTGAATTGCTGTAGTGTTCAACTACCAAGCAGGCCAAGATTCAGTGCTTCAAGTGACCAGAGAGGCCTACAGCAACTGCAGTACCACAGACACTCCAATGGCGAAATACACTGACGGCCACACGGCCTTCACCTTCAATCGCTCCGGTGCTTTCTACTTCATCAGTGGCAACAAAGACAACTGCCTGAAAAATCAGAAGCTGGTGGTTATTGTCATGGCAGACAGAAACTCAAACCAAACAAATAGCCCTCCACCTTCAGGCTCAACCGACGTCCTCACACCTTCACCAGCCCCATCTGGCGATTACACTCCACCCACCGGAACAGTAGAGATTAACCCAACTCCCTCTCCAGAGTCTCCACCAAGTGCAGCTTCTTCCACCTCCTTCAGCCTTGCAGGCTCCATAATTGTAGCAGTACTTGGTGCTTCATCTCTGATTCTAGCGTCCTAGATAACTTGAAATATTGTTGTTTGCAAGCTTGGTGAATTTGGGTTATTTTATTATTCTTTTTTTTTTTTTTGGCCTCTTGATTTGTTCATGATTTACTGAATAAGTCAAAAAGTTGTATAATCTTTGGTGTGATATTATTTTACTTCGTTAAAATATAAGAACAGTGTATATTCAATCAAAAATAAATGTATTTTCTATTGTGTGTGAATACTATATAATACAAGATCTTCTTGTTGCTTTTCCTTCTTTTGCTGATGATGCTCTGCTTTCAACCCCAACTGATTTCAAGAAGCCAAAGATCTCAACACTACAAGTATTGATATAAATTAAAGATACAATCTCAACACAATTAAGACAAAATCAAATGACGATTAGAATGAGTGGTTCATGAATATAAATGATGTATATGTATTAAAAAATGATACGATGTAGGATCAGAAAAAGCGTACAAATTTTGAAATTAAAACGGTAATTTTGATTAAAGAAAAAATTTCAGGCACCGTAATCAGCAAGCATTAAAGATCTAAACTCTTCAAAAAGATAAATTCCACAAAGGCTATTGAAATGAGATAGAAAGCTTATCATATCCTTCATTGGATATATTAAGTACATTTGTTTTCACAAGATAACCTTTGCTCAGTAAATGTGGCCTATGGAAAAATTCGGAATCTTTACAGAGTAATAAAATTTCACCTTTCTATCAAAAATTCTTGCCCAGCTCCACTTTTTTCATCAATCTAATTGTGTTGTGCAAAACTGAATCCAAAATCCCAGCAACCTGCAATCCATAAATAATGGTTATAAATTATAATATCTCAATAATGCTTTATTTCAAAAAAAAAAAAAAAAAGGTAAAGAACCATAAGTATGAAATACCAACCGTGAAAACACCCCCAATTATAGCACAGACATTGGTGATGAAGTGTGAAAAGGACTTCGGATTTTCTGTTACTATAACCTGTTTCAGGAAAGTGAAGTACATAGAAATACAATCAGAAGCTTGGGGATATTAAACGATTTTTTTTTTTCATTCAGTGTTGAACGAGCAAAAACAATATCATGGATTGATTTAGTTACTACTATACCTGCATTGGTGAAAGCTCAATATGGAATTTGGCAGCTGGTATATATACACTTTGGGTCAAGCTGCTGTGGGCTGTGTACTCGTACTCCTCAAGTAGTGAAAGTTCACCAAACGATTTTCTAATTACCACCTCAGTTTTGACAATTTGAAGATAATGCTCTATCTGCAAACGCAACAATCAGTCAGAAAACAGCATACTCATATTCATTACGATAATGTTCTACCTGCAATGCTCGAGTCATGCATTGATTTTAGCACTAGAAAAACAATGGAACAGTGGGTAGTTAAAAAAGTTCAACAGAGCATGTTTCAAGAAAAAGTGAACCTCTTTTGAGCCAATATGTGTTAGAGAATTTAATCACGTGATATCTAGAATAAAAGGGATATGTTTGACTTTGGTAATCCCTGAAGCCATCTAAAAGCAATATTCAATAGGCTGACCATAGGAAAGGACATTGAGATTTTAGGGCAGCACAGTTCACAGCACTCTTACTTCCACATCTTTGCTTCCGCAAGCATGGCTTATATATTTCCGCTTAACCATTACAGAAAAGAGGAGATCATTACGGTAGCTTTCCAACCACAAAGAACTAAAATAAAATATCCTACATAGTAAACCAACAAAATCTCCTTACACCAATGATCCGGTCCTGCAGGAGGCTGAGCACATTCTAGAGAGATCTAGGACCTCTTGTGCACGTGGGTGCAGTTTATCTATTCGATATATCAGCAAACAAATATACTGCACCACTGCTGCAATAGCATTTCATAGAACAAAACAAGTAGGTATAACGAGGATCAAATGAAGTTAAGTTACAGACTTACAGTAACATTAGCACCTAATTCACGCTCATTGATGAATGACCGTCCATTCAGCCTGTCATGGCTTCCACCAAGATAAGGTATCACTCTCCGAATATCACTCATGACCTTCGGTGAAATCTTCCGACCAAATGAAAGATGGGTTATGACATGTGACATGTTCATCTGAGTAGTATCAAAGGAATGGGCTCCTGAGCGTGCTGAGATGATAAGGTAACCAGGAACCTGCAGAGAACAAGATAAGCTTCATATCACATTTCAACAACTCAGCAAATCATTTCCATCTAGATTCAAGTGAAGATCAAAATTGTCTGACACATACAATTCCTTTACTCTTTCATTTAAGTTTTTTCTAAAATAACATGTGCAT
The DNA here is from genome assembly GCA_022984855.1 of Dimocarpus longan. NCBI lineage: Eukaryota > Viridiplantae > Streptophyta > Magnoliopsida > Sapindales > Sapindaceae > Dimocarpus > Dimocarpus longan. The sequence goes on from CM041014.1 coordinate 18,598,917, forward strand.
AACCTGCTTATAGATCGTTTACCTTTTTAACACGCACATAACCTTCAATTCTACATCCTCCTGTCAATGGAGCAGGTCTTTTCGCAGCCCCCGCTGTATTGTTATGTTTGTCCTCCAGAGCTACTTTCTGAGACTCCAGTGGAATAGGTGCAACCAACCCTACCATTGTCTGAGGAACAAAATTTTCAGCGGGCCCATGTTGCACTGTGGATAGTAGCCAAAATGCTGAAACATACAAGACAAACTTTCGAATATAAACATGCTTTACCTTCACCAGGCTCTCTGTATCTCGATCTCCATAATAAGATTCATGCTCATGGTGCCCATGGTCATCTCTGTAAAAACATAAAGGGTTGAACAATGAGAATAACGCACAAAAGATAGAAACCGAAAGAGTAATTTCACAAAATAGTACATAGACTCAAAAGTAGCAGTCAAAGGGATTCCAAACTCCTCTATAGTGACATTACATAACACATAATACAACAGTAACCGGATTATATGTACAATACAGTGATAACAATATTTTCAGAAGATGTACCGTCTAAGTTGTAGAAAACAACAAAATAATATTGAATAACATAGATCACAAAACTAATCAGCGTTGTTGTAAAAACCCATATCAGTTGACAAACGATCCGAACAGAAATTCTCAAGTCCAGAGACACATAAACAGGTGGTTTCAAATGAGCATGAAATCAGATATGTTGCACAGAAATCAGAATCCTCTATTAAAGTGTCAAATATTAAGGACACAGGTCTCTGAGATAGAGAGAGAGAGAGGGAGCAGCTCTTACACATTATAACCAAGGTTTTACCCAACATGCCTCGCGAAAAAATGCAACGGAATATGCAACACACAAGTGATAAAAATAAAAACTAGCCATTCAACAATATACAGAACAGCAGCAAGCTAGCACCCTCTGAGCATCCCTTTAGACTTAAATACATAGAGACAAAATAAGAAGATTCCACATCAAACAGAACAGTTAAGAGATTTTCACAGTGGAGAAAATGCCTTCAATAGTGAAAAGCAATGGAGATATCTATTAAAAACAGATGAAATAAGAAAAGAGAGTCATACATCATTGGAAAAGAAAACTAAATGTGAATATATGTCGTTTACCTAACATCATTTCCTTTACGGAATATGCGGATAGAAGGATACGCTTGTACATGATGCCTGAACATTAATGAAGGGAATATATGTCAACAAGAACAACAATAGTCATTACAGGAGAAAGCAATTAATCAGAAAGGGAATGTGAAACAGGAAAAAAAAAAAATTACAATAGATAAACTTAAATCTACAGTGAAAACATGAACCATATCAATCTCATAATAGAGAACACAAGTTTTTCAGTATCAGCAGAAATTAAGAGTGGAACAGTCAGAAGACATTGACCTAGGAAATACCTCTTACACAGATCTATTTGTTCAGTGCAATCAACCTTCCCCAAGATAATACGTCCATCTATTTCTGGATCATATCTATAAAAAGCAACCATGCATAAGATATCTAGGATAGCATGTTTTCAGAAACAGGCTACAAGATTACTGACTAAATGGGATGACAGGTATACAGTTTACAGTTTTTATTTTAATTTCTGATCTATTAAAAAAAAAAAAAAAAAGTTAGAGAAGAAATAAAACAAAATCAAACCTTTTGCTTATTATTTTGGCTGCTTTCTCCCATGATGGTCTCTGGAACAAAAGAAAATAGTGAGGCAAAAGAAGGAAACTGAAAGAGAGAAAAAAAACACTTCTCAAGATCAGTGTAGCATTTATTAAAAATTGTAGAGCTTTCAAAAAAAAAGTTTAATTGCATAATTAGTCAAATAAGGGTAAACCTATACATGATTAATAACAAAAAGAGAAATTGCAGAATCCGCACAGAGTAACAGAGCTAATCAAATAATAAAGACATGTCCACATGTGGCAAAGACACATATAAAGGGCCTAAGCCCTCATGAACCTTTGCAAGATATAATATGTAGCATCTATATTAACACATGCATAGTAAAGAACATGGATCCAATAGACTAAAAAATAGACAATGACTGTTTCAAAGGAAAATAAATGAAAAACTTCAACAGAAGAAAAAGATTAACAGTAATAACAGATATACCAGGCGTTTACTCCAGTAGCACCATGGAGCATAAAAATTGACAACTAAAATTGGATACCTGGTAAAAATAAATTTAATAAAAATCAAAGAAGGTGTCACCGCCTGGACCCATACATCAGAAATCTTCAAATTAGGAAATAAAACACAAAAATGATAATTTGCAATTAGGAATTGGGTCACTTACTGATGTGAAAAGCTATCAAAATTAGAAGAAGTTAGTGTTATGGAACCTTCATCAGATTCTTCATCAACTTCCTCACCGTGCTTTATGAAATGAAGAGCCGGCACCGACTGATACTCAGAACCTGTGGGTCTTAAATGTTGATCTATAGAAAACTTGCGGATGGTTTTTGTTATATTCAACCTGTTCTGAAAACGAAAGGGCACAAAATCAGGCCATTTCACACAACATTAAGAAAGTGAAAGACCAGTAAAGCTTTCATAGCAATAAGGGAGAAAACCTGAATAACATGCAGGATCGGCAGAAAAAAGAAAAGAAAATGGCAAAGCAGAAAAAATACTAATACTAAGACACAAACCACACTTGTAGGCACAGAAAGAAGGGATTGAGACCTATGTTGGGCTGCAATAATGGAAGGTGCAAATAACAACTTAATCTTCTTAATGGTAGGCAACATTGCATTGTTCTTGCTGGAAATGCACATCACCCTAATAATTTCACTAATATAACAAACTGAAGTTAAAACTTTTATCAAGTGCCCAGATTGATGCCAATCTTATGTCATGATGGGTGTTGATCATTTTCTTCCATTTGTTCCAGAATAGAAACATGAGTTACAAGCAAAAAAATAAAAAATAGAAAGAACAAAAGGAAAACAACACAGTCCATTATATTATCCTTCTCTGATATGTAATTTCGTAGAAGGTACTTCAACTGTAACAACCTTTGATTATTTAGTTACTATTTCCCTAAACTACAAATTCTTTCATAAGATTAATCATAAATGACATAAATTGCTTAATTTTATTTGTACTTGGTTTATCTAAGAACATTATCCCCTCGGTTTGAGCAAAATAAATTTGATGAAAAGTAACATAGAAAAGAAAGTCAACAAATGAATGCTTATAAGCCAATTTACAACCACTACTAATTGAAAATTAAAGATATAAATAATAGAGAACACATCGGCATACAAAACTTACAGTTCCCAGCACATCACTCACGTCAACGGATGCAAATTCACATGAGAGTGAGGGAAAACTGCACGAAAAGTCAATGATAGTTAGCAAATCACAGTAGTAGGAAAAGCGTAATAGTTTCAGAGAAACATTAAAAACAAGAAGCTTGCACAATGTGGCACCAATTAATTGAATGAATGATGCACAAATGTTAACATCCGTAGAATCACTGTCATTAAGAGCTAGGCAAAAAACTTGAAAAAAACAAAAAAAAAAAAAAAATTCAACCAAGAAGAAAGCAACCTGTAACAGCAGAGAGAGTAGGTTCACAGCTAAGAATCCAATATCATTTCATGAGAACATCATTATCGACTAACAAAAAGCACACTTGTAGCCTTATTAATGAAGCATAAATAAATAAAATTATCAAATCATCAGCAAAACTAGACACAATGCTCAGACTAGATTGAATCAGTACCAGAGCCAGTACCAGAGCCAAGACCAACCCATGATAATCATAATGCACAGAGTCACAGCAATACACTTCACTGATCCATATCATTAAAATTGATTCTGCAGAACCCTACCTTATATTAAAATCAAGACGCAGAAAGTCTCCATCAGTGCTCCTGTCAACTATAACAGCAGTAGAGGTCGTGACCGTTAAATAATTATTCAGTTCCTGCAAAACGAACATCATTATTCACATCACAATAAAAATAAAAAACATCAGCAACATTCAACAAACTCAAAAAGTAAACACACAAAACCGGAAATAGCATCGCAGCATAAAACCACACTGAATTCATCACGATATCGTACAACACCCTATACGTCAACTACTTACCATTCCAAATAATAACATCATAGCTAGTGCCGCTATTATGGACAATCCCGCACCAGATAGCGATGCCTCCGTCAAATCTCTAGGAATTTTCCTGCAAACACAAAAAATTTCATTTTCGCCCAGAGATACCAAATTAAATAAAGGTGACCAAACAATTGGAATTCACTATCTTCAACAAGACATTCGAAAGTATAATAATCCTCAAAAATAATAATCGAACAACTCAAAGAAGCTACTTTTAAGTATTTTTAATGGAAAAAACTCAATATCAAGTCCTGGCTTTGATTTTTTTTTTTTCTTTTCTCAATATATTTATTTCATTTCTCATCTTTGAATTTAATTACTATTATTATTATTTCAAAATTTAATACACAGAATTTAGTCTAACACTAGAATATATATCAGCATAAATCGGCAAGTGTGTGTTTATAGTTATGAATTTGTTTCGAAAAATCTATCAAGTCTCACTAAAACAATCTATTCTAAGTCTCTATTCACCAAAATTTATCAAAATTTCAAAAGAAAATAAAAATCCAAACACTAACTCACTGAACCATAATAATAATAATAAATAGCAGTAGCATGCAAGAGAAACAAAAAATGATATAAAAAAAAAATGAAAATCTGTAGAGTGGAGAGAAATGAAGAAGAGATCTGACCTGTAAAAATCGACGGCCTTGATCTTGCCGAAGGAAATCATGATGTGAAGATGGAGAGTTCAGTGAGAGCGAGAGAGAAATGAGATCTGGTAAATGGTGATGGACTCTAACGACCTTCTTCGCTGCTGATTCACACTCTCACCGTCCCTCCCTCCCTCTCCTGGCTTTTATAGCTCCTACTTGGCCTTATTTTATTTTATTTTATTGATCAATTAATTGTTTTTTTTTTTTCAGGTGTAAGTAAATTCTATAATGATTTTTAAAAAATGAAATTTGTCTTTCTTGAAAAAAAAGATTTTAAAAAAAAAAAAGTTGCAATCAAAAAAAAAAAAAGTTATTCGGTTTCCGTAAAACAAAAATTGGACTTTCTTTTTTAGTAGTGAACAAAAATTTAATATTTTTTTGTTTTAAACAAAATTTTGATCGTTTTTAATGTTTTAGTGAAAAGGTACATCTATACGTGTGATGTTTTCAAGTGAAACATTTGTATATAATATATTATTTTAAAATCGATATCAAATTAGTAAGGTGTATGGAAATCAAACATTATTTATATAAATATTTTATATGGGATAAAAACCAATTTTTTTAGTTTTTTTAGTTGTTTTCCGTAGTTTCTATTTGTTTATAAAGAGCGCACGTGACAAAGCGGAATCCATTTGTCACGGAATCCTGACGGTGTGATTTTGATTTGACGGACTTTTATGGGAAACTGTCAAAATCAGTGGACATACATACACCAATTAATGCTACCATGTTAAATACGGCTGAAAATCTTTTAATAGATATTTAGTTAAAGTATCTTCGTTAGTTAAGGTCCGTGAAAAAATTATATATTATATAAAATAAATAAATATCAAATTAAAATAAACTATTTTGATAAATAAAAAGTTGAGGTTGAGGTTGAGGTGATAAATAAAAAAAAAAAAAGATATTATTAATATAACATTCATTTTCAAATTTTGTGTTGGACAATCAATAAATTAATAATTATTTAATTTTAATATATAAATCTATTTAAAGGTAAAAAAATAGATATATTAAATAAAAATACATTAACACATTAAATAAAAATATATGAAAATATTGAATAACAATTTTTTAATTTAATTATCTATTAAATTATATATATGCTATATAGAAAACAAATCTCTTGATATTTATGATATGAGATATTTTTTTTCATTACAATTCATGACTCATGAGAGCATTAAAGATGTTCTTACTTAGAATATTTACTCTTATGAATTGTGAAAAAATTACATGTTATATAAGATAAATATAATTAAATTTAAATAAAATTCAATTATTACTCATCAATATCTAACTAAAGTAGCAATTAAAAAAAAAATACATTATCAACAAGATCATCTATTTTTAAAAAGTTGATTAGACAGTCATCTCGATAAATTAATAACTATTTAATTCTAATTTTCAAATATAATTAGAAATTAAAAAATACAAAAACATTAAATAGAAATATATAAAAGCATTAAAGAGCAATTTTCAATTTGATTGCCAATGAAATAACATTTATGTCAAATAAGAAGTAAATTTATTTACATTAATTATATGATATTTTTTTCTTAATAAACAGAATCTAATAAAGCATTGAAGATGCTCTTAGCATATCATGCTAATGTTGGTGTACCTTTTCAATAATAACGTAACATGTGATATTTTTATTTTATAAAAAATTAATATTAGTATGACATTTTAATAATAATGTAACAAGTGGTATAATTTTTTAAATGAAAAATTTCTCGTAAATGAGTAAAGATGACAACATTAATTTTTTTTTTTTTATGAAAGATAAATGTTATTTATCGCATATTTATTAAAAAGACATATTAACATTAGTATGACACTCAATTAATCGTTCCATGAAATATTTTCTATAAATTTGTAGTGTCAAGTTGTTATGTCATCCATGTAACCTTTATTTTTTTTCCCGTAATTAATTTTTTTCAAGTCCTGAATAGAAAACCGTTTTCGCTTTCATACATTAGGGTATGTTTAATATATGGGAATGAGAGTCGGCTTGAGATTCAAAATCTCAAAGTTCTTACATATCATGTTTAAAGATAAATTGGAAAGTAATGAGTTTGAAATTGGAATTTAAAAATCTTAAACTTCTTAAATTGAGGGAGTTTGAATCCTAAACTCCCTCATTTGCCCCTCTTTTGGGATTCTCCATCCTCATCCAAAACTCCGACTTTTTATTGAAATGAGATTTATTATTTCCCAACCTCTTGCTCTTCTTCCCATCTAACTTTAATTCTCTCACCTTCTCTCAACTCTAATTCTCTCATCATACAGCCATGGAACCTGCATATCGACCTTTTTTTTTTTTCTTCTAAGTTGAGAGTTGGTTTTAGGTTTGTAAAACTCAGAACCAAGTTGTAGGTTTGACGAACTTAGAACAATCTAGTTTAGTGTTTGATTAGAACCCCTTGTTTTGTTTTGTTTTGTTTTTTGTTTGTTTTTTTTTTTTTTTTGGTTAATGTTTTTATGTTTTGATGTTATTGATGATGTTATCGTGGGAGTTGATGATGTTAATGAATTGAATTGATGATATTGATGTATAGTGCGTTGATGATATTGAATTGTGAGAAATGATGATATTGATAAATTATGATTTTTTTTTTATTTTTTCCAGAATTTTTTATAAAATTTATTTTATATAATAAAAAGTTTAAATTAATTTTATCTAATTTAATCTCAACCTATACCAAACATGATATGATATAATTTGTAATCAATGATTTTTCATTTCAATCCAATTAAATCCAAACAATTTCATTTATTTTCATCTCGTGTGCCAGATGGAACTTTAAAACATTGTTACTTTATTTGATGTATAAGGAATTTAATCAGTATACTTTCAAATTTCACTTTAAAAATGCATTTATTAATGATAAGTTTGAATCATAATTTTTTTTTTTAATTTTTAAGGATAATAATTTTTTTTTTAAAAAAATACAACTTATTAAAAACTATCCAAATCCAAGCAGTCCACACTGTTTTGTGGGAAATCGGCGAGAGGATGGGTAATCGAGAAATTAGATAGGAAATTTTATCCAAATTAAATCAATTCAGTACATTATTTTAGTTATTTTAAGCAAAATAAATTGGTTGAATTATTTTCGATAACACTATTTATCGTGAAAACAACTTAAACCTAAAATATTATTTAATTGAATGAATATTTTTTTTTATAACTATACCTCGTTAGTTGATGGTGTTCATCGATTATAATAACATACTGTGTGCCACATGGCTATATGTTGTCAACCTAAATGATTTGATTAATTTATGATAGTTGTACATTATGGTGATTTTTGGTTATTTTCATGGGTCTTTCTAGTAATTGTTGAAATTAATAATTTTAATAATAAATTTATTTATGAAATAGTGTCTAAATCATAATCACGGTGACAATATCAATTTTTTTTTTAAAAAAAATAAGATATAATTAATCATTTTGTAATCTCTGATCCATTTTCATGTCAATTTTTCTAATGGGGTAACAAAAACAAAAACGGAATCCGTAGCTTGGGCTTTTTGTTAGATAATGATCCGCAAGGACCCAAACTCGTATATGTGACGTGGGTCGAGTCCAGAGATTGCTTTTGTACATAAATTAGTTACTCTTGAAACCGATCCCGCCAACAAAACGCACCGTTTCAATGGTTCGAGCACCGAAACGACAGCTTATCGTTCTCATCCTCGCCATCTTCAATAAAACAAACAAAAACAGCTTCTTCGTCACCATAATCATCATCTTAAAATGGCAACTCGTGCACTTCTCAAACGTCTCTCAAGACGCCCTCTCCACTTCTCCACCGCACCCCTCTCTCGATCTGTAAGCCACTTCCGCTCTTCTTCCACACATACCTCCATCATATTCTCACAAATTTTGTATTCTGAAACAGGCAAGCACGTTGGTCTTAGGGGAGCACGAAAACGGGTCCATCAAGGCGCAGACAGTGAGTGCAGTGGTGGCTGCCAGCTCTTTGAGTGATGACAATTCGGTTTCCTTGTTGCTAGCCGGGTCTGGTAAGTCTCTCAAAGAGGCAGCCAAACATGCCGCCTCTTGTCACCCTGCCGTTTCTCAGGTAATCAATCTTTCATATTTTGAAGTAAATTTTGTTGCTTTGGACTTGGAACTGTTATCACTCGTCTGGGTATTTCGTTTCAATTTCAATTGTTGGATCCTATGTTTGTTTTCGAGTTGTCTATATAGAAGCATTTTTTTCTTTAGAGCAGTGAATGTTAAGGAATCATAATCTTTAAGTCATAAATACTATAATAGGACATTTCTTATCGGCTTAAGCTTTTTGTGGTGGTGGTAATTTATATAGTATCAGAACTTGAGTCTCTTGCTCAAACTTTCTCTCCCCCTTTATCGGAAATTCCGATTACCCATGTTATATGACAGATGACGTGTAATATATTATAACTTCAAGTCTTCGATACTATAGTTTACCTTTTTCTATCAGCTTAAACTTTTGGTCTGGTGGTAAACGGGGTTTGTTTGATTTTTGTTTTTGAGAAAGGTTTGTTTGAAATTTTTACTTGTGGGGGGCGTAATATGTGCATAGTGTTGTTCTGTGTTTAGGTGCTTGTAGCAGATTCGGATAAGTTTGAGTATCCTATAGCGGAACCTTGGGCTAAGCTAGTCCAGATGGTTCAGCAGAGTGGGGGATACTCGCATATAGTTTCTGCGTCGAGTTCATTTGGGAAAAACATACTTCCTCGTGCAGCCGCTCTTTTGGATGTTTCTCCGATTACTGATGTTATTGATATTTCTGGTTCAAGTCAATTTGTCAGGTGTGTTTTATTGTTCCTTGGTTTGTTCTTTTGGCAAAACGGTGTGTCGTTATCCAGCTAAATGTTTATCTGATTTGAAACGAGGTCTTGTTTGTGATGCAGACCAATTTATGCAGGGAATGCACTTTGTACAGTTCGATATACTGGTGCCAACCCTTGTATGTTGACCATTAGATCAACGTCCTTTCTGGTGCCTACTAGTTCAGCTGATTCGAAATCTAATGAGGCTCTGATTTCTGAGGTCAATCTCTCAACCTTGGATGAAGGTCCGTTTATCCTTTTCATTTTGTATTGTACAATTGCTAGTTTGCTACTTAGCACATGTTTTGTTGGCTTGTATGCTTTTTGATACAATGAAATGCACAGGGGATTCAGGAATTTTTTTTTTTTTACAAGATCATATTGAAAGATTAGTTTGTTAATCATCAAATGGATTTCAAGTGATTAGTCTTAATATCTATTTGTTAATTGCAGATTATCTTGGTAAGTCTAGATATGTAGGGCATACATCTCAGGATGCGGAACGCCCTGACCTTGCAAGTGCACGTATTGTGGTCACTGGGGGCAGAGGGTTGAAAAATGCTGAAAACTTCAAGATGATAGAAAAGCTCGCAGAAAAACTTGGTGCAGCAGGTATCTACTCCAACAAGGCAACAATAAAGTTCTACTGAATTTCCATTGAAGTTGTAGCAGTTTATTGTTGTTGGTCACCATCATATTCATCAGGTTTTCACAGGCTAGGATTTGGTCTTAAAATTTAAGAATTTCATGTTAATTTTATTTTTTGCATTCATTGTTATCTTGGAGATAGCAAGCTACAAGTTTATAGATGTTTGTAGCCCTCCACTCACACAGGTTGAACTCATAATCTGTCTCTTGGAAAGTAAAACCGATGTAGTCTGGCTATTGAGCCTCATTCATGTACACATTTTGCTACATGATTACAAGAAATATCGCATCTTTGTCAAGATGGCCTTGGTGTTGTTCCATACAATTATTTCCTGGAAATGAGACTAAAATTTTAATTTCTCTTCTATGTAGTTGGAGCTACCCGTGCTGCTGTTGATGCTGGATTTGTTCCTAATGATCTCCAGGTAACATCTGTAGCGAATTACATTCTTAAATTAGCTCTTTCATTCTTGCTGAATATATGAGTACGGGTTTTCCTTTTGATTAAGCCAAATGAAGAGAACACTTACAATATTCATCAAATTGCTGTGACAAGGCTGAACTGTATACGTTTTCGCTTCTTCCTTTGCACTGAGATAATAAGTGATCTAAAAGAAAGAAAATTAAATTATGGTCTAAATAATAGATTTCAAAAAATCTATGTGTGCATGCATTGTGGTACACATAATTCAGTTTAATTTTGTTACTGGCTTCACTAATAAAGCAGGAGTTTAAAAACTGCTTGCGCTGCTGCCTGCAGAATAATGAAAAGTTTCTTCATATCTGAACATATAATCTAGCATAATTACTAATTCCTTTGCATTTAAACGAGGATCTAAATGTCTCGAGTCATTATTGCTTTGCATGTCAGGTTGGTCAAACGGGAAAAATTGTTGCTCCGGAATTGTATTTGGCTTTCGGTGTTTCAGGAGCCATTCAACATCTAGCAGGCATGAGAGATTCCAAGGTCATTGTTGCTGTAAATAAAGATGCAGACGCTCCAATTTTCCAGGTGACCACATCTATCTCGCTCTTTTCATCACCAATTATCAAGAGACCATTGCAGAATAGTGTTCCTCCTTATTGGCTACCATTATTCCCTACCTCTTTTCGGTTTCACTGAATATGTACTATCGAAATGCAGGTTGCTGATTATGGACTTGTGGGCGATCTCTTCGAAGTGATTCCGGAGCTGACAGAGAAGCTCCCTGAGAAAAAATAGTCCTTGTGTACATGAATTCTAATTGCCAAAACATTGCTACATTTCTTACTTACAGGTTAAAAAAAAAAAAATTACACAGCAATAAAAGTCATGATATCAGAGAAGTTTGAATGTTGCATTTCATTGCTTGGAGAAAATTGAGTGTGCATCAGCTGCACCACATCATAATGCCCAATGTGGTGCATCTGATCCTCTGAAAATTTGACATGTGGAAAGCGGCCGGCAATAAATCTATGGTTTTTATGATTGACTTTTTTCTTTTGCGTGTTTTTTCGCTTTTCACTTTACCATTTCTCTCCAAATTTTCCCAATGTATTTTCACTCTCTTGTGTGCAACATTACGAACACAGGTTCCACAGGTTATGGGGACATTTTCTTCGGTCATTGTCATTCTTGAATATTCTGGACAAAATGTAAATACATGACCTTAAGACACATATTAAGGCAATATGTTAGTTATCATCATATATAAAAATTTAAGTTAATAAAAAATAGTTAAATTATAGTATTTAAAATAGATAAACAATTACCTAATGATGCATTGAATGAATAGATGTTTTCTACATAATGCTTAAAAAACACGTGTTAATACTGTCATGTATTAGAGGCAGTGATGTATATCAGATTTGGGTTCGCATCGTTGATGTTTCTTAGCTGGTTTTGACATGAATGGAATAAAATGAATCCTAGTGATCAACTGTAAACCGCAAATTTTTTTCCACGTTTAAGTTTCTTAGCTGGTTTATGAGACAAATGGAATAAAATAAATGCTAGTGATCAATCCTGAACCGCTAAATTTTGTCCTTGTTCAGATCATATTCATGTGCTGTCAATTGTCATAGACTTATCGTATCGAGTGCTGGACTTGAATTCAGGTTCATGAATCATGAATTATGATGACGAAGGCTGAGAATTTTTAGTGTGAAATGGCCCTTCAATATTTTAGTGTGAAAACCGTACTACTAGCAAATTTCATCTATTTTACGCACAATCCCTCGACAGAAGTAGATGGCAATATTAGTTTTGGTTTTAAAATTTTAATCTTATTTTTATTCTTTAAAACATAAAATATAAATACAATATTCTTCTTGATAGGAGTTGTCATCTTTCAATTATGAGAGTAATTATCAAAATTCCGCTATTAGTAATCCACCTCAACAGGTTTCGACAATATTCTGATCCTCATAATATATCAGTATTTAAAAATAATAATAATGACCATCAATTAAGATTGAGTCAAATTACATTTCTATATGTCTCTCATCATTTTGATTCTAACATTTTATCTTATTTTAATTAATAATGCAATTAATTTCTATTCAATACATTAACATAAAACTGTGTACTTTTCTTTTCTTTGGTTAAATTATCACCATTCAAGTTAAAAGTACATGAAAATTGAATGAAATCAATCATTATAAATAAAATCCGAATACTAACTTCTGCTGTTCTACAAGATATGGAAGAGATTTTCAAATTGACAGTGTCTCAGTTAAAAGAATCTGACAAGACTTGACTATATAAATTAGTCACTTCAAGTAAGGCTACAAAAAAGAGGTCTTCCAAATGGACACCAATCGGGTTAGAGTATGCTGAGACCAGACGAAATCAATTATTATAAGCAATATCCAAATAGCAACCTGGAGAGACCTTCACAAGTTTTCCAAGTCTGAGATTACATATATAGGTTTATCAATGTTGGTTTGTGATTTGGAAATGTTCATACATAAATGTACATATATGGGATTCATCCGGATTTTATTAAGGTCAAATATGAACGTCTCTAATACATGTTAAATATATTACCGACATGGAAAAATGAAAATTAAAATGAATGACGAAAAAGAAAGGAGTTATTTGGTATGTATTGTAGTTTTGTGTGTGTCGGTAAGTGGGGGCTGTTAGGGAATGGTTGAGAGGTTAATATCAATTATCTATCATCATTAAGAGCAAGAAATTAATCACATGTCATAAGTCTATCCAAGAACCCCAAAATTCAAGTGGTTTGACAATATGATCACAATATAGTTAATTATAATTATCAAAAGGTAAATGGGTGATAAGATGAGATTTGTTAAACGATAAATCTTTCACATTAATTATATTATGAAAGTTATGAGTGTGAGTCATATCCTCTTTCTCAAGCTTCGATTTGATTATACTATTTTTTTTTTTAAAAAAAAATAAAATAAAAAAGTTTTTGTTACTTATCAAACTCAAATATTAAATAATATAATTGAATCATTTTTTATTAACTTAAATTTTTGAATTTGATAATAACTAATATGATATCAAAACTTGAAAAATGTTCCTAATTCAAACTCTCTTTTCCTCATTCATTTGAAAATCTTCTAGTTATACATGTTATACGGTAGGAAACATTTAACATATGTCCGATATTTGTCACTCGTTCACATTATACGTAAAGGGGCGTGTCACGTGTCAATCTCAAATTTTAAGTACTATAGTTAGATAATTTTCTATTAATTTAAGCTTTTTAATTTGACGATAACTAACAACTTTAATTTTTAGTTTGATAGTGCAAGTATGAATTCGTGGTACTTCTTTTTTAACTAGGCTTTTGTTAAATTTATAGTAGGTTTAATTCAATTCACAAAATTATTAAAGAAATTTATTGATAGGGGTTAGTTTTTAATTGTAATTGATACTTTTTAGTTTAAGTTTGTTAATGTTGTGCTAATTTGTAGTGATTTTTATGGATTAGATAAAAGGTTTGGTTAATTTATTGATTTATGTAAAGTTGTCTAATAAGATTCTTTAATAACAACTCTTAAATATCAAATATGATCAAATAGAAATGAAAGTCCTCTCTCTCTATGCGGTTCCATTTTCTTCTCAATATAGGTTTACTACCTAATTAATTCCGACTAAATTAATTGACCAATAACAAATTGAAATTAATTTGATCATCCAATTAAGTGTTAGAAACTTAAAAAGCTAAACTGAAACTTGGAATAAACTTTTAAATCTAAAATACTAGGTGGATTAAACTACTTAAGCAAAGGTTCGGAAATTAATTATAAGCTATTCATATAAAAGAACAGAAGCACAGTATCATCAGCAGCATATGTTAACTAATATTATTCCTAGTATTTATAGGGAAAAGTTATAATGAAAAAAAAAAAAAAATTATAGCAAATTAACAAAGAATGTTACATACAGCTTGCATCATTCTTTTTCTTAGGAAATTATTATCAACTTAAAGACATGTGAACGACAATCTTTGTCATAGGTTTTGAATGTTGATGCGCTCTTGACAAGTGACCATCACTTTCCAATTTAATTGCAAAAGTTTTGATTTTACTAATTGATAATTGTAGTGGACCGTTCTACATTGTACTGACTTGGAGCTGGTCTCATTGGCCAACGTCCTTGGAATTCGGTAATTCGTATCTTGCACAAATCAAACAAAAGAGCAAAAGCGACTGGGGCATGAGTGTGATACCGACTATAAGCACTCCGACACTTAAGTTAGCAAATGATTCAACAAATAAGGAAATAATGAGTAAATAAAGAAAAGAAAATTATATCAATTAGGTCTGGGATGAGGATCTAACCAAAGAGACAGACTTTCTCTCGGAATGACCTGTAGGGAAGGTTGAACGGAATGCTTGAAGTGAATAACCTCTTGTTCTTTGTAGCTCCTCTTTCTTCTTTGCCCCTCCTAAAGGGGGAAGACCATTTATATAGGCATGAAGGGTCTTTTATTTTCGATAGCCTCTTAAAGTGAAGATGCTAAAAAAGATCGTGTCTTAGATGATCTGAGGATCTCAGGCTGATCCCTGGATTCTTTACTCCAATTAGTAAATTTCCTGTTTCCAAAGTTTTCTCTGTCATCTTTTAGGAAAGATTTTTTCCTGGGAAGCAAGTTAAAGAGATCAGCAGTAAAATCGGAAAGTATTGACTTTGGTCTCCGTTGATGGGCCTCTTGAACTAGGCTTGTTGATGAGCCGTTGTTCGAACCATGGCCCGTATACTTAGGCATCGTTTGGTGTACGAGATAGGATTGAATATTTTATATATGATTGGATTGAATTGGATTAGATGAGATCGAATCGGATAGTATCCCATGTTTGGTGAAAATAAGATAGTATTAAAAATAGTAGTGTAAACTTGGATTGTAAAGTAATTTTTCAGGGATTGTTTACAAATTTTATATTTAGATCAGTCAAACCTCCACAACCATCGACCTCCTCTACAACCACCCTTCTTAATCGGTGATTCCAACGCCGAAAATGAAGATGGAGATGAAAATGAAGAAGACCAAGAAGATGAAGAAGCAATTACAGTGTTAAACCTCCAAAAACCGCGACTGTCGAAGACGAAGCAGACGAAGATCGACGAGTGCGGAAACCACTAACGGAGATGAAGATGAAGATGAAGATCGACGATCAGAGATGAAATTGTGATAGAGACAAAACAGAATGAGAGAGAGGTAAGCGAAAGGAGTAGTACTGGCGTGCGAACGAAGAGGAAGGCGAGAGAGGAAGGGAAGTGACCGGAGGCGACGACAACTATGGCGGCAACGACTTGTCAGAGAAGGAGACAGAAGGTGGATAATTTTAACCCATATGATTTAATGGGTTAATTTTATCCCAAAAGTTTGGGATAAATTGAAAGTGAGATAATTTAGTGATGAATGAATGGAATTATCAAACATAGGTGGGGACAAAAAAACAATCCAAACCCAATCCCATCTCAGGTAACAAACGTGACCTTAGAGTGGACCGAACGCGTGAGATAGGCTACGTAGGGTCAGTTAACCTGTAAGAACTTTTTGCCTTAAATCAGCTTAATATGTTTTTTGGATGGACTTTTGGAATTCATCTGTCGGTCGATAATTTGTTACCACTACAATAATATACAAGAATACTCGGTATTACAGCTAAAATGATCATAATTTCACGCATGATGGATGCACGTCAAACAAAAGAATGAATATTCTTTTTTATAGCTTAAATTATTAAAATTTCCAGCAAGATAGATGTGTATCAGACAAAACAAATATAGCATGACTATCCCCGAGACAATTAATTATTGTCAATAATATTTATAAAGCTTTGCTATTATAATATAGCATATTATTACATCTTTGTGAATTATTTTTGCTCTTAATTAATAAACTTGTGGCGTATTTTCTCTCTCACCTTCCCATGATTATATTTTTCATCTAATATGATTTTGAAATCTTGTTCTTAATTTGCAGCCTTCACTGTGCAATTTACATTTAATGAAAAAGATTAATAATTCTTGAATATGGTTTTCTTGTAAATATTTTCTTCCTAACATATTTCTCTTAAAACCTTTTTTTCACTTAAAAGGGATTAGAATTTTTAACTTAAAAATTATTCTTCTTAAAATAATTTTGCATGCATGAATCTCTTGCAATAATGAACCATGAGATGGGTCACAAAATCACATTAATTATTGTATATATACAGCAAGAACATCTTCTAGAGTTCAAGCACATTAATGCTACAAAATAAATTACTGATTCCACCATAGATTCATGAAAGAGACAAAGAGAGATAGAGAGAGAAGCAAAACAAATTCATGATGAAATATTGGAGATTGATCAATCTAGATAATTCACTATCACAGACAAAGGAACCAAGCAAAGACCCTTTTTCTTCAGTCCGGAGGTATCATTATCTACCCCATTATTATTATCATCATCTTCAATAGAACCATAAATTCCACTTCTTCCATCTATATTCTTCAACTTCCTTGAAGTACTTCCACTAGCTTTTTCCTGCAAGGACAATTCCCAAAAGCACTTTTTGTTGATTAGCTTCTAAATCATTCATTAATAATACAAAATAATTTTTTCCATGCACAAGAGATGTTCTAGTTGCATGAGTGCAGCAATAATCAATCACATATTAAATACATACTTCATATGATATGATGTGAGTGGGTCGATCACATTAATATACTTGTACCCTAGCTTTTCTACTATCACACTTGAAAAAGAAACCAAATAACTATCGAAAACAAATTAAAGTAACATATATTTGATTGAATTAATTTTTACCTGGGAAATATCCATGATATTTTTCTGTTGCGGTTGTCTATCAAGCTGGTTCATCAAATCATAAACCTATTAAAAGAACAATAAACAAAATATATAAAAACATGAACTAAATAATTAAAAAAACACAAGAAAAATATTGATATACAAGCTGACCTTGGGGCTGTTTGCAGGAGAGCTAGCAGTATCTTCCAAAGCATCATCACGAAGAACAACCTTGGTTTTTCTTTTCTTCATCATCAAACTCGACGATCGATCACAATTAACATGAGCAAACTTTTTGGCAGCTGAAGAAGCAGCATCAGATATCAAAGAGCTTTCAAGATGATCACCAATAGAGATCATAGAGCTGATATTGTTTTCATCATGATTGTAATTATATTCATTAAAGTAGTCATCAAGGTACGTAGTCCATCCACTCTCTTCCTCACCAGAAGCTACTTCACTTGAAGACATTTTTTCATTATTGTTTGAAAACACACCTCTCCTCGTTGAGTTATTAGTCATAGAGTTGCTCTTCTCCATTTACAGAATAAAACCAACAAATTTAAAAAGAAAAGAAGAAGAAGAAGAAGAAGAAAATATTACACAAAAATATATAAACAAGAAGAAACTAAACAAAGCTAGCTCAGCTATATCTCCTTAGGAAGAAGGATATATATATATATATATATATACACACACACACGCGCGCGCACACATAGCACAGAGAAAGTTGTAGAGAACTTGAAAATGATAAAAGTATTTATATATAAATAAAAATATGAATAATGAAACTTGGTATGGTATCTATGTATATTTGTGGGCCATGAATGAAGGAGTTGGGAATTTTAATTTGGCCATAAAAGAGAGAGTGAGAGGTGGGGTTTGACAAAAGAGTAGCTAGATATTCCAACAGAGATTTCATTTGGACAATTTATTATTGTGATTCTGGAGGGGTTCTGTACTTTTATTTTACATTGTATGTGTTGAATGGGTCACTGATCAAGTCACCAAAAGAGATCATAGAGTTGGAATTAATAATACACTTTTTTTTTTTTTTTTTTTTTGCGTCTTACTCTTCTTCTCATGAGAAATTGTTTTCTCTATCATTAAATGCTAACCAATTTTGCAATTATATATACATAGCAACTACTCTTTGTTGTGATTTTGGTAACTAATTTGTGATGAAGATTCTTAACCCCTTTGTTAATGAAGCAGATAATCGCTTTACTTGGCTTCCTTATATTCCAATAATTAAACAATCTTGCTTAGATACGTATAATTAATCACAAATTACATGTTTTTTTTTTTTTTTTTCGAAAAGAGAAATCAGATGTCTTGCATCATCATAAGTCTTAGGGATCATTTGTTTTTTTATTTGAAAACTGAATAATACGGAGAATTACTAAAAACTAAATAGTAATTAAAATCTAAAATCTAAAAACATGTTTTTTTTTCCCTCACATCTGAATCAATTGTAAACTTTTTTTGTTTTTGAGTTAAAATTATTTGAAAATTAATAATATGATATTTATATTTTTTTTACCATATTGTTATGAAATTTTATTTAATATGATACAAACAACTAAATACAATTAATTTAACAAATTCTAAAACACTTTGATGTACAAATTATTCATAATTAAAATATTATTAAAAAATATAGTAGAATCAATTTTATTTGTTTATCTAAATAAAAATGAAAAGCCTTTTGAATTGAATTACAAAGCAACTGAAAAAAAATTAATATTTAAATTGTAAATTAAAATATCGTGTTCCAAATCCTAAGAAAATTTGAGATAAAATATGTGTAGGGTTTTTCTTTAGATTTTTTTTATAAGTATTTTGGGAAAAAAAAAGAAATTTGTATAATATAAAATTAATATAATTTTGAAAATATGTTATTTTGGGGATGGAAGGCTTGGAATAGAATATTTTTAAATATCATTAAGTGATTTACAATTACATTATAAGTAAAAAATTCTATATTTTTTTTTTCTCAATTGTTTGTAGGTAGTTTTAATTAATTTGACCGTTTGAAGAAATAAATGAAAACAACATATATAATAGGTGTAATTCAATATCATTAAGTCATAAGTATAAAAAATAAATGACCCTAAGTTCTTTATTTAATTATTTATTAGCAAATATTGGACACAACTATGTAAGGAATTTAATAATTAAAAGAAAATTAAATAAAAATATTGTACTCCTAAATAATATTTCCATTGGTTTGAACATTTTATAATCTTCCTTTAAAATTAATATAAAGCAATAAAGCAAAGATAAATGATTCTAAAACTTTTTTTTTTTTGTTAACACTGATACCTTACAGATAAAAAAACTATCGGGGACTTAGCCCGAATAATTACTCCTATAATCGAGAAATGATAACTCCTACCAAGAGAAAACTTACACACACACACATATACTTACATCTTGTGTTTTAATAAACAATAACTAGACTAGAACCTTTGACCTCATACGGTCAAAAGTGATATTGAACCA
The DNA here is from genome assembly GCA_022984855.1 of Dimocarpus longan. Lineage (NCBI taxonomy): Eukaryota > Viridiplantae > Streptophyta > Magnoliopsida > Sapindales > Sapindaceae > Dimocarpus > Dimocarpus longan. The sequence continues at coordinate 18,618,957 of CM041014.1, forward strand.
ATCCTACTAAATGGTGGTGTGTCTACACTCTTCCTATTTGATAATGAGAAATTTGTAAATTTCATAATTTAATAATCTCTAACAAGTTATTCAGCATTACTAGACAATATTATATAAGATTTTATTTGGCGTGTGCATAATCTTGAAAGCTGAGTTGTGGGCGATCTGGAAAGACTTTATTCTTGTTTGAGATTTACTTTGTCCTATGATCTAAGTGGAATTAGATATTTAGGAGACCATTAATGTAATTCTTCATTCAGATTCTGCTCTCATTTGTTATGAATATATTATCTTGGGTATTTGGAATGTTATGAAAAAAAATTAACATGTTAAATTTTTTTTTGTGCCTCGTGATACAAATAAAGTTGCTACTTGACAAAGAGGGCTCTTGAAATGTTTGTGAAGAGTATATCTTTGTTCAATGCTTCTATGAGTTAGAGGGTCTTCACATTTTTGAAAGCTGGAGAGCTCAAGCTCCCCTTTAGCTTTTTCTTTCTCTCCTTTGGGTATTTGCCCAATCTTTGTATTTAAAAAAAAAGGTTTTATCACTTATTAAATACAAGAATCAAAATTAATTGTCAATTATGTTAATCTTGAAGAGCTTAATTAGTGATTCTTATATACAATATCTCGTGAGAAAATAGAAATGTCGTTTGGTGTGTATTTGAAATTGAAAAAAACTTGTTATCTTATGGCCAACAGTTGAAAATAAACACAGCCACTCATCAATGGCTGGAATGATATATGGAGACTATTTGACTTGAGCAAGAAACAAACGTAAAAATATAAGTTGAATATATAAACACTAGTTCAATACATCAAATAATATTTTATATTATATATTAAATTATTTTCATGAGTTATGACTTTCGATGACTTTCGTTTCCAAAGTTCTTTAATTTTTTGAGGACTCTTAATTGTTTGGTAGGGCTGACATTGATTTTTAATTTTTTTTATTGTAGACTAACTTCATACCTGATTGGATATAGTGGATACCAAATTATACCCACTTGCGAATTAAAAACTTACTGTTTAACAAGAATTCCAGTTTGATCGAAATATATAATTTTATTTTCAGTATGCTGTTGTTGTACGAGGTATTAATGAGAAGATTATTGTTAATTTCAAGAGAAAAATCAATTAAATTGTACCTTTTTCACTCTGGATTCTTGTGCCAAATTCTATATATTAGAAGGAGCAATGTAAGCAATATATATATAAATATATATATTTAATCATATGAAATCATTATATGTTACATTTTCAATTTTTTCTTTTGGGGTAAAGTTGACATCAAACCGACTAGATGATTGTCGGGATTTACAATGATCAAATATTACTTGTGTAGTTTGAATTATAGTTTATTCCTATAAACAAGAGACAACCATTTTTACAATAAGAGAAAAAAACTATTCACACAAACATTAATAAGCTCCAATATCTATATGAATGCAAAGATTATTCATATTTATGTGGGTGTTTTTATGTTGTAACACTTTCGAACTTTCAATTTGTCCTAAATTCACTACAAAACAAAGTTATTCAAATTGAGTATGGATCTAGGAATTACAGATATAGAGAGTGATATTTAAACAATTAACACGCCATTTTTGTTTGATTTTATATTTGGGGTTGAATGCTTTTCTGTTAACCCATATTGATATTAACTAGCCAGTGACATAGCCCAAGTAAAAGAAAAAACAAAAAACAAAAAACAAAACCTAACCAATAGAAACCTTCTATAAAGGCTATACATTTCTTTTTATAATTTTCTTTCTCTTTAATTATTGTTGTTTTAGATATGAACAATGACATCTAGAGACACAATTTATATACATATATTTATATAAACAAACTCAAGAAGGCTAATAATTAGGCTAAAATCTAATTGTTACATAGACATTCTTTCATGTGAAACACAAAAAAATCCATATAATGATATCTAGATATACACACTTTCATGTGCAAACACAGAACCAAAAAATTGTCTCCATCAGAGGGAGTCTCTTGCTAGGACAAAGTGGTGAACGGTCATCTTCATTCAGTGTCCTTTTAATAAATAACCAATTAACCATGTACACTTTTGCTATTTTTTCTTTCTTGTCAATTTTGTACTCTTCTCAATTGGCCTTCCATGTCTTAGCTATTTTCATTTTAAATGTCTAACCCACGGAATTCCCACCTCTAAGTCTAGACACCCATTTTTCTATTACAAAACAAAAACTAGTATATCATTTTCTTCACTAATATATCATTATTGACTTTGCAATCTCTTTGAATTCTTTATCACATTCTAAAGACATGAAGAATATTTTGTCAAGATTTCATTTCATTTAAATACAATGATTTTTTAAAATAAGAAACAATTTGAGATACACGGGGTCATGAGATCATTATATTTGTGACTCCCACTTTTTGTTTTGTTTTTTCTTATATACTAATTTTCCTTTACTTGTTAATTATTCTTTTGAAGTTGTTATAAATTTATGTACCTAACATGTATGGTAGCCAAATTTGAGACAACACTTTTCCACATTAGTTTAAATGTAATTATTCAACAAAAAGAATTTTGAGGTAGAGATGGTTCTCATTTTCAAATGACATGTAGAAGTGAATTGAAGCCGCTACTTAGTGGGGCTCCATTGATATTACGTGATTCTTCAGGAAATTTTAGGTCAAATGCTTTGTATTTTCATTTTCAAAGATATAATATAACCATGATTTTGGGCATAGGTAGAGGAATGGTTCTTTCAATGTTTTATTTTTATTATTATTATTGCTATTTGGTGTTAAAAAAAACAAAAAACAAAAAAACAAAAAATACAAAACAAAACACATATGAAAGTAATAATAGCACATGGACACTCACTGATGTCCCACGTGTGTTCTTCGGGGCTACTTTGCACATGCCACCACGTGTGAAGTTTTGGACACAGAACTAGATATTTATTTACCTAATCTTCTTGATTAATTTTGTTAAAATGGGCTTAATCAAAACTATAATTGAACAAATTAAGCCAATCTCACTGGTCTATATTTTCCCATATGTTTTCTTGTATTTGCTTTACAATTAGGGTATTTATAAATTGAAAAAAAAAATCATTTTGTGATACATATTAATTCTTCATTCTTATATTTGTTTCCTTAAAAATTTATATATAATAACCATGATATATGATTCGATGAGAAAGTTTATATCGAACAAGAATATTATACTTGGTTCAAAAGATTAATTTGATTTCTCTTTTCATGATCGACAATTATATACACTATGCATGACATTTTTTTTTTCTTGTGAAAGAATCAAAGAACATGACATGTATAGATCTCTCAATTATAATTAGATCTCGAAACAAAACCAAAAAAAAAAAAAAAAAAAGAGAGAGAGAGAATCGAAATTACCTTTTTTTAATATCAATGGTCAATGACAAATCAACTATAGAAATATTCATATCAAGAAAAGAGAGAGAGAGAGATATATATATATATATATATATATATATATATAATATCCTCAACAAATTATGATGCTACAAAGACAAGACATATAATCTGCGAGTCCAGACCAAAATAAATGTTTGTACCATATAAGCATGGATATGCATCCTACACATGCATGCGTGACGCATACTTGGTGAAAAAGACCTCTCATTGTAAATGTGGACCCATAATTTTATGTCATGAAGTAGTTTCTTAACAAAAAAGTATTAATCCATCCATAATTTTCAAAAAGCTCGGCAGGTGTTTACTATTCCATTCTAGTGAATTATACAGTCCATTGAGTTGTCTTAATATATCAGCATCCTACTTATCTTATAAATTTATGATCATATAAATTCTCACATGCAAATGTCCGAACTTTATTAGCCAAAATCAAAACATACCCTATATTTTGAACTTTAGATATGTAGTGGGGTCGAACAATAGTACGTCGACGTGAAGTAAGCCTCATTTGTCAACTTCATAGAAACCCAGGAACTTACAGACCAAATAAAGAAGAGCGAGAGTGATATTGCAATCAGTGCGGGGCCGGTCAAAGATGCTCTGATGCATAAGTAAGTAAATCGATCGTATAATAAAGCAGAGGAAGTAATAATCAACCAGAAGGCAGTGGCGTAGCCGGTGATCAGCATAGTCATATGCTTGGGGCGGCAGTCCAGCACAGAAATAACGACACCAGTGAAGTCATTGACTGGTCAACAACAATGGCAACGCGGAGGGGCGTTGAGCCGACTAAAGAGGATACGTACCGAAAGAAAACGGAAGTAGCAGACCGTCATAGTCTGACCTGTGAGTTGGTCAGAATGAAGTTTTTTGGAGAATTCTGACAAAGATTCTATAAGCCAGAGGTCATTTATGGATGTATTGTATATTTTACTATGCGATTGAGGACCCTTTATATTGGTAAGAAGATCCTACGATATTGGAATACTTTCCTAATTTGAATGTATTAGGAACATTGAGTCCTAGAGGATCTCAGTCTCGAATTATTAGCTTCATATTCCGATCCTCCTTCTACCGTTTAGGAAAGAATCCTAATTGAAGTTGAAGTAAGTTGTGTCACGAACGAAATATGAAAGTAGCCTCATAGGCCTATTCTATGGGCCTCGTAGGTTGGTCTTGGCGCTGGACCATCGACTGAACCTATGGACTAGCCTACGAGAAACTGATTCAAACGATTGACTCTTGGTCTTTATTATCATATATGGGTAGTAAAACTGTTTTAATGTCTGATTTGAACAACAAAATAATCAAAGATACATTGTACATTATTGAAAATGCACATGGAGAGAATTCGATTTGAAGGAAGATTAAGAATGGATGTTGTCCAATGTAAGTCGATTTGCCATGACATGAATTGAAGCTGAGGATAACAAATATTGTATGCAGGTCATTTTAAACTTTTTGAGTATAGTAGACATATGAAGTAACATGGTTTTGACTCAACACTTTTCGCTTCATACATTCTTTGGTCTTTCATTTTTTTGTGATAGAACAAATTAATGAACAAATTAAACCAATAATTTCCATCACCTCCTAAGCTTTCTTGAAATTTTTTATGTACTGATCTAGGTGTAATCGGTTCATGTTAAATTGTGTTAATTTTATGGCTTCTCTAGAGAACATGAGTTTCAGAGTATCGGGATACACCATGCATCTCCCATTTTGATTAATTCTACCAGGATGTACCTAAGATTATTATTCTGCTTCTAATCAAGAGAATTATTAAACATTCATTGAAAGGAAAATGAAAATATTTGATTTCTTGACGGCATCAAACAACTATCAAGAGGAGAAAACAATTGTTGATGCCTTACAAGTTACATCTTGATTAATTATTGTTGAAAAATGTTCAGGAAGGTACAAACTTTGAAAAATTTCCGTTAAAAGCTGCTCTTGACACTATTCTTAATAGTTATATATATTGGACATCTTGATAGTTTTCAACACCATTGAAAAAAAAAATAATAAATTCTTAACTCTTTTCTACTGTATAGAAATACGGATATTGTTTGATATAGAGTGTCTAATTGTACAATATCTTAAAACATTATATACTAAGAATAATAAAATAATACTATTTGGTTGGATTTTTTTTTTCTAGATTTGTCTCTTAAAAATTAGTTAAAATTAAGTTTATTGGTTCTTTAGTTAGGTTCTTGTTTGGTTGTGTCAAATCACTTTTGAAAACTCAATGTTATTTATATTTGATTATTGAATTAGAGTTTTTTTTTTTTTTTTTCCCTTTAAAAGCAGTATTGAATTAGAGATTATTCATGGCTTAATGGTAGTTCATCTTCATTGAAATCTAGTTTTAAAATGGGTAGAAATAAGAAGCAAGGAAGCATGCATGAAAATATTGAATTTATAATCCTCTGCTATACTAATATTTGTATAGAGCATAACAGATTTAGTGACATCTATCATTTAATGGTTAAGATTTATATATCTACTTTTTTCATTTTTATTATTTTTTAATCTAGTGCATCATCTTTATACAAAGATTAATATAATAGCAAACTCTAATCCGAAAATTTTACCATTAAAGAAACATAGTGTATAAATTGTAATTTTAATTTTTACTAAAGGAGTTGATGAAAACTAAATGTAATTATATTTCAAAAGAAAAGGAAAACCAAATGTAATTACGGGTTTAATATTAATATAGTTATTGGGATAACTGATATTCTTCGTCAAATTTTTTCAATCAAATGGAACATTTTGAACTAAAAAAATTAAAAAAAAATAAAAAAAAGGGAAAAATCTATTGGGTGCTCTTGTAACTACCATACAATAGTGTTATATATATATATATATACACACACTCACATATATATACATATATATATGTACACATATACATATATATATATACATACATATAAGAAACCACAATAGAGTATATTATTAGCAAAATACTTATATTATATATAATGAATCTCTTGATCTTAAGAAGTCAAAGGTTCAAGTTCTACCTTTATCATAAAACATAAAATATGATAGTTTTCTCTAAATTTAATTTTCCCTTCTCATTGTATAAACAAAGAAAAAAAAAATTATAAAAAAGCTGGCTATTCTATTAAAATAGATGGGCTGGGTTGTCTTACTTTGAAGTTTTCAGGGCCTAGCTTTAAACAGCTAATATGAGAATCATTACATGCGACATGAGCCAGATTGTTGTGATGATTAGGAGGAATTGTTTGTTTTTACAACATATAATTTAATGGATCAGAATTAAATTTATTAAGTCAATTTTATTTGTTTTTAAGTGGTCAAATAATTTTAAATTGCTAAAAAACAACTTAAAATAAAAGGTTAGAAATTCTAATTTATTACTTAACACCCAATCACTTAATTATAATTAATATATTTTCTTTCATAACTATCATTTTAAAAAATATATATTTCCAATAAAATCTTTATTAATATTTTACAAATTATCATTTTCATATTGTTAATAGTAACTTGAATTTTTATATCTCTAAAGCCATTTTAAGAGCATATATTTTATAACTTATGAAGAATGTATAAGCTATTTGAATTTAATTAATATTTTCTTAAAAAATTATAAATTAGAAAAATCTATATTTATTATCAATAAAAACTACATTTATGTAAACTTAGAAATATGTAGACAAATTTGGTTCGAATTTATTAAATGATTTGCTACATATATAATTTAAATTAAAAGTATATAACAATTATTAGTTATAAGAATATTTTCAGATGTTTTTCACTTAACCAGAAAAAAAAAAAAAAAAAGGATCAAATTGTATATTCAACCATTAGAAAAGTGCATGTCCTTTAGGTTTTGAGTTTTTAATCACTATTTAATTTTCAATAATATTCCAAAAACTATTAGACTATGTTTGATGCACCGGACATTTCATAGGATTGAGATTGAAAATTCTCAATCCCATTTAATTCGACATTTGGAGAGGTTGGAAAGGGATTCAAAACCCAATCCCTTCCTCTTTCCATTCTCATTCTCACAGGAATTATCATTCACACTCTAACTAGTGGGTTTGGACCGAAATGGAATGCCTCACTTTTCTTGTGTTTTCTCTTCTCTTTCATCTATCTCTCTCTATCAAACCCATTTCCATCAACCACTGTCGAGTCTAGTAGCAATCACCGTAGAACCCATCTCCATCACTATCTTTTTCTCCCACCACCACCACAAACCACCTTAAACAATCACAACAATCAAACTAAAAAAACCCACAATCGTAACAATCAACCATAATCATCTGAGTTCCCCAATCAACCACAATAATCAAACAAAAAAAAAAACCATAATTACAACAAACCCATCACACCAGCAATAGACCCATTAACATCCATCATCATCGACAAAAAAGAGAGAGGAGGAGAGAAATAAGTGAGAGAGAATCGCAACAAACCTGGGTTGATATGAGGATGGAGATGTCAACGATGAAGACGAAGACATCGACGATGAAGGCAACGACAGTAGGTGGTCGATTATCGAGAAGAGAAAAAGAGACTAAAGAGGAGAGAGAAAAAGAGTGTGGTTTCTAGAATTGGTTGGAGAAGATGAAATCAGAAGAGAACGAGAGATTGATTTGTTTTTACATTTTAATATTAAAATATTTTATTTTGAATATTTTGATTTTAATATTAATTTAATTTTAATCTAATATCAAGTTCTATCAAACATGAAAGAATAATTTTTAATCCAATTCAATCAATTACAATCTCGCGTATTAAACGTAACCGTAACCTTAAGTCTTTAGATTAAAAAAATAAATAAATAAACAACTAAACTGAAATCAATCTATTGAACTTAGTTAAATTTTTCTTTTGATCTTTAAGATTTTAATTTGCAAAAGAATTTAAAAATTGAATATATATATATATATATATACACACACACAAATTGAATTTAAATTTATGATCTCTTTGATTTAGGATTAAAATCAATTTAAGAAATTCCATCTTAATCAAAGTTCTTGGTACTAAATTTTCTAAATCAATCACGTCTTCTTTTATCAAATTCTACTCGTAAATTATATAAAATTTATTATTTAACCACAGTTCAATGTAAATTGATGGTAAAAAATGATCATTCATCGAATAATTTTCACTACAAGTGGTATTTTAAATAATATATATAATCTAGACACTGTTGTATCCCAAAATAATAAAAAATGAAATTAATTATCCACTTACTTTAACCTTTGTACTCTGTACAATTTAAACTAATATCAACAAAATAAGTTCTAGAGCTAGGTTATGTTATAGAAAAACACTATAGCAAATTAGTAGATTCTTTATTATAATTATCCAAAGCATATATTCTGTTAGAATCCTACTCATTATAAAATGAAAAATAATTATAATATGTGATTTAATAACTAAGAAAATTCTCCAAAAATCATCTCAAAAGATACCATAAGTAATTTATCGTTATTATATAACTCATATGATAACCCAGTAAATAGTATGATAAAAAAAAATTATGATACAAAAAAAAAAATTACTTACCAAATACTTGTTTTTATTATACAAATCATATTATTTTGATCATTTTTAACCATTTTTTTTTTTTTGGAAAATATAAACAATTCTTTTCACAAATAACCAAAAGAATTTACAGGACATAAAAACTAGAAAAATTAAGAAAATATATGTTGACCTGACTGCAATGGGTCGTCAAAAATATCGTGACCCCACAAACACAATCCTACCTGAAGCCCGCACTTTGATGATTGGATTAAGTGACTCACTAGGGCACTCCAGTCCGGTGCAGTCCAAAAATCCCCACCAATCAACAGTCCATGAAACTGCCATGTCAGACTTCCCCACAACAACAAATATATATGTACATGCGACACCAATTTTCTCTATCAAACTTTTTTATTGTTTTTGCAAAAGAATAATCTAGAGAGAGAGATAGATCTGTTCTACATCTCCTTGTTTGATTATTCTAGTGTTTGTTCAGCGGGAATCAAGATATTCTTTTTGTGATTTTTGAGTTTTATCTGATCATTTCTACAGTGAATTTTTTGTTTATCTTGATTTAACTTGAATTCTATATATTTTCCATCTTCTTCAACCATAATTTTCTTTTTAATTTTTTTAGGTCGATCAAGCTTGATCATTTTTTGATTCTAAGTCACTTTTTGTTAGTTTCAATTGTTGATAGATACAAAGTTTTTTTTTTAAAAAAAATAATTTATAGTGTGATTGTAATGGATATATTTTAGATCTTACTTTCTGATAAATCAAAACACTTAGATCTACAGATAAAATTAAGATATGGGTGAGATTGGAAGTGATCCTTCTCAAATGATTGCAAATCATGATCAAAACCTCGAGGATAACATTGATCTTAGAGATGTGAAAAAGTGAGTTTTTTTTTTTTTTTACTTTAAAATTTTGATTTTATATCTCATTTTATTAAATTTTATAACTAGATTTTAGGCCATTCCATGTTGATGCTAATGTTCACTTTTTTCTTGCTTTTTTTTTTTTAATTTTATTTGTATTTTTTTGTTGATTTTAATCAGTATTGTTGAAGGAGTACATAGTTCAGGTGATGAAAATGTTATGGAGGATAATAGCCAATTAGGGTTACAACCTGAGGCAAATTTTGAGGTAAATATTCTCTCATTTGCATCAACACATACATCACATTCTCTTTATAAATTATTTCATGTTTGTAACATAATGATTTTCATAGTTCTTTAATGCATGTCTCATGAAATATCCAGAGAGTAGCCATTGACATTACTAACAAAAACCCTTAACCTATCACGCTCTCAAGATTAGTAAGGAAAACAAACTCTCAAGATGAGTAAGGAAAACAAAGAAGCAAATAGATTCATGATATAATATATATTTCTTTTCATCTCGATAATCAGATCCATCTCAATATTCATGATTAATCTACGACATACAACCATTGTTATCTTCATTTCTTGACCATCACACTAAAAAAAAAAACAGCCCCTTTCGATTTCTTTTATCTTGGATTAATCTATCATATGCAACCATTGTTATCTTCATTTCGTTGATTTCTCTTCGGATGAATATGTGTATATATATATATATATTTTGTACTTATGATATTGTATGCATATTTTTTCTCTTATAACTTTGCCCTCATTACAGGCTAATGATGTAATGCAACGTGAAGAAAATATTGTCTCTCCACATAGCGTTCATGAGTCTTCTCAGGATTCACTCGAGTCTAGGGCTTCAACAAATAATATCACGGGAGCTAACATTGACCATCAAATGTACCGCGCGACTGACCTATTCATGGTGGTTTCAGTGTCTGCTGATACAAACAAGGATAAGATTATTAACCGTGCCTCTGCAGCAATGAAGGAGCTAGAGAAGATGGCCCAAGAAGGAGAACCTTTATGGAATCCGATAGGAGATGGCTTCTATCCGCCGGAGACTCTAAATGATTACCAATACATGAAGGATTTCGGGACAGTCGATTCAACATTGGATGAGATCGTAAAAATGGTTGAAGTAGGAGATTTAAATTGCTTTGATCCAATAAATTATGATCATCATCATCAACTTCCGGTACCCGGAGAAGGATGTAGCCACCCAACTATGATGCCTCAGGAACGTCAAGAGCAGCATTTCCATAGCGAAGCCTCTCGATATACAAGTTCGGTGAATTCACATGCTGTTGGCATTGTTGAATTGCTCATGGATGTGGTAGGTTTGCTTTAACTTTATTTACACTTCGATAGTATCATTAATGAAGGAAAATTAATTTGTATGAAATGTTGTTTTTTGTTTCTATTTTGGAAATCAGAACCAGTGGCTGGTAGCATTTTCCAATATTGTATCTACAGCAACATTAATTGGAGTTCTATCGACTGGACAAGAAGGGAACTATGATGGTGCACTGCAAGTGGTACAATTTATGTTAATTATCTGATCAGTTTCATTAATGTTTTTCTTCTTTTTGAATGCAATATTGAAGTTGAAGATTTAGCCTAGACAATGCTGCATGCCTTTGCATTCTAGTTTGTCACAAGTTATTTATTGAAAACGTTCATATTTCATAATTATATATTATTTTAGTGAGTCAAAATCTTCAATGTGTCGATATGAAGTGTTCTCATTCATCTTTCTAAACGTTTTACTATAAGAGAACTTTAAAAGTAATAAATTATTAAGATTTATTTCTCTCTTTTTGTTTAAATAATAATCAATCACGTGTTTTAAATATATTCAGATAAAAGTTTAGATCAATAAAGAATCTAATTTTTAATAATGTAAATTTTTTAAAAATATTTTTAGTTTATCCTACTTCACTTTTTAAAAGAAAAAGTTTTTAGTTTATATAGCTACAAAACATAGAAACTAATAGATATTTTTTTCAGTTAAATGAGAAGTTATTTTTAAAGCTTATCTACGACAACATTAACAATCGGTAACCTAGCTTAAGAGTTCTATAAAATACGCAACTCTTAACACTTTATTCTCCTAAAAACTAACTAAACATGATTTTCAACACCCCTTGAAGCTGGATCATAGATATTGATCATATCCAACTTGGAGCTCATGGTTTCAAAGTTAGTTCTTGGCAAAGCTTTTGTCAGGATGTCTTCAGTTTGGTCTGCTGTAGATAAGAAGATTAGGTTTAGGAGACCTTCCTCTATCTTCTCCTTGATGATATGTCAAGTCCATCGTGTATTAACGTTGACAAACTGATATACCCCTCTTTGATCGGGCAACTTCCGTGCCCAAAATATACTTTAAACTCCCTAATCCTTAATCCCGAATTCCTTGGCCAGGTATTTTTTCAAGTTCTGAATTCCTTCTTCAAAGTTTCCTGCAAAGAAAATGTCATCTACGTATATAATAAAGATAGTAATTCTCCTATTAGGAGAGTGTTTTACAAAGAGAGTGTGATCTGATTGACACTGAGAGTACCTAAACCTTTTTACTGCTTTTGTGAATCTGTACCACGCTCGAGGGGATTGTTTCAACCCATAGAGCAACTTCTTGAGTCTGCATACTGCATTGCGATTTGTTTTCCCTTTGAATCCCGGAGGAATCTCCATGTACACTTCCTCCTCTAAGTGACCATTCAAGAATGCATTTTTACGTCGAGTTGATGTAGTGACCAGTCCAGGTTTGCTATTAGAGACAGTAGAACCCAAATAGAATTTAGTTTTGCAATAGGTGCGAAAGTTTCTTGATAATCTATGCTATAGGATTGTGTGCAGCGCTTGGCAACCAGCCGAATCTTAAAGCGATCAACACTGCCATATGCTTTTATACTGGACTGTGAAAATCGATTTACAACCCACTGGATTCTTCCCTTCTGGCAGTTCTGTAATCTCCCAAGCGTCATTCATTTGCAAAGCTTTCAACTCCTCATTAATGGCAGTCCTCCATTCGGAAATCCCTTTAGCTTCTTGAATTGTTCTTGGCACTTATATATCTAATATGTTCACAGTAAACGCTCTAAAGTTGGGAGACAACTTATCATAAGAAACATAGTTACGTATGGGATAAAAAGATTGTGTTCTAAACTCCCTTGTACCTTTCCTCAATGCAACAGGTAACTCAATGTCTGAACTGCTGTCTCTAGCTACTGTCCTGTTTTGATTCAGCCTCTTGAATATTTTCAGTTTCTAGTTGAGTGTTTCGGTCAGGTCCTTGAAACCCTGGTTCAGTTTCTCTGTTGGACTTGAGATGCGTTTGGTCATCCACTTCTTTTTGAGCTTTACTCCTTGCGGTATAGACAATCAATTCAGTTCAGTAGATTTTAATGGGGCTGATTCGGGCCGGGTTTCAGTGGTTTTTTAAGGATAATTTGACTCTAACTTTGTTTCTTTTTTTTTTCTTTTTTGGTAGTTGACTCAGTTGACCTTGGTGATTTGTGTTTGATACGAGTTGAACTTACTGGTTTGCTGACTCATATGTTCCAAGATTAGGTGTTTCAGACTGACTAGGTAACTTGCTTGCTTGGGACTCTAGATTTCTAATAAACTAACAGGGAAGATAAGAGCAAAATTCATCAGAAAACACATAAGGATAAGTTTCAGTTAATTGGAACCCTTCACTTATCCTCTCTTGGTTTTTTGGTGTAAAAATATTGATTTTCAATAAATGTTACGTCCATGGTCACATAGAAACGCCTAGTCACTAGGGGATTACACTTATATCTTTCCTGGGTTGCAGAATAACTTAAAAATATACACCTAACTGACTTAGGATCAAGTTTGCTTCTCAACTGAGGATGAATGTGGACAAATGCAGTGCAACCGAACACCTTAGTAGGGATGTGAGATAAATTCGGTTGTTAGGATAGAAGTTTTGAAACACTTGATATAGAGTTTGGAAATTTAGGACTCTAGATGGTAACCTATTGATAAGATAAGCTGTTGCGAGAACAGCTTCTCCCCAAATTTTTTTTGAAACATTTGAAGCCCAGATGGAATGATCCAATGAAATATTAATCAGTTCATTAACGTAACGTGTATGCGATAATCAAAAGTTAAAGCTAGCTCATTTATATTGCCAATCATTTTACTAGACAATCCACAAGTTTTCTCATTAGGAGTAAACATATACTTGTTTTCATTAATGGAAGTTTAATTTGCTAGTGCTAGTTAAATTGACATTGAATATGGAAAATTAAGGAAAAAGAATACTTTCTTTTGTATGCATTCACGGCGGATATACGTACATATACATATGAGAAGTTGTCATTTTAATAGAAATAATTTACATGTATATGTATATCTCTTTTGACAGTTGAAAGCAGAATTTCACCTCCCCACAGCCCTTGTTCCTGCTCGGGAGAGTTATTTTGCAAGATACTCTAAAAAGCTATCCCAATGTGCATGGGGAGTTGTTGATTTTTCGTTGGAGGATTTGTTCAATCAACCGTTCGTAAATTATCGAAGAAGACCATCAGGCTGCTTTATTTATGGAACAAACCGTAGTTACTCGGAGGTACGTATGCTAACAAATGCGAATTCTCGAACTAGATTGTAAGAAATCAGACTCAATTTAATTCATTTGACATCAATACAACCATGATAAAAATGCATTCAGATGAAGAAAGAAGAAGCAGAACATAAGCACTCAATTTGCTGCACTCTTCACGTCTGATTTTTCATTAAGATATATATATATAGATACATGAGTCAATCACAGCCATACACTGTCACAAAATGATTTGTCCTTGACATTGTCATTAGGTGAACAAATCCTGAAAATCTGGAAACAACCATACTTTGCACCATACACTGCCAACTAAAATAAAAAACTAATACATTACAAATAGCTACATTCTAACAACCACACCTGCAGAGCAGAGTACCTAGGAAAAGTTTCAATATCTAACACTGCTCCTTGAAACTTTTCTTAGAGACTCCTAGCTTGGATCTTAAATAACTAAACTGACCATAAGTAAGGGCCTTGGTGAGTATGTCTGCTTGCTGCTCATCAGACCTGCAATGTAGGACCTGAACTTCACCATTTTTCTCAGCATCTCTAATTGCATGAAACTTAACTTTTATATGTTTAGTTCTTCCATGCTGAACTGGATTTTTAGCCATGGAAATTGCAGACTTGTTGTCACACCAAAGGACAGTAGGTTCTTCTTGAGCACATTCAAGGTCTTCCAAAACCTTTCTAATCCAAATAGCTTGATTTGAGGCAGCTGCTGCAGCAATGTATTCGGCTTCAGCTGAAGATTGAGCCACCACTTCATGCTTCTTTGAATTCCATGAGAACACACCACTTCCAAGAGAGAAGACATAGCCGGTTGTGCTTTTGGAATCATCTACACACCCAGCCCAATCACTGTCCACAAAACCTTCCAGCTTTCCTTCACTGCTACTATACCAAATTCCATAATCAATGGTACCTTTGAGGTACCTTAACACCCTTTTCGCAACACCAAAATGAGTCAAGCTTGGTGAATGCATGAATCTAGAAAGTAAACTTGTAGGAAACATTAAATCAGGTCTAGAGGCTGTCAAATAAAGTAGGTTACCAACCAAACTTCTGTATTGAGTTGCATTAGCTCTCTCATCACCATCTGCCTTTGAAAGCTTTTCATTCACTGCCAATGGAGTTGCTACTGGATTGCAGCTCTCCATTTTGAATTTCCTCAATAAATCTCCTGCATATTTCTTTTGTGAGAGAAAGATTCCATCCTTTAACTGGTTCACTTCCATCCCCAAGAAGTACTTCATCACACCTAAATCTGTCATTTCAAAATTCTGCGGCATGCATTTCTTAAACCTTTCAATCTCAAGCAAATCATCTCCGGTCACTAGTAAGTCATCAACATATAAAGACACCACAAGCTTCTTACCATTTCCATTTGATTTCACATAAAGAGTGGCTTCATTTTGGCTCCTCCTTAATCCATTTTCCACAAAATAGCTATCTATTCTGCTATACCAGGCTCTTGGGGCCTGTTTCAATCCATACAAGGCTTTGTGAAGTTTATAGACCTTGTCCTCATGCCCTGCAACTAAGAAGCTAGTAGGTTGCTCAATATAGATCTCCTCTTCTAAGAGACCATTCAAAAAAGCAGACTTTACATTACGATGGAAAATGTTCCATCCAAATTGAGCTGCTAAAGCAATAAGTAACCTTATTGTTTCATGCCTTGCAACTGGTGCAAAAGTGTCTCCATAGTCTACTCTTGCCATTTGAGAATACCCCTTCACCACAAGTCTAGACTTATGCTTGTGAATGGTGCCATCTGAGTTCAACTTGGTCCTATAAACCCACTTTACACCAATTGTTTTTCTATCTTCAGGCCTTGGAACCAATTCCCAAGTGCTGTTATTGTTGATCATGGCTAATTCTTCTCTCATTGCATCATTCCATTCAGCCTTCAATGAAGCTTCTTCAAAACAAGAGGGCTCACTCACTGCAAACTTACATTTCTCATATATTTCAGTCAAGGATTTGGTTTTGATGATTGGAGAGTCTGATTCTGCTGTTAGTTCTTCCTCTTCAATTTCAGCTGCATTTTGAGTGTTAATTATTGCAGTATCATAAGCTGAATTTTCTGGCCTTACACTTCTTTTAATTTTGTTGCTCTCAAAGTTCCAATAAGCTGCCTCATCCACTTGAATATCCTTACAAATTACCACTTTCTTTGACAGTAAGTTAAACACTCTATACCCCTTTGAGTTCATAGCATACCCCAAGAAAATTCCCATTTCAGCTTTGTCATCAAGTTTACTCCTCTTTGCATTTGCAATGTAAGTGTAACATATAGAGCCAAAAATCTTGAAGTGTTTGACAGTAGGTTTCTCTCCAGACCAAGCTTCAAAGGGAGTCATCCCTTTAACAGCTTTTGTTGGTAATCTATTCAAAAGATATACTGACATATAAACTGCTTCAGCCCATAATTTCTTTGGTAACTTCTTTTCAGCCATGAGGTACCTTGCCATCTCCATAACAGTCATATTCTTTCTTTCTGAGACTCCATTTTGCTGTGGATTGTAACTCACTGTCAGCTGGTGTTTAATTCCCATTTCATCACAAAACGCATTGAAATTGTTGGATATAAACTCCTTGCCATTGTCTGACCTAAGCATCTTCAATTTGCATCCACTTTCATTTTCAACCATAGCTTTAAAACTTTTAAACACATCAAAGGCTTGAGCCTTGCTTGATAGAAAATAAACCCAAGTCATCATAGATAAATCATCAATAAACAAGATGAAATACACATTTTGATTTAAAGAAGACACACTCATTGGACCACACAAGTCTGTGTGAACAAGCTCAAGCTTGTTTTGGGCTCTCTTTGCTGAACTTGAAGAAAATGGTTTCTTGTGCATCTTTCCAAGTTGACAAGCCTCACATATCTCCTCAAAATAACTTATTTTAGGCATGTCAATAAACCAAGTCATTTGTTTGTAAATAATTTAATGCATTTACATTAAAATGACCATATCTTTTATGCCATAAAACTTAATCATCATGCTTAGACAATAGTGCTGAGTGTTTTACTTGATTTAAGTTCAATGCAAAAGCATTATCACGCATATCTACATTAACAATTTCTACATTAACAATTTCAACACCATATGAATAAATTATAATGCAATAGTTGTCTTTAAATAAGAGCGAATAACCCTTCTTTAATAGTTGAGCAACACTCAAAAGATTCTGGTCTAGGTCTGGAATCAACAGAACATCATAAATTAGTTTAGCACCCTCACTAGTTTGAATGGAAATTGTACCTTTTCCAATTGTTTGCACCAGCTCACCATTACCAAGCCTTACTTTTGTCTTTTCAGCTTTGTCTAAGGAAGAGAAAAGGCTTGAGTCCCTTGCCATATGACTTGTGCATCCACTGTCTATGTACCAAACATTTTTAGAGGCTGAGTAGCACGTTTGTGTTGCCATGAACAAGTGATCCTCAGCTTGTTGTTTGTCTTCTGTAAAGTTTGCTTGCTGTGTAGGTTGCTGTTGTAATTGGTTTGATTTTGATCTACAAAACTTCTCCCTATGACCCCATTTCTTGCAATGATTGCATTGGATTTGTGGCTTGCCTTTATACCAGCAATCCCTCGACAAATGGTTTGTCCTCTTGCAAGTTGAACAAGGCAGAAATTTATTTTTTCCAGTAAATTCTGTTGAGCCTCCATCTGTCTTGCTTTTTCCCTTTTGATCACCACTTTTCTTGTCAGCATTTTGCTTCCTTTGATCTCTTTGACCAGATTGCTTCCATTTCTGTCTTGCTTGAAAAGCTCCCTCAGTCACTTCCTCAGTCCTCATTAAGATCCTCTGTTCTTGTGCTTGGAGCTTGCTTACCATTTTTGAGATTGTCAGCTTTTTCAAGTCATATGACTCCTCAATGGCTGCAACTTTAGCTTCAAATTTTTCAGGCAAGCTAATCAACATCTTCTCCACAACCTTGTAGTCTTCCACTACCTCTCCATATAGTCTCATTTGATTCACCAATTCAGACAACTTGCAGGTATAATCTTTAACAGACTCACCCTCTTTCATTTTCAACATCTCAAACTCTCTTTTGAGAGTCAACATCTTGACATTCCTTACTCTTTCACTACCTTCATATCTTTCCTTCAGCTCATCCCATATCTCTTTTGCATTTTCTAGATGCATAATGGTGGTGAAACAACATCTGTCGAAGCTGAATGTAAACATGAAACTGCTCTATCTTTCTTCATTTTTTCCTCCTCATGTTGCTTAATTTGAGCTATGGTAGGATTAGCTCTAAGTGGTGGAATTTGTTTGTCTTAATCAACATACTCCCATAGACCAAGAGACTTCAAATATGATCTCATTTTCACTATCCAAATCTAGAAATTTTCTCCAGAAAATCGAGGAACTAGAATGGCAGCACTGCTTCTAGTTTGCATTTGATCACTCATTGGTGTTTGGACTCTCAAATACCAGTGTTTAAGCTCACAAATCACTCAATATTTCCTACAACTAAACCTCACACTCCCTCAAGAACACTGCTCTGATACCATTGTAAGAAATCAGACTCAATTTAATTCATTTGACATCAATACAACCATGATAAAAATGCATTCAGATGAAGAAAGAAGAAGCAGAACATAAGCACTCAATTTGCTGCACTCTTCACGTCTGATTTTTCATTAAGATATATATATATAGATACATGAGTCAATCACAGCCATACACTGTCACAAAATGATTTGTCCTTGACATTGTCATTAGGTGAACAAATCCTGAAAATCTGGAAACAACCATACTTTGCACCATACACTGCCAACTAAAATAAAAAACTAATACATTACAAATAGCTACATTCTAACAACCACACCTGCAGAGCAGAGTACCTAGGAAAAGTTTCAATATCTAACATAGACAAATGCATATTAGTGCATATATATGTTTTTCGATCACAACGTAATCTTAGTTGTCATGATATATGCTATATTCCTGATCCTGATTAGTTGTGTTATAGTATTTGTAAGTACTTGTGATATAAACGACTATGTCTATGGTGAATATCATTACTCATAACCATATTCTGATGGAAAAAGATGGACACTTCCGCATCAGAGAATGACTCCATAATTTGTACGGGTCATTCTAGTGTTATTTTCAGAACATATTATTTTTGCTCTATAAATTATTTTTGCTTTATATCCAACAGCGGATAAATACTCTCGTACATATCAAATACATGACCATCTTTGGAATATGTTTGCTGACACAATGATCTTGAGACTGCCAAACCTAATGTTGCATTCTAATTATATGACTTCATTCTTCGCATATCAACTGCAGTCAAGCTCGTTTATTTTGTTTATATATTTTGTTGAATTTGATTAATATTCTTTGACACATTAGGTTACATGGGTGGAACATGCTAGAGTAAAAGGAGTAGTTCAGAACATTTATAGGCCACTAGTTGCTTCAGGCTTTGCGTTTGGTGCAAGGCGTTGGTTGACCAGTTTGATGAGACATTATGAGTGGCTTGCTACTCTGAGGGCTAAGACCACTCCTACTGATGATGGTGGTAAGTCGGATATTGTTCTTTTTCCTTATTTTTTTTAACTGATCAATTAAGAACTAAACTTGTGATGTATAAAAGTTGGCTTTGGGTGTGTTCTTGCGAAAAGGAGTACTTTTATGATGAGTAAAAATGCTTTTGAAGAAAACATGTAAAAAAACACTTTGAGGGTTTTTCCTGAAACAAATGCAATTTTTTTTTTCCTAATATGAGTTTTTCTTAAATGCCACCATAACCAAGTGAAAATATTATTTACCATTGTTCATGCATGTGGTAAAACTAGATCTACAACATGAAAACATATGTTAATTTTAATTTAATACCTGTAGTAGTGTTATACCATTGCACGTACGTTTCCCTCCAAGATTTTTATAGTGAGCTTTTATATGTCTTACTATATTAACAATAGCTTATTATTTATTAGGGTCTATAATTACACTTTCAAACTAACAATCAATAACGTATTTAAAATATCATATTATTTGTTTTAAAAAATTGGATATCGAATCAAGTACTTCACATACGTGCTTTTTTTTTTTTATTTAGAGGGCCTTTATAGAAATAACATAATCTAGTTTATATCTATCCAAAACTCTCTCTAAATCCTTTCTTTTTTTTGCGATGATAATCAACTAGTAGTGTTGTTTATATGCGCCAAGCATCCTGACACTCTCACAAATAACCCCAACTATTTAAAATGCTTTTGATGATATTAAAAACACTCTCAAATATGGTGTAATCACTCTTGTCATTTTATTTGTTGGTTAGCTAACTACTCATGTTCTTATTTGTTTTCCTTCATAGTATTAATACCTCAAGCTGGGAGAGAAAGTTTGCTTAAGTTGGGTGAGAGAATGAGACACAAGTACTGGGGTGATGTTAACACTGCTAATGGAAACTTGTGGATGCCATTACCTGTTGTGGGAGCTGAAGATATAAGGGTAATGATCAAAGGAAACATGCAATGTCTTGCAGAATCTGCCGGTACCAATATGATTTTTACAACATCTTTCTGGCTCCCAGTGCCACATAAGACTGTATACAATTTTCTTAGTGATGATTCATCTCGACTCGAGGTATATATGTATCTATCTCCCCATTTAAGTTACAAGTTTGATAGTTCTTCTATGGAGTCTCTTTTTGTTTTTGAGTTTCTGTGTATTATCTATAGATTAAGGAAGAAGATAAGCTAAACAGATGGCTAAAATATTTCTATAGAACTGTGCAAAATTAAATTTCCATTACGTTTTTAAATTAGCCTTTTCCCTTTAGTTTAGACCGTTCTAATTTTAGTGTTATCCGAAATTCTCTAGTTTAGACCGTTCTAGATCACAGGTATGAAAAGAAAATATCTAAATCCATCTAGTCACAATTAGAGAATTTCTATATCAATAAGTCTTTAGGTTTTGTAGAATAGTTTTGTTTCATGTTTTCTTGTTTTTCTTGCTTGCAATGCAGTGGGACATCCGTCTAAAAGGCAAAAAGATTCAAGAACTTGCATACATTCTCCATGGTGAAGCACCTGAAAATAAACTGTCTGTCTTGCAAGTAAATGTAAGTACTTATATCTAAGAAAGTAAATATCAGGGGTTTAAATTTTTGACAATATCGGTGGAAATATCGGAAACATCAGAAATAGTTTTCAAAATATGAAGAATATTCAAGGATAATTTCGACTTTGGTTACTATAAAATATGAAAAATATCATAATATAACAACCATCGTATATACTTGCAATAACACTAACTACCTGATCCAATTTACAGACCACAGCTGAGGAGATCGAGATGATGTACTTGCAAGAATGCTACACTGATGACAGTGGCTCGTATGTGATATATGCACCAGTTGATGTCCCAACGATGTCCATGCTCCTCAATGGTGGCAACCATGATGATGTGAATATTTTACCTGGTGGATTTGCTGTTTTGCCTGATATGCCGGTTTTCGGTGGCATCAGAAAGGCGGTGGTCTGTGGCAGCCTGGTCACGGTGGCATTCAACATGATCGATGAAGCATCCGTGGGAGGATATGTCCCTCTTGAATCTTTCCATACAATGTACAGGATCGTCAATCAGACTGTTGCTTTGATCAGGAATGCATTCAAATCCCACCATATATAAGTCAATTATAAAATTTGGCTGTTGTATCTATAATATTTGTTATCATTTAGAAATTATAAAGTCATCGGAAGTCAGAAACCCCTCCAAATTTTGGAATATAAGTACAGTATATGGTATTTCAAAAAAAATAAAAAATAAAAAATCAGTAGTGTATGTTTAATAATATGAAGACCTCAATTATAAGTTTTATTGTCGTGAATGTTTTTATCAATTTTTAAGGTTGCATTGGATCTAGGTTTTATTTTTTCTATATATATATATATATATATATATTTTTTTATAATATCTTATTTGAGATTGTATTGGATCTAGGTTACAGTGACTTTAGACTGATAACATCACTCGCTTTTTTTATGGTTGTAAAAATGGAATGCAAATTATCCTACAGTGCAAGCTTATGCATTAGAACTTTTTCCTTTTTTCAAGATATAATTTGCAATTTAGTAAATCTAGATAATTATTAGAATACAGTCACTCAAATCTGAAACATTATCGAAATTAATGAAGGTTCTCTATTACCAAATAATATTGAGTCTATGTATTAAAATTTTAGCTTAATAGAAACTTTATTATATGAATGCAGTTTAATTCTTAGCCACCATAAACAACAATTTTACATATTCTCTCGTAATATATTGTGGTTATATGCGTTTCCATTGACTTTAATAATTGGGATTTTTAATTTTTGTGTGAATAGCTCTTTCCTTATTAAGAACGAAATTGTAAGCAATCTCCCTGTTCTAGAATAGGTATATAGATAGCAATTACTGAATAATCTCAACAGTTTTTGATACCCACTCGGTGCTAGCTTTAAAAAAATGAACAACAAATTGTATTTTCTTCAAATAGTGAAGGAGATCAAGGAAACTAGTGACTCCCAGATGCACACGCTATTGAAAACTGTGGTATAACACGTGTTTACTGATTATGGGCCATAAATTTTATTGAAACCAGGAACCACAGTCCACATAGGCTTCACTTGGAAACACTTCCCAAAATGAAGAGTTATTTTTGATAAACCATCGAGACACTCCAATAAGTCACTTTTGGGCTCAAGAAGAGCTTTTGGAGCCTCCAAAAGCTATACCAAACAGGCATATAGAACCGGACACCTGCAGTTCGGGAACAAAAAGCCAAATACCGTGACGATTGCGGTGCTCTTGGGAAACAGTTCTTGGTCACATTTTAATTTACTTACAAAATTAAACATAACCATTCACTTTTTTTTTTTAAAAAAAAAATAAATAAAATATAACCAGTCACTTGATCAAATCAAAACCAATCTTTTTATTTATCTGATTTTATGAAAAGAAAATGCCTTTAAAAGCATCAGCAATAAGTCAATTGATTATACATACATGGTATGAACCTCCAAGGCCGAACGGTACAGGCAGAAGAAAAAAGATTTCTATGGCCCATTGGATAATGGTAGTCTCCAAGAATTTCTACACCGGAAACTCCAGAAAAACATTTTTTTAGTGACAAGAAAGTTGCCATCATCTTCTTGGAATCACATCTGAAAATGTACAATCATGGAACGGTGGACCTGAAACAAGAAAGAAAATCCAGAGTTAATTTGCAGATTGGTGACTAAAACATATGCCGATATTTCTTAGATCCACCACCGGACCATAAACAACAAACTATAAGGATCCTATAATATGAGTAGTTGGGACATTCGTGATATATAAATATCAAGCAGGTGGTCCGGAGAGAATTTGATTAAATGTATTGTGATCTCAGCATCAGACCTTGCCCAAAGATACACGTGCCCTTGGTAATAATAATTCCCGGTGATACGTGGCAAGTTTAGCAATAGCTGTGACAACAAAATATAAAAGCCTTAATTGCGATGACTTTCGGTAGCTTTCACTATCAGAGCCACGGGATGCATCCTGCATTAGTCCAAGACGGCTTCCCAAGTAAACCAAAGATGACAGTCAGCAAAGAAAAGGCTACTGTCACAAAGATATAAGAGGAGACCAAATAGAAAGAGCAATAGAAGACTATACCTTGATGAAAGGTTTTCATACAAAAGCAACTCTAGATTTTCAAAATGCTCACGAGCTGCATCTTTGTGAGATGCACCACCTCCACCATGCTCCCCAATGGCCCAACACAATTGTAATGCCAACTCCATCTGCATGAGAGAAATGTGTGTGAAACTACCATCCAACCTAAAATTACATTATGGTAACAAGGATCTAACTCACCTTAGCAGGGCTGTCATAAGCTTCTCCAAGCCTGTCCATTATAGGCTTCTGCAAAGGAGTTAAACTGGATTGTAACCAATGATAAGAATAGGGGGCCTCAGAATAAATTTTCCAGAATGTCTTCAGCCAAATGAAGTTATGACACAATTTATAATTCATTCCTTGACAACGCTCAGAAAATGATACATCCCTAGTATGTATCATAACAGACCAGTGGCCACATTTTAATAAAACTAGACTAGTAGCAAAGGACCCAGATAGTTTCTAATTCTAATGTTTCTGAAACTGTTTAAATTGATAAATGGAAAATGGTTTTAATATATATATATATATATATATATAAAAGAAACCAGATTTTAGTACTGAAAAACTGTTACTAGTAATGGACTGTTATGGGTAATGGACTGATTTTAGATAGTGTTAAATATTTGCTTTATGGAATGCACGTGACTTTTGTTTTTTTTTTTTTAATTTTTGCTCCAAATATTTAAATAAACTTGCCTAGTCAATTGTATTCCTATTCTAAAGGAATTTGTTAGATG